>JAGFNQ010006728.1:231850-419504 GCA_024364735.1 Boesenbergia rotunda | reverse complement strand
GTCGGTTCGACCTAGGACTCCATTTTGGAGACCAAAGTCAGAACCAAGACAGCTAAGGCTGTATAAATATATATTGTTATTTGGACTAACCCTGGATGCAGGATCGAAGGACTGAGTATCTGCAGCTCAGAGAGCCTCAAAGAGTGAGGCAGAAGCTGAGCAGGGCGCCCCGGATGATCCGGGCGCCCCCAAGGTCAACCCAAGTCTGCAAGAACCTCAACGCGCCTCGACAGCTAGATTCGGGGCGCCCCGGATGCGCCGGGCGCCCCGCGTGTCGCGGGCGCCCGCTGTCGCGGCGCCCCGCCTGCCAGCTGCGAAGCGCATCCTTGCGAAGCCGAGGAGATGAGGCTTTGACCGGTCAATCCGGGCGCCCCGGTCAAAGCGGATCCCGAGGATAAGGGGATCAGACGGCGACCGAGCTACAACCGGATCAAACGCCACGTGGGGGCGCCCCGACATCCCGGGCGCCCCCAGGCCCTATATAAAGGGCCCTCGACCCCAGGCTTTCAACAATAATTTTCTCAACGCCTCAAAGCTCTTCTACGCTCGTGCATTGCTCCGGATACTCTCCAACTCGAGCCACGACGTCCCGCTGCTCCGAAAAAGTTGATCTACTCCGGACGTCGGTAAAGAAGAGCGTTCTTTTTAATTACTGCACTTATATTTGTAATTAAATTCTGTAAACCTTTTTGCGCCTATATAGAATTGCCCAAAAGTAAACGGTCAACGACCGTGGGCCTTGGAGTAGGAGTCGACACAGGCTCCGAACCAAGTAAATCGACTGTGTCTTTGTGCTGCGTTTTTTTGTTTTATTTCCGCTGCGTACGTGCTCTTTACAAATCCGAAATTTCCGATATTCACCCCCCCTCTATCGGTTTTCTCGATCCAACAAGTGGTATCAGAGCGGGGAAGTTCAAACCTGGTGCAACCACCAGTTTGAAATTTTTTTTCGGATTTTTTTATTTTTCATTCTTTTTCTTTCTTACGAATTTTTCGTTAAATTTCATTCGATTTTTTTTTGCAAGGTTGGTGCAACACCCCTTGTTTTATTTATCCAGCACTGCTAATCCAAGACCTAGTCTTGGAAAATTTTTTAGTTTTCTTTTCAGTCTAAATGGCCATGCAAGAGGGATTCAGCACCGCAAGACCTCCACTCTTCAGTGGAGAAGACTTTTCCTACTGGAAAAGCCGCATGGAGGTCCACCTGAAAACTCAGGTGGACATGTGGATCATTATCCAGTCCGGTCTGGAGATCCCCCGAAATGCTGATGGACTTCCTCAGAACTACTCCGAATGGGACAACTCCCTAAAACGCAAGATAGAAGCCGACGCAAAAGCTACTCAGACTCTTCAATGCGGATTGACGAAAGAGGAGCTGAACCGCGTGGGCCCCTTCAACAGTGCAAAGGAGCTGTGGACAAAACTGATCGAGCTACGAAGGGACTTCAGATACTCGGATCAGCAAGAGGGATCTGCTACTAAACAAACTCTACACCATCAAGATGGCGACAACGAAACAGCAGCCCAGCTCCACGCACGGATCCAAGAGGTAATGAACGGTCTTCACACAATAGGTCACAAGGTTGAAAACCGTGACCTAATAAGGTATGCCCTAAACGCTTTCCCTAGAAGTACCTTGTGGGCATCTATGGTAGATGCGTACAAGGTCTCTAGAGATCTTTCTAAAATAAAATTAGATGAATGTTTTCCGAACTAGAACTGCACGAACAAACTAACACTAATATGGTCGAGAAAAGTATTGCTTTCGTTGCAGGTAAAACAGGAAGGACTACGAAGAAGAAGCCTGAACCCGAAACTGAATCTAACTCTGACTCAGACTCAGAAGAAGAAGATGGAGATCAAACTAAGCTGGTCCGGCTCGCTCGAAGCTACTACAAGGAGCTGAAGAACCGAACCAACAAACGGAAAATCGGCCGAAGAAAGGACGAACCAGCTGAACCCTCAATCAAGCCCAATGTGACCTGCTATGAGTGCAAGAAAAAGGGCCACTATAAGTCAGAATGTCCAAATCTAAAGGAGTCCAAGAAAACAAGACGGAAGAAGGCGCTCCAAGCAACCTGGGACGAATCGTCCTCAGAAGAAGAAGAAGAGGCACCCCAGTCCAATCTTCTAGCTCTAACCGCCTCAGATAAAGTCGAAACTGAATCAGAAACAGAACAAGAAGACAGCGAGCTGACTTTCACAGAAGACGGAGAAATTAAGGTAACTGGTTTTAATAGATCGCAATTAAGTGATTTAATTTCTTTTCTTTCTCGAGATTTGGCAAAAGCCAAACTCCGAGTCGAGTCCCTCCGACAGGAAGTAAAACTCCTGAAAGAGGGAGCTGACTCTAAACCCTTAACCGAGAAGGTTCAGGAAGGAACTCCTGCTCAAGTTGAAAAACTTGAAAAGGAAAACTCCTCCCTGAAAACTCAGGTTAAGGATCTTAGATCAGCATTAGAACGATTTACATCTGGTTCCAAGGGTCTTGACATGATCCTTGGAAAACAGAAATCAGTTCTAAATCGATCCGGATTGGGCTACAGAACCAAATCTCGGCAAAGATTATACCTTGCTGTACTGAATGAGTCCAGAGGTAAAATTCAGGCATGGGTACCTAAACTATGCCTGAACAAACCGACTGGATCAAATCAGTATTGGATCCCCAAGGACAAGATTCACATCTTGCCTAACCATCACCGTGGCTTTAGTCCAGGGGGAGTCAAACTGAAAACTATTTTCATTATTAGATGAATTTATTATTATTGATTTAAATTGCTTGTTTGATTGTTTAGTTTAAATTCCTGCAATTTACCATGCTTAGATTTAGGAATGGTTAGTTAAGGACTGAACAAACTTAGCTGAAATTTGATAACATAGTATTGGGTGGAGGTGAGATGATAGTACGTTAGGGAAACCAATTCTAATAAGATCAAGTTCACTTGGTCTCTTTAGACTGGCGGAACTAGCCGAAACTACCGATCCAAGACCCAAACTAGTTAGACCAGAAATTTTTCAAAAAATAATTTTGAAAATGAAACTTCATTAAAAGGCTTTGTCAAGGAAAGGGTGGATGATCCCATAAGGCTACGGCCAAAGAAGGCCTAGTGCCTCGCCAAGACCTGGAAGCCAATTTTTGAAATTCAAATTCAAATTAATTTTTGTCAAATTCGAATCTAACACAAAATTTTAGTTATTTGTAGATTTAAACCTCTGTCAAAATTAATTGGTTTCAAAATTAATTGAGTTTTTAAAATTTAATTGTTTTGAAAATTAATCAATCTTTTCAAAACAACTTTTAATCATCAAAACCTGTCTCACGAAAACCATAAGGTTAACGTGATTGAAAACCCTAGATTTGGGTGAGACAGACTACGCAGTGAAACTCAATTTAAGCTATTCCTGATTCTAATTGGATCCAAATCAAGAAAATTCTTTATGCGTAGGAACATAAAGATTTGGACCAATGGATGTTGGATAGCGGTTGCTCCAGACACATGACTGGAGATAAATTGAAGTTCACCAAGCTCAAACTCAAAAACCTAGGCTCAGTGGCATTTGGCAATAATGCTACACTCAAGGTAATTGGGTCAGGTAATATTGAGCTTAAATCTGATTTCATTATTAAGAAAGTTCTATTGGTTGAAAACTTTAATTTTAACTTGCTTAGCATAAGTCAGTTATGTGATTCTGGTTATATAGTTACTTTCAATAATTCTAACTGCCTGATTAGAAATGAACAAGACTCAGAAATCATACTTAAGGGCACTAGGAAAAACAATGTATACACTATAAATCTTCCCCTTATACCCAAATGTATGTTAACACAATTGGAACAAACAAACCTCTGGCATAGGAGATTAGGTCATACCAATGTAAGAACTATATCAAAAATTTCCCAACTTGGCTTAATCAAAGGTATCCCCAAAATCAAAAATAATGAAAACCTAATATGTGAATCATGTAATCAAGGCAAACAAACCAAATCCAATCACAAACTTATTCAATCTGACTTAACTCAAACTACACTTGAGCTCATGCACCTTGACCTATTTGATTCACATGGAGCCAAGTCACTAAGCGGGAACCGATACTGCTTAGTAATAGTTGATGATTACTCTAGGTTTACCTGGGTTAGGTTCCTAAAAACCAAAGATGAAACCCTAAACCTATTTGTTGAATTCTGTAAACTAATTGAAAATCAAAATGACACTAAAATAAAAAGACTTAGGAGTGATCACGGGGGAGAATTTGAGAATCAACGATTCGAAGAATTCTGTAAAATAAATGGGTATTTACATGAATTTTCATGTCCTAGAACCCCCCAACAAAATGGGATAGTTGAGTGAAGGAATAGAACCTTACAAGAAGCCGCTAGGGCCATGCTCAACGAATTTAATCTAGCAAATCAATTTTGGGCAGAAGCAATTAGTACAGCCTGTTATATCCAAAATAGGGTTTTAATTAACAAGCGACACAACAAAATCCCCTATGAATTGTACTACCATAGACTACCAAATTTACATTACCTAAGGGTCTTTGGATGTAAAGTCCATATCCTAAACACCAAAGACTATTTAGGAAAGTTTCAATCCAAGTCAAACCATGGTATCTTCCTAGGATACTCAACCACAAGTAGAGCCTATAGAGTTTATAACAAACAAACTAAGAAAATTGAAGAAACTACAAACTTAATTTTTGATGAAGAAATCAATTCAACATCTAATAATCCAGATTTAACTTCATCACACTCTGACCAAGAAAATAATGAACCCTTAATTGAACCCTTAATTGAACCCTTAAATGAGTTAACCATTGAACCAATTAATGAGTCAACTGAAACAAATATTGAACCAACAAATCAACCAGCCCAAAGAATCGAAACAAACCATCCAGCCGGACCTGAGGCTGAACCAAGCTCTAGGAGAACCAAGAAACCCAGACTTAGTCACCCAACCGATCAAATTGTGGGTGATCCAACTCTAGGAGTCAGGACTAGGTCTTCCTACAGGAACCTTAGTCAAATAGCTATGATATCAAAAATTGAACCCAAAACTATAGAAGAAGCCCTACCTGATCCTGATTGGATCATAGCGATGCAAGAAGAACTAGCTCAATTCGAGAGAAACCAAGTCTGGGAATTAGTACCTAAACCTGAAGGTAAATCCATCATAGATACTAAGTGGGTCTTTAGGAACAAGCTAAATGATCAAGGGGAAATAGTCAGAAATAAAGCCCGCTTAGTAGCTAAGGGATTCAGCCAAGTAGAGGGACTAGACTATGATGAAACATATGCCCCAGTAGCTAGACTTGAGTCCATTAGAATGTTATTGGCCTTTGCATCCCATAAAGGATTCAAATTATATCAAATGGATATAAAGTCAGCCTTTTTAAATGGATTTATAAAAGAAGAAGTTTATGTAGGACAACCCCCAGGGTTTGAGGACCTAGACAAACCTAACTACGTTTACAAACTAACTAAAGCACTATATGGGTTAAAACAAGCACCTAGGGCCTGGTACGAACGATTATCAACCTATTTAACTTCTAAAGAATTTAAACAAGGCCAAATTGACTCAACATTATTTATTAAAACCCTAGGAAAAGATATATTTATTGCCCAAATTTACGTAGATGACATAATCTTTGGATCCACCAACACCAACTTTCTAAAAGAATTTGTCAAGATAATGGAAGATGAATTTGAAATGAGCTTAGTCGGTGAGCTTACCTTTTTCCTAGGCTTACAAATTAAACAAACTAGGGATGGTAACTACGTTCATCAATTCAAATATGCTAAAGAATTAATAAAGAAATTTAAAATGGATAACTCTAAAAGTATAAGTACCCCCATGACCACTAATGTAAAAATAGATAGTGACCCTGATGGTAAATCAGTAGATCTTAAACTCTATAGGAGTATGATAGGTAGCCTACTGTACCTTACAGCCAGTAGACCTGATATTCTGTTTGCTGTAGGGATGTGTGCTAGATACCAAACCTGTGCTAAGGAAACGCACTTAGCAGCCCTAAAAAGAATACTGAGATATGTAAAGGGCACCCTAAATGTAGGGATTTGGTATCCTAGGACCTCAACCTTTGCCTTAACCGGATACTCAGATTCTGACTATGCTGGATGTAAATTAGATAGAAAGAGCACAAGTGGAAGCTGCCAACTGTTAGGTCAGAGTCTAGTCAGTTGGTGCAGCAGAAAACAACACTGTGTGGCTCTATCCACAACTGAAGCTGAGTATGTGGCATTAGGAGAGTGTGTTGCTCAACTTTTATGGATGATGCACACACTTAAGGACTTCCAGCTCAACTACACCCAAACTCAAGTGTTTATTGACAATATAAGTTCAATTAATTTAACCAAGAACCCAATTCAACACTCCAGAACCAAACATATAGAAGTCAAACATCATTTTGTAAGAGACCATGTAACCAGGGGTGAAATAGTACTTAAATACATTGACTCTAAATCCAACCTAGCTGATATATTCACAAAGCCCTTACCTGAGTCTGAGTTCAGCTCACTAAAAAGGCAGTTAGGATTGTGCCTTGTAGAATAGATTATTTTTTTTGGCTTAACTTAAAATTGTTTTTAAAAGTTGTTTTGAAAAACTGTTTCACTTAATTTTAAAATTAGTTTTCATTTTCGACTTAGTTTTATGTTTTAAAAACTACCCCCTTCAAAAACTAGGGTTTTTCATAAATGGACTTAGCCTAGGTCCTAACCCTAGAACTGCATGCACCTATAGACTTAGAAGCCAGTATCTCACAAGCACCTTAGGATACTTTTTGATTGATAACCTAGAAAGGGTTGAGATGCTTAGGTCTTTGCCATAATTCAAGATGCTTTAAGTCAGTGCATCTGCAGCAATTGGGGCACTAAATACAACTTATACAGCAATCAAGTTAAGTGTCAAGTTTAGAAACTCTAACTTAAATAGAAACACTTAACTTGACTAACCCTAGCAAAAACTACTATTTATAACAGTTAGTCAGTAGCTAATTGGGTTAGACAGGTCCCTACAGAGAAATTTGATTGATTTAGTGTAAATCTAATAATGAATTGGTTCAGTACAGCAAACTCTTATTTATTTCCTCTATCCATGCTATTTTTATTTGTTTTGATATATGGCAAAGGGGGAGAGATAGGAAAGGAGAGAGTAAAATTTTCTGTACTCCATCCTTTATTCAAAAAGTTTGCTTTCAAAAGTACTCTATCCTTTATTCAAAAAGTTTGCTTTTATTCAAAAAGTTTGCTTTCAAAAGTACTCTATCCTTTATTCAAAAAGTTTGCTTTTCAAAAGTTTTACTTATTCAAAATCTTTTTGAAAAATACTTAAGCTTTCAAAAGGTCGCTTTCAAAATTTTTACTTATTCAAAATCCTTTTGAAAAATACTTAAGCTTTCAAAATTTTGCTAAGTATTCAAGTCTTTCAAATTTTTCTAAAGTTTTCAAAATTTGGTCTAAGTACTTAAGTTCCTAAAGTTTTCAAAATTGTGCCTAAGTACTCTAGTTTCAAAATTTCGTAAAAGTCTTCAAAATTTTGCCCAAAGTACTCTAGTTTCAAAATCTCTTAAAAACTGTTAAAATGTTGCTAAGTACTCAAGCTTTCAAAATTTTCCTAAGTACTCTAAAGCTTAAGTTTTTTTGTATTAAAACTGAAACTCTTACTTAAGCTAAAATTTTTTCAAGTTTTAACCCCACGAATTTTTAAAAAAAATCTAGAGGGAGATTCCTTCCAGGGGGAGGGAACAAAAATTAAAACTTTTTCATGTTTTGCTTAAACTTAACTCTTTGAACTAAGGTTGCCATAAATCAAAACAGGGGAGATTGTTGGTGCAGAATGCACCTAAGTCAAACCTGTGTTTTGATAATGGCAACATAGGTCAAAAGTTAAGTCTTTCTTGTTTTCTAATAAGTTAATCAAGTGTGCAGGAAAAGCCCTAGCAAAGGACAGCTAGGCAGCTGGCGAAGGACTACCAGTAGAAAAGACCTAGCGAAGGACTGCTAGGCAACTGACGAAGGACAGTCAGTATCCAAGCCCTAGCGAAGGACTGCTAGGCAACTGGCGAAGGACTGCCAGCATCAAAGCCCTAGCAAAGGAATGCTAGGCACCGGGCGATGGACAGCTCGGCATCCAAGCCCTGACAAAGGACCGTCAGGCAAAAGTCCAACCAAAGGGGCGGTTGGCATCAGGTAAACTCTCCCGAGAGGAGTAGGTGAGGACGCGTTCCCCGTCAAGGGAACAGTAGGCGTCGATTCGACCTAGGACTCCATTTTGGAGACCAAAGTCAAAACCAAGACAGCTAAGGCTGTATAAATATAATTGTTATTTGGACTAACCCTGGATGCAGGATCAAAGGACTGAGTATCTGCAGCTCAGAGAGCCTCAAAGGAGTGACGCAGAAGCTGAGCAGGGCGCCCCGGATGATCCGGGCGCCCCCAAGGTCAACCCAAGTCTGCAAAAACCTCAACGCGCCTCGACAGCTAGATTCGGGGCACCCCGGATGCTCCAGGCGCCCCGCCTGTCGCGGGCGCCCCCACTGCCAGCTGCCGAAGCGCATCCTTGTGAAGCCGAGGAGATGAGGCTTTGACCGGTCAATCCGGGCGCCCCGAGCGCTCCGGGCGCCCCGAGCGCTCCAGGCGCCCCGGTCAAAGCGGATCCCGAGGATAAGGGGATCAGACGGCGACCGAGCTACAACCGGATCAAACGCCACGTGGGGGGCGCCCCCGACATCCCGGGCGCCCCCAGGCCCTATATAAAGGGCCCTTGACCCCAGGCTTCCAACAACAATTTTTCTCAACGCTTCAAAGCTCTTCTACGCTCGTGCATTGCTCCGGATACTCTCCAACTCGAGCCGACGACGTCCCGCTGCTCCGAAAAAATTGATCTACTCCGGACGTCGGTAAAGAAGAGCGTTCTTTTTAATTACTGCACTTATATTTGTAATTAAATTCTGTAAACCTTTTTGCGCCTATATAGAATTGCCCAAAGTAAACGGTCAACGACCGTGGGCCTTGGAGTAGGAGTCGACACAGGCTCCGAACCAAGTAAATCGACTGTGTCTTTGTGCTGCGATTATTTTTGTCTTTATTTCCGCTGCATACGTGCTCTTTACGTAAATCCGAAAATTTACCGATATTCACCCCCCCCTCTATCGGTTTTCTCGATCCAACAAACCGACGCTAACACCTCGATATACAAGGTTCGGGGATAACTTGCCCCTACTCCTTGGCGTGCCCGTGAGGTGGGCGATCCCTTGATCGTCGGCAGATCAAGCCCCGGTGAACTCCGGATAGTAGCAGCCTCATTCTCGGTGGAGAAACCTCTCCACAAGTGATCTCAAGAAGATACAAGTTAAGCACAGAGACACTCGAGAAGACAAGCTCACAAAGATGTAACAAGATCGCTCAAGCACAAAGCAACAGAGAGCACGAACACAGCCCAGCCAAACTTCCCAAGTTTCTGTCTTGTTCGCCGCCGCTCCTCTGCATCCAGCTTTGTCTCTTAAGGTCCCTCTCACCATTGCAAGCTTCATCAGGATCCACTGAGCCAGCCTAAACCCACTGACCTTCCTGAGCACTCAGTCCACTGAAGACCTCCTCTCCAGCTGAGTCTCCGTCAGTCGCCAGCTGCTCTAGTTGCCGTTGAAACCTGAGAAGGAGAAACAAACAAACCTGCTCCAAGGAAAGCCTCCCATTGACCCTTCTTGAGTGTTTGAATCACCTGCTATCACCTGCACACTCCAACAGAGGCTTAGCAATGCATATCAAAAAGAAATAAGCAAGTAGCAGAGAATCGACAGTGAAAACAAACGCGATCAGAGCTTCTGACAGCTTATTTGAATTAAAGTTCTGCTCCTGATCGGTCACCAGACCGATCAGGGAGGAGCCTGATCGGTCACCAGATCGATCCAGCAGTCTTCTGCATACTCCTGATTGGTCCCCAGACCAATCCAGCAATCTGCTGCACACTCCAGATCTGTCCCCAGACCAATCAGGCTCCAGCCTGATCGGTCACCAGACCAATCAGGCTCCAGCCTGATCGGTCACCAGACCAATCAGGCCACTCCCAGACCAATCAGGCTCCATCCTGATCGGTCCAGGTCTGATTAAATCCTAAGTCTTTGATCGGTCACCAGACCGTTCAGAACCTGATCAGTAGGGGAACTCAACTCACTGAGTGCTCCCTGATCGGTCACCGGACCGATCAGGAGCCGTTCAGTGAGTGAAATGCATACTCCCTGATCGGTCACCAGATCGATCAGTCATCGCTGGATCGGTCACCAAACCAATCCACGAAGGAGCACTGTGCCAACTCCCTGATCGGTCACCAGACCGATCCAGGGGCTCCAACCTAGCCCTCCAAGCTAGGGTTTCATCCACCTTAGCCCTCCAAGCTAAGGATTTTTCACCTAACCCTCCAAGTTGGGAATTTGCACCTAACCCTCTAAGTTAGGACTTTTCACCTAGCCCTCCAAGCTAGGACTTTTCACCCAACTCTTCCGGATTAGGACTTTCCAAACCTAGCCCTCCAAGCTAAGACCTGACCCTCCAAGCCAGGACTTTTTCACCTAACTCTCCAAGATGGGACTTTTCACCTAACCCTCCAAGTTAGGACTTTTCACCTAGCCCTCCAAGCTAGTACTTTTCACCTAGCCCTCAAGCTAGGACTTTTCACCCACCTCTTCCGAATTAGGACTTTTCAACACCTGGCTTCACTCACCAGGACCCGGCTTCACTCACCGGGATTTCTCACACCTAACCCTCCAGGTTAGAATTTCAATCAACCCGTGCCTAATCACTGATCAGGACTTAATCATCATCATAATCAGAATCATAATCAACCTAAACTAAAATCGGTGTCAACACCAAAACAACAATCAGGGCCAGACTGCATCAACAATCTCCTCCTTTTTGTTGTTTGACAACCCGATTTAAGTTTAGGTATCAATCAATTCAATCCTCATAAGAAAATCATGATCCTTCCCCTATAATAACCATAAATTTAATCAGTCATTCTCTCCCCCTTTGTCAAACATCGAAAAGGGTATGGTTATTAAGTTTAAACATACCTCCCCCTCAAACCAAGAGTCTCTCCCCAAACCCAAAATAATCAAAGGATACTTTTTGAATCGCATATGAGAGGCATATACCATAAATGTATCATGGCAACAATGTATATGCATCATACACTAAAAAGTGTGAATTTCACATGAGAACATATACAGAATAATATCATGATCAAGCATGTATATGTTTCATATGACAAGTAATAATGCAGCTTCATCAGACTTATGATTGATACAGAAAAATTTCTGATGTATCTATGAACAATCAGTTTTCAGAAAAATTTCTGTAATTCTGATTCATTCAAGATGAGACTGCATTAACATTTGAAATTTCATGTGAAAACATATACAGAAGTATATCATGGTCAAATACGTATATGCATCTGTATCTGACACATAGTCCTGATTGGTCTCCGTGACCGATCAGGTTCGTTGATCACGTGATACAGAAACATATCTGATTAGTCTGGGGAGCGATCAAATTTCAGAAAAATTCCTGAAACTCTGATACATTCCTGATCAGACTGCATTAACAATTTGCATTCCACAATAGGGATGTAGACTCTATTAAGATTCATTATTTCAGAAAAATTTTCGAAACACGACATTAAAAACAAGAGTCATGACTCAACAAACCCTTTCTTAAGAATTTGAACATTCCAACATAGGTTTGTATCAAATCAGTATTAGGTTTTGTTCCAAGTATCTTAACCATCATCCTACTACTCAGTTATATTAATACTTCATCAAAATTGATGAAGGGGGATTGGTCTGAGGAGTGGTCTGATACAACTGATCATTGTTGATCTGATCGGTCACCGGACCGATCAGTATGATTCCTGATCGGTCACCAGACCGATCAGGGTGAGTCCTGATCAGTTGGTGGACCGATCAGGTCTGATACAGTATGTTTTCTGAAACTGATCAGTTTCAGAAATAGATTTGTTTCACTGTATAGTTTCAGAAATGAGATTTCAGAAACCCTAATTCAATTAGATTCAATCCCATTGATCCTAAAGGATTTCTTTTAACCAAAAAGTATTTCCCAAACTAAAATAATCATCATGATTTGTGTCAAAACATAGAGGTAATCCATTTGATTCTAAGGGTTCCCTTAATCAAAATATATGTCATGATTTGTGTTAGAGCATGATCAGTATTTTCTAAGCATGAAATTGAATATCAAAACATGTTTGTATCAAAGCATGATCAGGTTCCCAAATCTAAGTTGGATACTTCAAAACAGATTTGTATCAAGTCATGATAAGTATATTCCAAGCATGATCAGTGGGAAATCAAACAAGTCATGGAACTTAAAACATCATAATCTATGTGATCATGTTATTCTTAACTAAAATTAGGTTTGTGCCAATTCCAATGGATGATCAAAATTTCTAAAACATGCTTATTTCACATCATGATCAATTTAAGCTATGTGTTCATATTGTTTTTAATCAAAATGGGCATGTCATAGATTAATGTTAATCATCCAAACATCAAAGTCATGGCATACTCATCTAGATTCATCTCCAAAATAATAAGAAAAGCTTAAGCCTAGGCCTTAAACTCATGTTCTTTGTCTAATCATGTATTGTGAGATTTTCATAGTGATTTTCATAAACCATGTGTTCTTCATGTTGGCATAATACATACAAGAAAATCATGGCATACTTGATCATGGAAGAACTTAAACACTAAAGTAGATTATACCATGACTAAGTAATTTAACACATGAATACCATAAAAATCACTAACCAAGGGATTATATTGTCATATGATCTAAAACAATGGAGCTCAAAGCATTTAATTCGAATTTTCCATAACCATCCATGTGAATGACAATTTTGCCTTTGGTCATGGGTTTGGAGCACCAAATATCAACCTCCCATGTTGATAGATGCTCCCCCTCAAATAATGCTTATACAATTCTAAAGATAGAGGTTTTAGGTACGCAAATTTTGGGACCTAAAGAACCTTCAATCAAAGACTTTGGCACCCATGCCTTAGTCATTTTCTTTTTAACCCTAGGAACATTTGATGATCTAAAATGTGTTCTAGACATTAATGACACAAAGGTCGGTTCTTTAGGTCGGTAACCTATACCGGCCTTGTTGTAAACCGCCTTTTGGGAGTTTAAGATCATGTCTAGGGTTTTGGAGCTTGTTGAAAATTTTTCAAGAACAATCTTGAGATTTTCAATTTCACCCTTTAAGATCTTATTCTCATTCTCAAGGGATTTGTCATGCAAATCATTAATGTCCTCAACCTTAGAGGATTTCAATTCTTTTACTTCCAACATTAATGCTTTGACTTTGGCCTTAGATTTCTTAAGCATTTTTGTCAAGCACGCTATTGTTCTATAGCATTTGTCTAACTCCGGAGAGATTACCTCTTCATCATCCGAAGATGATGAAGGCGCGGTTGGGGAGCTTCTCGATTCGTTATCACTCTCCTCCTTTGAATCTTCTAAGGGCACTAGAGCCACGTGACAGTGGATGTCCTCCTCCTCTTTTTCCTTCTTCTTCTTATTGTCACCTGCCACTAAAGCAATACCTTCCTCCTTTGGACTTTTGTTAGAGATCTCATGCAACTCCATTTCACAAAATAGATCTTCTAACTTAATAATTGAAAGATCCTTGGATACCTTGTAGGCATCCACCATAGATGACCACAAGGCATTCCTAGGAAATGCTTTTAGAATGTACCTCACTAAGTCTCGGTTTTCCACCTTTTCATTGATGGAATGCAAGCCATTGATGATTTCTTTGAACCGACAATGAAGCATACTTACAGTTTCATTTTCTCCCATTGTCAAGTTCTGGAGTTGGCTGAGAAGGAGGTCCTTCTTGACTATCCGTGTATCTTGAGTTCCCTCATGGAGCTCAATGAGTTTGTTCCACAAGTCTCTGGCAGAGGTGAAGCGACCAATCTTGATTAATTGCTCTTTGGTCATCCCACATTGTAAGGTGACCACAGCTTTGGCATTTGCTTCACCCTTCCGGATTTGCTCAGCCGACCACTTGGAAAACTCAAGCTCCTTTCCTTCATTATCCTTTGGAAGGGAAAACCCCTCCTTGACAGCGAACCACAAACTCATATTTGTCTTTAAGTAAAACTTCATTCTTGACTTCCAATATGAAAAATCAGTGCCGTCGAGGAATGGAGGTCGGTTTGTGCTCAATCCTTCTCTTCCAGCCATCTTGTTGTAAGCTCTCGGATGTTAAGCCGTGAACAGAGCCCCTCACTCTGATACCACTTGTTGGAACTTGGATGGCTAGAGAGGGGGGGGTGAATATAGCCAGACACAATTTCTTGCTCTTTGATACTTCTGCGTGATCATATTAGTAGCAGCGGAAACAAAAACACAGAAGCAGAAATAAAGAACAGCAAGCAAAACACAAAGGGAAAGCAAACCGATGCTAACACCTCGATATACAAGGTTCGGGGATAATTTGCCCCTACTCCTTGGCGTGCCCGTGAGGTGGGCGATCCCTTGATCGTCGGCAGATCAAGCCTCGGTGAACTCCGGATAGTAGCAGCCTCCTTCTCGGTGGAGAAACCTCTCCACAAGTGATCTCAAGAAGATACAAGTTAAGCACAGAGACACTCGAGAAGACAAGCTCACAAAGATGTAACAAGATCGCTCAAGCACAAAGCAACAGAGAGCACGAACACAGCCCAGCCAAACTTCCCAAGTTTCTGTCTTGTTCGCCGCCGCTCCTCTGCATCCAGCTTTGTCTCTTAAGCTCCCACTCACCATTGCAAGCTTCATCAGCATCCACTGAGCCAGCCTGAACCCACTGACCTTCCTGAGCACTCAGTCCACTGAAGACCTCCTCTCCAGCTGAGTCTCCGTCAGTCGCCAGCTGCTCCAGTTGCCGTTGAAACCTGAGAAGGAGAAACAAACAAACCTTCTCCAAGGAAAGCCTCCCATTGACCCTCCTTGAGTGTTTGAATCACCTGCTATCACCTGCACACTCCAACAGAGGCTTAGCAATGCATATCAAAAAGAAATCAGCAAGTAGCAGAGAATTGGCAGTGAAAACAGACGTGATCAGAGCTTCTGACAGCTTATTTGAATTAAAGTTCTGCTCCTGATCGATCACCAGACCGATCAGGGAGGAGCCGGATCGGACCGATCAGGGAGGAGCCTGATCGGTCACCAGATCGATCCAGCAGTCTTCTGCATACTCCTGATTGGTCCCCAGACCAATCCAGCAATATGCTGCACACTCCAGATCGGTCCCCAGACCAATCAGGCTCCAGCCTGATCGGTCACCAGACCAATCAGGCCACTCCCAGACCAATCAGGCTCCATCCTGATCAGTCTAGGTCTGATTAAATCCTAAGTCTTTGATCGGTCACCAGACCGTTCAAAACCTGATCAGTAGGGGAACTCAACTCACTGAGTGCTCCCTGATCGGTCACCGTACCGATCAGGAGCCGTTCAGTGAGTGAAACGTATATTCCCTGATCGGTCACCAGACCAATCAGTCATCGCTGGATCGGTCACCAGACCGATCCACGAAGGAGCACCGTGCCAACTCCCTGATCGGTCACTAGACCGATCCAGGGGCTCCAACCTAGCCCTCCAAGCTAGGGTTTCATCCACCTTAGCCCTCCAAGCTAAGGATTTTTCACCTAACCCTCCAAGTTGGGAATTTGCACCTAACGCTCCAAGTTAGGACTTTTCACTTAGCCCTCCAAGCTAGGACTTTTCACCCAACTCTTCCGGATTAGGACTTTCCAAACCTAGCCCTCCAAGCTAGGACCTGACCCTCCAAGCCAGGACTTTTTCACCTAACTCTCCAAGATGGGACTTTTCACCTAACCCTCCAAGTTAGGACTTTTCACCTAGCCCTCCAAGCTAGGACTTTTCACCTAGCCCTCCAAGCTAGGACTTTTCACCCACCTCTTCCGAATTAGGACTTTTCAACACCTGTCTTCACTCACCAGGACCCCGCTTCACTCACCGGGATTTCCAACACCTGGCTTCACTCACCAGGACCCGGCTTCACTCACCGGGATTTACAACACCTGGCTTCACTCACCAGGACCCGGCTTCACTCACCGGGATTTCTCACACCTAACCCTCCAAGTTAGGATTTCAATCAACCCGTGCCTAATCACTGATCATGACTTAATCATCATCATAATCAACCTAAACTAAAATTGGTGTCAACACCAAAACAACAATCAGGGCCAGACTGTATCAACATTGGTCGGATCCTTTCCCTTTGGACATTGGTTCCAATAATATCCCTTTTGTTTACATGAGAAGCACATAATGTGTTTCTTATCCTTCCGTACCACGGGGTCGATCTCTTTTGGCTTCTCCTTGGTCTTGGGTGCCACTTGCACCTTCTTCTTGACCAAATTAGGGCACTTACTCTTGTAGTGCCCTTTTTCCCTACACTCAAAGCAAATGATATGATTTTTATTTTTATAGATTGAAATTGTTATACCCTCATGAGGTGTAGAGGTGGCCGTCGATTCTTCTTTTTCATTGACCTCGGATGATGATGATGAAGCTTTTCCATGTTCCGATGTCAATGGTGAATTTTCTCCCCTTCAATCCTTGAAGTGGAGGCTTCTTGAGCTTCATCTTCGGATATTGAACATCTCTCAAATTCCAAATCTTCTTCCTCTGATGAATCTCCCTCTTCGGATTTATCTTGATTTGGCAAAGTGGAGGGATCTTCATGAAACTTTGCCAATTTTGCTCCAAAGCTCTTTGGCATCTTGAAATTCTCCAATTTTTTCCAAAATGGTGCTTGATAATAGATTGACCAACAATTTGGTCACCTTGTCATTTGCCTCGCATCTCTTAATTTGCTCCTCATTCCATTTGGTCTTCTTGAGGAGCTTTCATTTGGTGCTTGTTGGAGCTTTAAAGTCCTCCATTAGAGCAAGCCATTGCTCTATCTTCATCATGAAGAAATTTTCAATCTTTGTCTTCCAAAGATCGAAATTGGCTTTGTCGTACGTTGGAGGTGCCCAGATGTTATAGTCGAACTCCATTTTTGAAGTTGAACCCTCTTGATGATGACTTCTTAAAATTAGGGTTTCTTCAAATTCCTTCTTCTTCCTCTAGCTCTTGCTCTCTTGGCGATGAGTCCAAAGAAGAGTGATCTTGCTCTGATTCCACTTGCTAGGACCGGTAAGAGAGCTAGAGGGGAGAGGTGATTGGCTCCGATCTTTCCTCGATAAAGATTTGTTGCGACGGAAGACTTGAGCAATGCTAACACCTCAATTTACATGGTATTCACCTCCTTGAGGTGACTAATCCAAGGATTCTCTCTTTCTCACTCTCTCATACACTATGAAAGATCTCCTTCTTGAGGTGGAGAAACCTCTTACAAGCTTACAAGAAGAAATACTCAAGAATAAGCAAATATAATAGAAATCTTACAAGATTTACATATATTAGCTCTCTTTGCTTTTCTTGCTTTCTTCAAGCTTGGAATCACCTCTTGATTCTTGGAAATGCAGCAACACTGAGCTCTAAGGCCTCACTTGAAATGGCGATGAAGAAGGTGAAGAGCGTCGAAGGAATGGCGGAGCGATGCCGTTTCAAACATGCATGAAAAACCTATACACCTGCGACTTAGGGTTCCCTACTCGATTACCCAATTGATTACCATGTTAGACTTAGCCATTCAACGATTATTTTTTGAAGCTTAATCGATTAGCCAATCGATTAAAAAGATCTTAATCAATTGCTGAATCGATTCAGTACCTTTCTGTGCTCTCGCACAATACCGCCATAATTGATTGCCTAATCGATTACAGTCTCCCTTAATTGATTGCCCAATCGATTACGACCCCCGTTAATCGATTGCCTGATCGATTAAGAGGAGGATGAATCAATTACCTAATCAATTCAGCCTGCTTCTGTTCTCGCGACACAACTCTCCCAATCGATTACCCAATTGATTCACTTCTTCCTTAATCGATCGCCCAATCAATTATGAAGGATTTTATTCGTGAGAAACCAACGTCAATCGATTGACCCTAACCCTAACTTGTGTGCACAAGTTTAGGGTTCCCTTGCCTAACCCCGGTCAACCGTGACCTGTTAGGACTTCCTCACCAAGTGCCCGATCAAACCATTGACCGACTTGGATTTTCCCTTGCCTAGTTCCCAACTAGGACTTAACTTAGTTCCCAACCAGGTTTGTCTAACCCTCGAGTTAGGCCTAGTCTCTCGGTAGACTTCTACCTTGCCAACGTGCGATCTTCCCGATCCACATAAACTTCACCTAGTCCCACTAGGTGTGCTTAGTCTCACTAGGACTTTTCCCATGCCAAATACAATCTCCCTGATCCACCTGAACTTCACCTAGTACCACTAGGTGTGCCTAGTCCCACTAGGATTTTTTCCGTGCCAACGTGTGATCTCTCCGATCTACCTAGACTTCACCTAGTCTCACTAGGTCTTTCCCAGTCAATGTTGACCTACTTGACTCACACGATATTCAAACATCATTATCAAACATTGAAACTTAAGCTTACCAAGCTTACCAAATATAAACTCACCCTAGTTTAGTCAAACTAGGTCAACCCTGGCTTAACAAAGATTGCACCAATAGTTTTAACTCCGTATAATCTTTCACTTGGGATGTGCATGACAACACCTTATATGTTTTAACATTAGTTGTGCCTACGGCACAAAACCCGAAGAAGTTAATAGATATTTATATGCAACCACTGATTGCAGAACTAAAACAATTATAGGATGAAAGTTTTCCTACCTATGATGTTCATATTAATCAGACATTTGTAATGAAGGCAGCTCTTCTTTGGAAAATAAATGACTTTTTTGCTTATAGAATGTTATCTGGTTAGAGTATCGCTAGAATTTTAGGATGCCCAACATGTATGGAGAGATCAAAGTCTATTAGATTGAGACATAGGAAGAAGCCGAGTTATTTTGATTGTTATAGACAATTTTTACCAATACATCTTAATTTCAGAAGAAATAAAGATGAATTACTAAGAACAAAATTGAAAGAACACCTACGCCATTGAGATTAACTGGTGAACAAATTTGGTAGCGAGTGGCTGACTTTCCATCTATTATTGAAGAGCTACATAGTACAACATATGAATATGGAAGAACAAATAAATGGACTAAATGAAGTATATTTTAGAATTTACCATATTGGTTTGATCATTTGATTCATCATAATCTTGATGTAATATATATCGAGAAGAATGTTTTTGATAATCTGATAAATACAATAATGAATATCAACAAAAAAATCAAAGACAATATGAATGCAAGAAATGATATACGACTCCTTTGCAAAAGACCCACTCTCAATGTCGATAAAAATAGTAGAGGGCCATAGCCAAAGGTATTTTATACATTAAATAAAGATTAAAGACGTGTTATTTGTGAATGGTTTAAATCAATGAAATTTTTAGATGAGTATGTCTCTAATCTTGGAAGATGTGTCTTTGAAGGAATGCAAATTGATTGGTTTGAAAAGTCATGATTGTCGTATAATCATGCAAAGACTTATTCCTATTGCTTTTAAGGAACTATTACAGAATTTTATTTAGGGTGTCATTAGCGAGTTAAGCATTTTTCTATTTGATATTTGCTCAACAGTTTTAAGACATTTACATATGGAGGCGTTAGAGAGATACATTCTAATTATTTTGTGTAATTTGGAAAGGATATTTTCACCCTCAATTTTTGATTTCATGAAATATTTTTTAGTTCATTTGCTATATGAGGCCAAAGTTGGAGGACCTGTACATTTTCGATGGATGTATCCATTTGAAAGGTAAAATATACTAAGACAATCTTAATGCATAATAATTAATTTATTTTATTATATATTAATATCTAATATATTTTGTTTTATTACAATCAGATTTCTATATCATTTGAAGGAAAAAGTTAAAAATCAGACACAAGTTGAAGCATCTATTGTTAATGCATATATTGTGGAGGAAGTTATAATTTTTTGCATCATATTATTTTGAGCCCCACATTCAGAGCAAAAAACGGAGACTAGGAAGACATGATGAGGGTCATATTGATCCTAATTTGAACTCATTCTCAATTTTTAACTATCTTGGTCGACCAAGTAGACAATATAAGCAGAGATAATTAACTAGTCAAGATTGGCGGGTAGTGCATACATATATTTTACGAAATTATCCAGAAATATCACCATATTACCAGTTAGTATATATTCCCTTGTTTCAATATTTTTTATGTCGTAAATTGATTTCATAATCCATTTTTTTTATGGTAGGATTTTTTAAAATTTACATTCTGAATTATCAACACACGAGTTTGATCGTTTATGTGAAGAAGAATTTGCACCATGGTTCAAATCATATATAAGTACAAAATCTAAATTTGGTTTTACATATATAAACTTTTAATAACTGGTGTCTTTGGCATTAAGTTCACGATAATCAAACTCACATTCAACATGAAATGTTATTCTATCTATCATAAGATCCATAAGCTTTGTACACACTTGGCTCGGTTATTTTATAAATGGGTATAATTTTCATACTCAAGAGTCTGACATGGACAAGAGTACAATGAATAGTGGGGTCTGTGTAGTCATCAAATGATGAAGATGCAAGCAATGATTTTTATAGTTTGCTAGATGAAATTATAGAGGTAAAATATCTTGGCTCAACTATGCAAATTATTTTATTTATGTGTCATTAGTTTGACCCTTTCAAAGGGATGAATGTGCATCCACAGTGTAATTTGGTTGAAATAAATCATAAGAAATTGTATAAGAGATATGATGTCTCGCCCCGAGGAGCCACACATCCGGTACCGATCGGACTGCTGCTCCCTCGTCCTGGAAGACAATTCGAAACCCTAGCACTGCGACCCTCTCGGTAAGCCTATACCCAAGCCGATAGGGCTGGAATGAGGCACCAAAACACAAAGCAAACGGCGTCATCGAGAAAAGCTACATACCGGTACGACTTACGACAAAACACATAAACATGAATGACCTCTATGGCATACAAAAATACAACCATATCGAATATACAACAGCGGAAAATGTAAAGTGAAATAAAATGCAAACGGAAAGGGGTGCCAACATGCACCCACAACAAGTATAGATAGAACATCGAAATCGTCTCGACTCACGCAAACCGGGACAGGCAGTCAGGCACCCCAGTCGATCATCCTTAAATTGAGAAAAACAGGTCTAACGGTGTGAGTCCAAGAACTCAGCGAATACCCTAATATACACAGGGAGATATAACAACAATAAGTCACCAGCAACTACAAAATTAAGTACAGTAATAGTAAGAGCATAGCTGAACCAGCGAAGGAGGAATATACCTACCCGTGTCGACCCAAACCCGATAGTATGCATGTATGACGACCCATCTCAACCTCCAGGGAGTCAAAGGTCGCCTACATATGCCCCTACACCAGTAGCACGTACGACGACCCATCTCAACCTCCAGGGAGTCAAAGGTCGTCCACCTATGCTACGTGCACAATGATGCATGTCACTATCCAATACACACAGTAACATGCATCATTGTGCACTATCCACCTATGCTACTTGGATCCATCATTGCTACATATGCCCCTACACCAGTAACCCTACTGTCAACTACATTATGTGCAGTAGTCCAAGTAACCGGTATGCACCATAACCTAAACCCTAACACGAGGTATAAGGTATGATGTCCGTAGATCCAATACACACAGTAACATGGAACAGTAAACATTAATCTCTCAGCAGATAACAAGTACCGAAATAAAGTACATGAACAAAACTAATAGGTATCCCTACTGTTATCATATCTAACTATGCATAATAGGTGAGTATATCTAATAATGATAAGTCAAGGGTACCCGTCTCGATACAAGAAGTCCGTGCGACGAGAACCCCCCGTCCAAAAATAATATCTCCGCAATAAGGTCGCGAAATCAGTCAATGCCCTGCATCAAAGATATAATTTTAGCTATATACACAAAGTAACTAATCACCCACTATTTCATATTAGTAGCGATCTAAATCATCATAATCATTTAATTACCCTTAAATTAAATAATTAACTACTCGGTTAGCCGAAGTCTCAAGATTCATAAGAAAATTAAGCTACTTAAAGCTATCCCCAATCCCATGTTGCTCTCAGCAGGGACACAACACCACAAGCACACAAACACACACACAGCTAGCAAGCATTTACCAAACTAATGATACAATAGCAATTCAAATTAACCTACCCTGCTCCAAGTGATCCGATCAAACAGAAGTAAGTCAACACAAATAGAATACAATCCATCACCACTACAGATCAAGAAAACAAACTCCAATTCCCGGCCAAGCTAATCTCACGACAGAAGAAAAGAAAGAACAAAACAAAGACATAACGCAGAACTGATCAAATAAGGCATCCACAGATCTGATACAATAAGAACAGGGCCTACACCTTCTCTAATCTCTCGACCAGAGCAAGGATGGTACAGATCAAAACAAGCATACCAATTCCAATTCATTCGGAGATCAAGAACAGTAAGGGCAACCGGAAAATCAGAACATCACAGATCATAGCAATGGAAGGGAAGCAAAAGAGTAAAATAAGATCAAATTAGACCTGAATAATCCTAATCTCAGATCAGAAGACAATAAGAACCTAACGGAACCCTAACTCAAGCAACCAACACTTTGCTCCTTACCTCAGATGTCACCGGCGTCTCCTGTTCCAATCCGGAGATCCCAGTAGTCGAGCAAAAGAGATCAAGACCCAGCCACCACCAATAGCTGCGAGGGAAAAGGGAGATAGGCAAAGTCTCGCTCCGGCGAGGTCAGGGAAGGAGCAGAACTTGTTGCTCCGTGATCGCGATCAATCGCACACCGTAGGGCTTGGCGAAGAATAGAAGCCGAAGGAAGAAGAAGAAAGAGAGGAAGGAGAAGCGAACCTCGATCTGCCCCGATCTCGCGATCTGCCCCGATCTCGCGATCTGCCCCGATCTCGCGATCCGCCGCAAGAGGAAGGAGAAGAGAAAGGAGTCTCCGATTAGATGGAACATGCGAGGAAAAGGAAAGGAACGGGGATTTAATAGATAAGCCAATTTGCAGAAAAACCCTCCAAATTTGGCTAATCCCACAAGAGCCCCTAATTTTTAGGAACTTTGCACTTAAGCCCTCGAATTTTTTCCAAATGTTAACATATGAGCCATTTGTATTTGCACATCAAGCAATTCAAGTATTCTATGTTTCATATCCTAGTTTGAAAAGTGACAAATTTGATAGGTGGGATGTTTGTAAAACAAAAGCAAGGAAAAAAAAATTGAGAAACGTTGGGAAGACATTGCATATCAATAAGACCAAGTTGCGGATATATTTCAGACCAAGGAATATATTATTCCAACATTACGAGACCCTAGTGGAATAGTGATAAATGTGGATGCCAGTGAAATTTATGATGGTGGTGGTGATCATGATGAGGAGGAGGAGGATGTGGAAGAGGAGGACAATGACAATGAAGACTTTGATTTTTTATTTTCATTTTTGATGATGGATAAGTTTTGTTATCTTAATATAAAAAATTAATGATCTTTTATTTTAATATGTTTTTGTTTTGCGTAAATTTATTTTTAATCTATAAATTTATAAAACTCACAGTTCAATTATTTGTATAGCTAATTGTTGGGAACGAGATGGCTATAGAGGGGGGGGTGAATATAGACAATCGCTTGCCCCTTGAAAACTTATCACGATTTCTGCAACTCAAATATCAGTAGCACAGCGGAAAGAATGGAAAACAGAGTATGCAGAAAAATCAAATGAATGCAAAACACACACAGCTAGCAAGATCGCTAACAAAGAGGGTTTACAAGGTTCGGGGATAACTTGCCCCTACTCCTTGGCGTGCCCTTGAGGTGGGCGATCCCTTGATCGTCGGCAGATCAAGCCCCGGTTAACACCGGATATGAAACAACCTCCTTCTCGGTGGAGAAACCTCTCCACAGCGTGTTCCAGACAATGATATATAATGAGCACAATGAAACAACAACAAGAAAGATCTTACTCAAACACTTAGCAAGGATAAAACACAGCAAGCTTCCCTGAGCTCCACCCAGTGGCGATCTCACGCAGACCCCTGTCTGCTTCGTGTCTTCCCACTGTCGGACTCCAAGCTTCTTGTTTTCTCCTTCAAGCGCTCAAGTATGATGATTGCTTCTCAATAGCTTGCTTAGAATCGTTGGAGAACTCAAGAACAGCAAGCTTGTAGCAGCAGAACGCAAGAACACAAAAGCAGTTTTTCAAACTCAATCCCTTTCCTCGATAAAACTCTCGCATTCCTTTTTGTCTCCGCCAAGCGACAGGTGACACCATCTCTGTAGCTCCCAGCTACTCAACTGCCAACGCCAGCCTCTACTGAGCTATCTCTGGACTCACTGAGCTCCTCAGTCGAGCTCCAGTCTCAGCTCCAGTCCGCAGCTCGCCGTTGCAACCTGAGATGGGAAAAGGGACAAACCTGCTCTGAGGAAAGCGCGCTTTGACTTCTCCTAGAGTGTTTGAATCCTCCCCTGTCACCTGAAACTCAATCAGAGCATTAGAGCAGAAGATCACGCAGCATATCACATATCAGAAAACATACATCAGCAAATCCGATACGATCAGACACTCTGACCGCGTTTGACAGTGAAATTTGAATTAAAGTGATCGATCACCGGACCGATCCAGGGTGTGTGGATCGATCACCAGATCGATCCACTGCTTTGCTGGGATTCCCAGCTCTCGCAGCTATACACGCCTGATCGGTCACCAGACCGATCAGGGTGAATCCTGATCGGTCATCAGACCGATCAGATTGGATCCTGATCGGTCACCCAGACCGATCAGAACAGATGAACAGTTATTTTTTAATCAAACCTAAGATTCCTGATCGGTCACCGGACCGATCCAAGACTCTGATTTGCAAGGGAACTCACTCACCGTTTGCTCCCTGATCGGTCGCCAGACCGATCAGGAGCAAGACAGCAAGGAAGCAGCCTGCTCCCTGATCGGTCTCCGGATCGATCAGGAGCCACACAGTAGATTCCCAATCTCACTGTGCGCTCCCTGATCGGTCACCAGTCCGATCAGACATAGCTGGATCGGTCACCAGACTGATCCACTAAGGTGCAGCGTGCCAAAAGTCCCTGATCGGTCACCAGACCGATCCAGTGACTCTACCCAGCCCTCCAAGCTAGGGATTCATCCACCTTAGCCCTCCAAGCTAAGGATTTTTCCATCTAACTCTCCAAGTTGGGAATTTGCACCTAACCCTCCAAGTTAGGACTTTTCACCTAGCCCTCCAAGCTAGGACTTTTCACCTAGCCCTCCAAGCTAGGACTTTTCACCCAACTCTTCCGAGTTAGAACATCATCCAACCTAGCCCTCCAAGCTAGGCACCTGACCCTCCAAGCCAGGACTTTTTCACCTAATTCTCCAGGATGGGAATTTGCACCTAACCCTCCAAGTTAGGACTTTTCACCTAGCCCTCCAAGCTAGGACTTTTCACCCAACCCTTCCGAATTAGGACTTTTCCAACACCTAACCTCCCAGGTTAGGATTTTCCAACACCTAGCCCTCCAAGCTAGGATTTTCCACACCTAACCTCCCAGGTTAGGATTTTCCAACATCATGCCTAATCCTCGATTAGGACTTAATCATAATCATCATAATCATCACACCTAACCTCCCAGGTTAGGATTTTCCATATCATGCCTAATCCTCGATCAGGACTTAATCATAATCATCATAATCATCCTCCTAAACTAAAATCGTTGTCAACACCAAAACAACAATCAGGGCCAGACTGCATCAACACTAATGTCTAATTCATAATCTTATATATATTAGCTGTTAATGTTTTATATTTCTTGCTATGTATAGGCCATTACAGGTGATATCTTATCATCATAGGATTCACGCATTCTCTTTCTCTATCCAAATATAGTAAAAAAATTTCATTTTATTTATTATGCAACAAATTTATTTTAATTTTATCTTATTTTTGAATTTTCAACACATCTTTAGATGCGGTAGTGGTCATAGACATAATTCTTAAGGCGAGACAAGACCTAGTAATGTACCTACGACCCCACCCGATCAAGCGGGACCATCACATTCATCTTCCCCGGTACCATCACCGCACCAGTCCATTGAACAGGACCCTCCTCTCAGATACTCATTTACGGAGGAGCAAGATATTCACCGATTCATATTCCCCTATGGAGTTTCGTAAGTATACAAATAATATTTTAATTTTTTAACCTATAGTTAATTATTTAATATTATTTTTTTCTTTTATTATAGATTTGAAAATTCTATTCATGTTATTCAATGCCTTATTCAAGCATTCCTTCATCAATCAAAGAGTTATGGTAGAGCGAGTTTAAAGTATAAATGATGCATTTTATATCTGAAATAAACGTAAATATATATAATCAATTATTTTTTTGCAGTGGACTTTTACTTGAGACCCTAGCTATGAAATAGAAATCAAAAGATTTTCAAAAAAAGTGACAATCACGCCCGCCATACTTTAAATCATGCCAAGTCTAGGGAGAGAAAGCCACTATGTATCATGGAAGAAAATTGGACTAAAATTTATAATTATTGAGCCACAGATGAAAGCAAAAAAAGAAGTCAACAGAATAGATCAAATCGATTTTATAATTCTAAACACTTATTAGTGACATATACGGAGGTTCAATAAATTTCGATGAGCATGGATATAGATTGGTAATTTTTTAACTCTCTCAATAATTTTTTAATCTATTTCATTATTTCTAATTATGTTTTTTAGGTCAAGAAATTGGAAAGAACCTATATTTGTTGAAACTTAAAAAAAAAGTTTTGGAGTGGGGCTAGAGCCAAAGTAATAAAGGTTTGAAGTAATTAAAAATTTATATGTTTCTAAATTTTTGTTATAATAAATTTATTTTATTTTTTGTTATTATAATAAAAGAAAAAAAATGATGAGCTTGAGACATCACATAGAAGTTTACGTTCTAGTGAGGAATTTGAGTCATTGTCTGTCGGTAATAATATGGACTTATGGCTGGAGGCGAGTGGGGGACAGAAAGAGGAAAGAATTTTTGATATGGGATCTTTAAGCAAAAATAATAGAGTTTCTCGTAAATCCTTTTCTACCCCACCAGCAGTCGCGACTCAGATCAATAGCTTAACTAATGAGATTTCACCATTAAGAGGCATAGTCTCGGAGAGAGATGAACAAATAAGAGTTATATGGGAACATCAAGAATTAATTATGAGATATTTTCAATTAAATTCCAATCTAAGTCAGATTCCTTCCAGTTTCACTGATGGTGGCAATAGCGATGGTGATGGTTCTGCATGATTTTTGTATATGTATTATTTGTCTTTTAATTAGTATTTTTTAACAATTATTTGTTTATGTCTTTTTTTGTATTTTTGTTTTAATACTGATCATTTGCTTTGAATAGGATTGAGGAGACAATGAACTTCAATGTTCGAAAAAGTATAAAGTTTTGCATTCAATTTGTTATAAATGATTACCCTTAACTTCTATATAGCTCTCAATTTGTTCAGTAGGTTTTTATTTTATGAGTTCATGGTGTCAATTTTCACATTTTCTATATTTTCATAATTATATTATTTTTAAATACTCCACTACAATTATATCTCCATCTAATACCCTATTCATAGATAAATTGACATTTTCTTCATTAAGTTTATTGCCTTTCAGATATTGGTTTTTGCTATTTATAGATAAAACGAGATGTGCTTAATTACTTCTATTTGAGATCATTGATAAACATGGTTAAGCACCTCTATTTTGATATGAGCTCATTTACTAGCACAATTTTTCCCTTCCTTCTCCCTCGCTATGGCACAAGGGCTGGTGACCAACTAGCGCTGGTCTATGAGTCAGAGGCGGAGGCGACTCGAGTGGTAAGTTATCCGCCTCCTCAGCGAAGACTTCTTATCCTTCTAGCCGAGGGAGAGGAGGAGAATGAGCCAACCGACATTCTTCAGAGGCCCGCACCCCCCTCCCGCTCTTCAAAAGAGGAAAACTCGATCAGCTCAAGCTCCCCCTCGCGTTCTCGAGGACGAGGAGGATCTTGTTCCTCTCTCTAAGCATCAAAGGGGGATGACATCATCTGCTACGGAGTCTGAGGGGGGAATTGGGCCCTCCTCTGGGGAAGCACAATCCATTCCCCCCTCGCCAGGGGCCCTCAGCCCTAAGGGCAAGAAGGTCTGGTTTGAAGAACCGGAGCCTGCGAGTGCCCGCCTCCGTCAGAAGGTAAAGGCTGCTAAAAAGGCGGCTACGCTAGGCCTTCAACACATACAAATTAATCATACCCATCGAGGAGACTCGTCAAGTGGCTCTCCTTGCTCGCCGCTCCGAAGCTATCTCTGGTATACCCTCCCCGAGAAGTCAGGAGGCAATGAGGGAGGGAGTGTACTGCCGATTACATCACTTCTCTTAGGGAAATGCTTTCCACGGGGGTGATTGCCCAATTATATGAATCCCTTCTAAAGGTATAGTTTCGCCTATGTTTTCTTATCATCTCTGCTTTTGAACTCTTACTGCTTCTTTTATTAGGCCACATTTGAATGTCTGCTTCTGGGTCACCATATGCTTCCCGAACAAGAGACCGAAACATGACAGTCGCGGATGGCGGAACTCGAGGTGGAGGTCTGGCAAGCCAAAAGGGAGGGCCAGATGCAGGCCGAAGTCACTAGCGACCTCCGAGCCAAGCTGGAACATTCTGAAGACAATTCCCGGGCTTTGGAGTCAACCTTGAACAACATCTAGCACCGTGAACACCTCTTGTCAAAGAGAACTAAATCTCTCTCAACAAAGATGTCTCAACTGACTCAAGAGAGGGAACAACTCCAGGCCCGAGAGACTAAATTGCTTGAGGACATTTGCCTTCTTGAATTGTCCAAGGAGGAACTCAGTGGTCGAATCAAGGAGCAGATAACCAAGATAACCAAGAATGAAATGGGACTACAGACTGCTGCTGCCTATGTATCTGACCAACAAGAGCGCATCTCCCAGGCTGAGTCTCTCTTCTCCACGACCCGGTAATAACTCGAAGAAGCACTCATTGCCCAAGACCAGACGCTGGCCGAAGCTCAAGAACTAAAAGCTGATCGAGATCGGATCCTCCAGGAGTTAGAGAGCCATAAGGCCAATGAGGAAGCTCGTCGATTTGAAGTAGAAGTTGCAGTCAAGGCCAAATTTTTCCAGTCCGAGGAGTTTGATGACATCATGGCCAGTGAAGTACTGAAGCAACTTAAGCAGGGCTTCAATGGAGCGGTCCAGCAAATCCAGTGAGCTGAGGTACTAAAGCCAAATATCAACCTGGACTTCCTCAGCGTTGGCCAAGCTTGGGGGGAACTATCCATAGAAGAGCAAGAACATTAATGTAATCTGTCTTTATTTTGTTGTTGTTGTTGTTGTTGTTGTTGTTGTTGTCCGGATGTCAGGCCTTTATGATTGTAGATTTTGTGCCTTTGTTTTTCCATCTAAATGAATACATTTCATCTGCGCCATATGTTTTGTATTTTTATCTTCTGAGTGTAGCTTACTTCGTAAAATACGCTTTATATTTTGCCCTACCAATACGACTTGCCTCCTTCCTAATTCTGTATACCGAGTGTCGCGTTCATGACAATTACTCACCTGTTGCTTGATACTCTCTTTTTGCGTTAGGGAATGTCGAAATGCTGGAGTATTATTGGCAATTGTGTGCTGGCAAGGACTTTGACCTATCTTGGCCTGGCTTCGTCGACACTGTCATTTAATAGGAGTTCGGGTTGCTCCTGGCTGAGCATTACCCGTACCACGGCCAGGTCTACCCAACTTGGGTATCCTCAGAACTACAAGTGGTAAGAACTCAGGCTGCTCCCCGCCGGACATCCTCAGCACCACGACCAGGTCTACATACTTGGGCGTCCTCGGCACCACAAGTTGGTAGGAACTTGGGTTGCTCCCAGCCAGGCATCCTTAGCACCACGGTCAAGTCACACAACTTCGGCATCCTCGGAACCATAAGTTGGTAGGAACTTAAGCTGCTCCCAGCCGGGCATCCTCAGCACCATGACCAGGTCTACACAACTTGGGCATCCTCAGCATCACAAGTTAGTAGGAACTTGAGCAGCTCCCCGCTGGATATCCTCAGCACCATGGCTAGGTCTACACAACTTGGGCATCCTCGCATCATAAGTTGGTAGGAACTCGGGCTGCTCCCGACCAGGCATCCTCAGCACCACGGCCGGGTCTATACAACTTGGGTATCCTCGACACCAAAAGTTCGTAAGAACTCGGGCTGCTCCCTGTCGGGCATCTTGAGCACCAAGGCTAGGTCTACATAACTTGGACATCCTCGACACCACAAGTTAGTAGGAACTCGTGGTAACATGCTTCCATTGGATTTCCAACTATCATTTTTCCTATTCATTCAATTGCCCAAGCTCCAAGAAAATACACATACATGTACAAGCATAAGTATTTAATGACCGACTTATTGGGCATGGTAGGGTCGGAGGTGACTTGCGTTCCATAGTCTATCTAGTCTTTTGGCATTAGCATCATACAAATAATAACTACCACCCATGAGCTTTTCGACAATCGTGTAAGGCCCACTCCATTGAGGTTCGAGCTTTTCAACGTTGTCGAACGACTCGATCCTTTTCCAGACCCGGTCCCCGACTTAGAAAGTTTGGGGGATCATGATAAGTACTATTTTATTGATTATTTGAGTTGCTAAAATCCATATTTTACCTATGTTTTTATTGCTTAATTGTGAAACTGCCCTAGGTTTTAGAACTTACTCTTATTTTGGACTTAATTATAAATTTACACATATTTGGATTAATTTGCCACTAAATTTTGGATCTATTTTTGTAGGCATGAAAGGTTCATGGACCTAGGGCATACTGGGTCAAACTTAAGTCGGAAGTGGAACCAGATCGAATTATCAAGCTTACGTTTAATCCGGGCCGTCCGATTCAAAAGCGGCTAGATCTGAGCCATCCGGGACCATCCGAAGCAATCCGAGCTAGGGTTAGGGTTGATCAAGCATTCTGATCAAGATCTGAAGGTTTCATCCCAATCAGAGCTCAATCAACCGTTGGATCAAGCTCGGAGGGCTTTAGATCGTCCATTCAAAGATTAGGATGATCTGGACCATCTGTTGCACATCTAGAGGATCTGAGCTACCACGAGGCAGATCCTGACCCCAGATCATCATCATCAAAGTTTGGCTCAAATCAGAGCAAGATCAGCCGTTGGATTTCCTCAATTCAATCTGAGTCGTCCAATGTTAATTACTTAAGGAAATTTTTGCGCAGCTTCCTCTTCATCGCGTCTTCGCCACAACAATAGCTTCCTTCGCGTGTTCATCGAGTTCTTCATGTTCTTCATCCATCTGAAGGCGTGATCCCTCAATCCTTCACTAGAGCAAGAGCTAGGTCAGTGAAGAGAGTCTCAGTGAGGTTTTCAGATTGGGTTTTGCTCAATAGCAAGGCTGCGTGAGGTTTCAGCAGCTTTGTTATCCGATTTCAGCGAGCTCAGCTGTGCACCATCTCCACTGCATCCGAGCTGTCCAGAGGGGTTCCTTGGAAGGTTCGGATCATTCCCTAATCACAATCGCAAGTCACCACAGCGAGTTTGAAGAAATTGGAAGCAGATTTCGGCTTGAGCAGGGTCTAATTTGAATCGGTAGCAGAGACAGATCTTCCACTGATTTGTTGAGCTTGCGGGTCCGAGGTTCTCCCTTGATGACGACCAAGGAGCTCTTGAGCTCGGGAAGGGTTGAGGAGTAGTTTAGTTAGTTAATTTTTATTGTTTTCAGCTGTAGTTTTCATATTCTGCCGAATCTGTTCTGTTTTCTGCAAATTTTCTGTATTAGCTGTTTAAGAGTGGTTTCTGAATTGTTTAACTTAAGTAGGTTTTGAATCTTCAAGTTAATTAGTTTGGTGAACTTGTTAGTGATCAATCTACTTTAATTTTAGTATATTTCTTTGTTAATTGCTTGCGTGCCAACTACCCTGTTGCGTGCCAGTTTTTTTCTGATTTGTCATTCAGTTTCTGAATTTGTATCAGATTGCCTGTTTTCCTAATTGTTTCTGAGTTGTCTTAGTTGTTAATTTCTGCTCTAGCATTAGATAGATAGTGTGTTTAGTTAAAATAGCACTTAATTGTAGTTCTTTGCAATCCCATTTGTGGCGTGCCAACTACATAGCTGCGTGCCATTTTATTTCTGCAAAAACTCATTCTGTTCTGAAATTTCCAGCTGCGGTTTTCTGAATTCTTGCTAGGTAAACACTAGGTATTTCAGCTTAGTTTGTCTGGCCTTTCGATCAGTGTTTCAATCTGAGTTTGTTTGTGTTTTGCGCCCAAGCCATATGCTGATTTCTGAACATTAAGTCTGAAATTCTGCACATCCATTTTTGCATGTGTGCTTTTCTTAAGTTCTGATTTCAGCTCATCAATCCCTTGCCTTAGTCTTGCTTAGTTCTTTCCCAATAGCTTTGTTTCCCAATTGAAACGATCAGCTTAAAATTCGAGTTGCAAGTTTACTAATTTCTTAAATTTGGTGTTAGTTTTTGGCACAAAGAGTTTTCTCTTGCGTGCCAACTGATTTGAACCTTTTTGCATCCGAATTTAACTTGTTTTTGTGGCATATGATTGTGTTCGAAATCAATAAGTTTGCATTCACTCATTTCTGAATTTTGTTGGCAGTGGTTGACTTCCAAAAACATTGTAGCTAGTTGAGTTGAGTTGTTTGTTTGATTTCTTAATTTCGCATGCTACTAATTGTTGCAAGTTTGTTTATTTTCGAAAACTGTCAGCCCTGTTATTAATCATTTGCTTAGCCCTTGATTGCATTTCATATTACCTTTGTTTCTTTTTCCCCATCCTTTTCAGCTACCCTGGTAGAGCAAGTCTCATTGAGTTTAGTTTATAAAGTGCATTTCCTTTGTTTAGTTTATTAGTTTAAGGTTGTTTTTACTTTTTTGTTGCAATTGCATTCCGAATTCATAACCCAAAACCCAATTACTTATTTGAAACCCAAAAACACAAATGACACATAAACACGAGTTCGAATCAAACACGACAACTAGCCTCGAGAAAAAATACGACCTGTGGCCCCTTTACTACACTTTCATATTTCTGATAGCAAAAAGGGTTTCCAGCTTTCATTTATATTTAAAATCTGATTGGACCCACATTTCGTGACAATTTAATCTAGTATTTCGGGTCCGTCAGATCACTCGGCGATTATAGATTTGTCGCATGCATTGGCGGTACACAGCTAGTCGGGTAGTTGCTTTGTCGCGCACCTCCATCACCAAATCTAAATCAAGTAGTCATTCATGGTCGTTATTCTCCTTGGTATGGAGTTGTCGCCGAGTTGATTCGTCGCCTATCTCAACATGGATTATGGCCTCCGCGCCATAGACCAGATTAAAAGGACTCTGTCCAGTCTCTCTTTGGGAGTTGTTCGATAGGACCATAGAACGCTCGAGAGTTCTTCGACCTAACTCCCCATGACATGCTCTAACTTTATCTTGAGTCCTCTGATTATTTCTCGATTGACAACTTCAGTCTGACCGTTGCTTTGTGGATAAATGACTGAAGTGAATGTCTGACGAATACCCAACCCTTCACATCATTATCTGAGTTTGCTACCCATAAATTGTCTGCCGTTGTCCGATATCAGCTTGTGAGGAATTCCAGACCCGCAGACAATATTCTTCCAGAGGACTTTCATCACGGCAACCTTAGTAATTTGGGCAAGTGGCTAAGCTTCGATCCATTTGGAGAAGTAATCCATTAGTACCAACAGGAGCTTCTTCTGCTGTGACCCCATTGGAAAAGGACCGACTATATCCATCTCTCACTGATCGAAGGGACAAGAGACCATAGAGGCCCGAAGTAATATAGTTGGGTGATACGAGATATGTTGATGCTTCTGGCAAGACCCGCACCCGACGACAAACTTATTAGCGTCTGCTTGTAACGTGGGCAAAAAAATATTCGGCTAGAATAATTTTCCTAGCCATTGACCGACCGCTGATATGACTCCCACAGATGCCTTCATTAACTTCTCACAAGATATACTCAACGTCCTCGAGGCCAACACACTTAGTGATGGCCTGGCGAACAATCTCTTATAAAACTGTTCTCCAATTAATGTGAACCCAGAAGCCCTACAATGAAAGAGTCGAACCTGATCACCACTTGTAGATATTGTTCCACTGTGTAGGAACTCTACATAAGGTTCTCTCCAGTCATGTAGTATAGTATCAGCAGGTTCTCCATCTATCTGAGCCACAACTCCCTCATTGATGATAGGTTCAACCAATGTCCATAACGCTAAAGAGTTTGCAAACTTAGCCAGCTCATCAGCCTTGACATTATCCGCTTGGGATATTTTCTGCAGAATTACTTTAACAAAAGACGATTTTAATTACCTATATGTAGTTACATACCTCTTCAAGCGTTCATTCCGAACTTCAAAATCTCCTTCAAGCTGTTGTGCCACTAGCTGAGAGTCAGAATATAATATAACCTGAGCGACTTCAACCTGTTTGGCTGCTTGTAGCCCAGCTAGTATTGTCTTGTACTCGGCTTCATTGTTGGTGGCTCGAAAGTTGAGTCAGATAAATAATTATAGTACATTCTCCCGAGGAGAAATCATTAAAATTTCGACTCCGCTTGATCTGTGATTGGATTAGCCATTAACGTAAATCTTCCAGGCCTCCTCAGATCGGGTATCGAAACTGCTTCGAGCATGAAGTCGGCTAGAGCTTGTGCCTGCTATTCGAGGCTGATACTCGATCCCATATTCACTTGACTCTGTGATCCACTTAATCAACTGCCCCCGATGCCTTAGGATTTGTGAGAACGTGCCCGAGTGGACTATTAGTGAATACGACGATGGGATATGCTAAGAAGTAAAGCCTCAGTCTTCGTGCAGTTAATACTAGTGTATACGCTAATTTCTCCAAGGTGGTATACCGCGTCTCTGCCTCTTTAAGAAGATGACCAAAGAAATAGATAGGATATTGAATATTACATTCTTCGCGAATAAGTGCTAAACTTATAGCTTGCTCAGCTGTAGATAGGTAAACAAAAAGGGTCTCCCCTTCCATCGTCATGTATAATATGGGAAGTCCGAATAGGTACACCTTCAACTCTGTGAATGCCTTCTCACATGATCATCCCATTCAAATTTGACTTCTTTCCTCAAAATTTTGAGGAAATGCAAAGTTCTATCGGCTGACCGAGATATGAACTGAGATAGAGCTGTGATACTTCCATTAAGCCGTTGAACCTCTTTGATATTCCTTGGAGACAACATATTCAGAATAGCCTACACTTTCTCATTATTCGCCTCAATTCCTCTCTTTGTCACCATGTACCTGAGCAAACACCCACCTTTCACCCCGAATAAGCACTTATCTCGATTCTACTTTAATCTATTAGCTCTGAGAGTAGTGAACATCTCCTCTAGGTCTTCGATCATGTCTTTCCCTTTCTCAGTCTTGATCAGGATATCATCCAGGTAAACCTCAATATTTTGACTAATCTGATGTCGCAATACCTTGTCTATCATTTGTTGATAAGTCGCTCCTGCGTTCCTTAATCCGGATGACATGACATTGTAACAATACGTACCATCGACGGTGACAAAACTTACTTTTTCCTGATCCTCCCAGGCCAGAGGAACTTGATGATATCCCCGATAGACATCTAGCATTGATATAAACTCATAGCCGGAGGTCGAATCTACTAATTGATCAATGCGAGTCAAACACCCACCTTTCATATGAATCGAGATAGAACTGTGATACTTCCTTTAAGCCATTGAACCTCTTTGATATTCCTTAGAGACGACATATTCAGAATAGCCTGCACTTTCTCATTATTCGCCTCAATTCCTCTCTCTGTCACCATGTACCCGAGGAAATGCCCACCTTTCACCCCGAATAAGTACTTAGCTGGATTCAACTTTAATCTGTTAGCTTTGAGAGTAGCGAACATCTCCTCTAGGTCTTCGATCATATCTTTCCCTTTCTCAGTCTTGATCAGGATATCATCCGCGTCAATCTCAATATTTTGACTAATCTGATGTCGAAATATCTTGTCCATCATCCGTTGATAAGTCGCTCCTGTGTTCCTTAATCCGAATGGCATGACAATGTAACAATACATACCATCGGTGGTGACAAAACTTACTTTCTCCTGATCCTCCCAGGCCAGAGGAACATGATGATATCCCTAATAGGCATCTAACATTGATATAAACTCACAGTCAGAGGTCGAATCTATCAATTGATCAATGCGAGGCAAAGAGTAATAGTCTTTAGGGAAGACTTTATTTAAATCTCGAAAATCAATACAAACCTATCATTTTCCTCCGGGTTTAGGGACCAATACAATATTTGCCATCCATATTGGGAATTGTACTTCTCGAATGTGCCCGACCTTCAGCAACTTTTTTACTTCCTCTTTGATTATTTGATCTTGCTCTAGGGCAAAGTGTCTTCGCCTTTGCTTTACTGGTCGGGCTCCTAGAATGATGTGCAGTCGGTGTGTGGCCAGGGTGGGTAGAACTCCTTTGATCTCATCTGCAACCCATGCGAACACATCACAATGACTGACCAAGCAGTTGATCAGCCTATTTTTGAGTTCAAGGCTAAGATCCACAATGATTTTTGTAACTCCTTCCGACTGCCGAGGATGAATATGGACTTTTTCGCACTCCACCGCCCTGCGCTCTTCCCTGGCCACTTCTTTCGCCCAGGGATAAGCCATGTCTATTTGCAAGGTCTTATGAGTCTTCAGGCTCTTTCGGGACTTTGTTCTGACCTCCTCACTATAGCATCGTCGCGAGACTAGTTGATCCCTCTTGACCTCAGCCACTTGGTCTCCTATCGGAAATTTGATCTTCTGTTGATAAATTGGGATCACAGCTTAGAATAGGCTGAGGGCTAGTCTCCCCAAAATAACGTTATATGATGACGGAATGTCCACCGCCATGAAGAGAGTTTTTCTTGCCCGCTGCAAAATATCATCCCCGAGGGACAGGGATAGTGAGATCTGTCCTAACGGCTGCATCCAATGCTTGGTGAAACCGAACAACTGTGTTGAGACGGGGCACAGCTCGCCTTCGTCTGCTTGCATCTGATCTAGTGTCTCCTTTTATAAGATATTGACGGAACTCCCTGTATCCACAAAAATACGTTAACCTCATAATTAACTATACGAGCAAGAATTATCAGTGCATCTTCATAGGGAGCCTTGACATCCTCCAGGTCGTCAAGACCGAAGGAGATGATCGACCCTTTGCGCTTCTCCATACTTGTCCTGATGACTTAGTTTTCCAATCTATGCATATGAGACTTCCTCACCCGATGTGAGTCCCCTTTGGTCGGACCTCCTGAGATCATTTCGACATGACCCATTGGAGGTCCTCGGACTGGAGCCTTTCCCTTCTCGGGATCTCGCTCTAGTAAAGCAGATTGGCGGAGTGAGGCCTCCTTGGATCTCCCTCTTGAAGGTGCTCGAGATTGCCTCCTTGGTTCTTCCTCCTCCAATTGTCGTCGCCTAGGGGTTCGGCTTTGGCGAGGGGACCTTTGTCGATACCCCGAGCTTCTCTCTGCTCTATTTCTTGCGTGGATTGGCATCGATATCCTTGGATCTCCTCCTCTTCAACGTGTAGCACTCCTCCGTGGAGTGTGTGGTATTGTCATGAAAGTCACAGTACTTCTCAGACGATGTTTGTCCCTCGTTGTCCACTGTTTCTATCAGTTTCTTCTTGTGGTCCTAGTGACTTTTGCCTGAGTGCGAATCCTGCGCCCAGGCCAGAGCAGGTGGTTCCTTCCTCTCAGATTGTATTGAGATTTGGATAGGGGTTCCTGCTGAATCCTTCCGGCGGGCGTGCTGTACATCCTCTACATTGACATGCTTGACCAACCGCCCCAAGAAATCATCAAAACTGGTCGGTGGTTTCTTCACAAGAGACCGGAAGAAATCTCCTTCAGCAAGTTCTTTTGTAAAGGCACTGACGAGAATATCTGAAGTGGCACTTGACACATCTTGCGTCACTCGATTGAACCGCTGGATGTAATCCTTCAGCGACTCCTTGCTTTTTTGCATTAAGACGAAGAGATTTAGCGCTGTCTTCTGATATCGCTGGCTACTAGCAAAGTGATGTAAGAAAATAGTTTTAAACTCCATAAAGGAGTTTATAGAATCTTGCAGTAACCTCTGGAACCATCTCTATGCCGCTCCCGACAACGTGTTCAAGAACACTTGGCACTTTACACCATCTGTATATTGGTGCAATAGGGCCGCGTTCTCAAACTTGCAAACATGATCCTTGGGATCTATTTTTTCATCGTAATCAATAATTCCAGGACCCTGAAATTGCGTGGGCATAGAATCCTCTACAATGTCCCGGACAAATGGCGAAGACATATACTTCGGAAGAACTTTTGCAGGTTCATTCTTTCCTTATCTTTCTTCCCGCCGCAAAACGTTGGAGGCGGGTTGTGTGTGCCTTCTCCATCTCTCCAATGGAGTTTCGTTGGTGCCCCATGGCCGCATTCACTGGGACCCTGATAGACCCAAATGATATATTAAATATTGTCACGAAATTGTGAGTCTATCGAATTTAGAATTTATAAATGAAATGAATGAAATGCTGGAAACCCTTTTACAATCAAAAGCATGAAAATGTAATATAGGGGCCACAGGTCGTATTTTTCTCGGGGCTAGTTGACGTTGTTCGATTCGCGCTTGTATTTAGGTGTCGTTTGTGTTTTTGGGTTTCGAATTTGATTGGGTTTCAATTATAAATGAAAACTTAATGAGAGGCAAGGAAAACTCAACCATGGAACTTTACAAGTGATAGCAAGTTATCATTCAACCAAAAAGAGCATTTATTCATCTAAATCACTTAAGCAACTTTAGAAAGTGAATCTGATTTTTAAATTGCAACACAAATCCTAAACAATAAAGCACACAGCAGGCAATTGGTGTTTAACTTCAGAGGTTGCAACTTCAGGCCGAAATCAGCTTGATACAAGGTGAAGGATTAAGTCAAACTTAATACACAGGTGAAGAAAAACTGATGTGAAACAGTTTGAGACTAAATGCAGGAATTCGTAGCTGATAAATTCAGCTTGAAAAACCAAGCTGCCAATAAAGAGAGATGCAAAGATGAATGAAGAAATTTAGAACTTAGTGGCTGCTCAATCCAGATATAAAACTGAATGTAGCAGTGATGCGCAAAACTGCATGAAATTCAGAAATGATGTGAGTGCAGGAACAAACTTGGAACAGAGATTAAATTGCACATTCAATTGTCAAATAAGATGTAAAGGATCTAGAGTTACTTAACACAAATTTCAGGACCTATAACTGAAAAGAAAATCTGTAAAACTTGAGCTGAAATTGGCACGCAGAACCGAACTGATACGCATAAACTGAGAACAAATGTTTAAACCAATGCTCGAAAGGAATTCAGATTACTCTAACTCATACACAGACAATAGGCTGACCAATTTAGAAACTCTTCAGAAACTCAAAAGAAGAATTGCAACACTGATTGGAATGAAAACTGCTAATATAGCAATTGCAGAAATCTGCAGCAGAGTTGCAGCAACTTAAGGACAGGTATGCAGCTTCAATTTGGATACAGATTCAGACTAAAAAACTGATTAGAATGCATCAATCCAAGATTCAAGTAAGATTCACAAAAAATAGACATCTCTTGATACGATTTCAGACTTGGCAGATTAAACACTGCAGCAATAAATCTACTACTGCCAATTGCAGAATCCGAATTCTGAGATGTAGAAAACGTCAGTCACAGATCAGGCAACACAAGCTGGAATCAGTGCATTAGTCTACAATTCACTAAAGCTTAGAGAGCTAATGATTACTTGACACAACTCAGCAAAAACCAAACTGAAACTTACTGAAATTTGCTGATACGCAGGAAGAAATTCTGATACGCAAGCATCAAACACAGAAATAAACTGGAATTAAATGCAATCTATCACTACACAAATTAACTAACTGACTACTTGCCAAATTAAACCTAATTAAGCAGCAAACAAATTCAGAAACCGAAACTAAGTGGCTGAATGAATCTGATACGCAGAACAGGGGAAAAACTGATACGCATGAACTAAACAGCAATTAAACTAAATTAACTTCAATTGATCACTGAATAAGATCCCTAGCTACATTTACTTGCTGAGCTAAAGCTAATTAAGCAGAAAACAAATTCGGAAATGGAAACTAAGTAGCTGATATCAAAATTCAGAACAACACAGATTCGGCAGAATGAAATTTAAGCTACAAACACAATGAAATAAGCTAATTAACTACTCCTCAATCTTCCCTAAGCTCAAGATCTTCTTGGTCGTCAATCAAGAGCCGACTTCGAACCCCTAGGCTCAGCAAATCAGTGGAAATCCATTTCTGAAGTGGGTTCTGCCTCAAATCTGCGCTTGATGGAATTTTCCATCCGATTCACTTCATCTCGATTGGAGGAGCTGCGATGATGGTGTGGGAAACTTCTGAGCTCACCTGAGAACCCCTACAAGTGGTTCAGAAGCTGTGAAATGGCTCGTGGTCGAGAGAAAGATGATCGGACTGAGAACTGCCGGAACCCCCAAGAAATTCTCTGTTCCAGCGCAAATGAGCAGAATTCTTCAAAGAATCGATCTCCAAAGACTCAGAACTCGATCCAAGGTGGAGATTGAGTGGACGCGCCTCCTTTGATGAAGAAAAACGAGCTAAAACAGTGAAGAGATGAAGAAGATGATGAACAGCGGCGGAGACGCGACGCTGAGAAATGTGGCTGCGTTTTGATTAAATAGGAACAAATCGACGGCTCAGATTGATCGGAGAAGATCCAACGGTAGATCTTGGTCTGATTTGAGCCAAACTTTTATGATGATGATCTGGAATCAGGATCTGCCTTGTGGTAGCTCGGATCCTCCAGATATGCAACGGATGGTCCAGATCAACTCTATCTGTGAATGGACGCTCTAGAGCCCTCCTTGCTTGATCCAACGGTTGATCTAGCTCTGATTGGGATAAAACCTTCAGATCTTGATCATAGAGCTTGATCAACCCTAACCCTAGCTCGGATTGCTTCAGATCATCCCGGATGGCTCAGATCTAGCCGCTCTTGAATCGGACGGCCCGGATTGATCATAGGCTTGATAATTCGATCCGGTTCCCATCCGACTCAGGTTTGACCCAGTATGCCCTAGGTCCTTGAACCTTTGGTGCCTACAAAAATAAATCCAAAATTTAGTGGCCAATTAATCCAATTTAATGCAAATTTGCAATTAAGTCCAAAATAAAGTTAAGTTTTAAAACCTAGGGCATTTTCACAATTAATCAATAAAAATATGAGTCAAACATGGATTTTAACATCTAAAATAATCAACAAAAATGGTACTTATCAACTCCCCCACACTTAACCTTGAGCGTCTCGCGAAACAACTAAATAAGTATCCCTTAGGCTCTCTTAAGCATAATTAGAAACAAATGAAAAGAAATTACCTAGGGTTGTCAATTCTCATAAATCTAAGCTCTATGGATTACTATCTTGTCCTTAAATCAACAACTTAGCCTTTTCATCCATCATGAATCATTGAGATGAATTTAAATCACTAGCCTTTCAGGAAAATTTGGTGGCTCTCTTCTTAAGTTCTAACTTGATGATGGAAGTGGAGCTCACTCAAACACACATGCTTCTTGAACTACCATAGGCTTGCTTATTATCTAATCTCCACCATTAATCATGATTAGGATCAACATCTATAAAAACAAGTGAAAAGCATAGAAAATGGTGAGAAATGGAAAAAAAACAAAGAAAATGGAAAAATGAGTAAAGTGGAAGACTTGAGTGCTGGAGGATATTTTTGATGCTCTTGCTTTCCATATAGTCCTCTAATGATCTCAAAAGTGTTGTGAAGTCGAACTATGGCATTGTCCTTCAAGAATTTGAATAAAAACCCTTCTTTGGTCTAATGTGCCAAATTGCCTTTTGTGTGCCAACTTTCTTCCTTTTCTTTTCTCTTTCTCTTGGTCAGCTACTGAATTCATTTTCTGCTTTCTTTCTTTTGTGTTTCAATATCAGCTCCACGACATCTTCACTGAAAAACTCTGATTTCAAAACACAATTTCAGTTTCAAGTTGATACAAAACAAGTTTTATGGTATCACACTTTAAATCCTTCTTGTATTTCAATTCTGAATTTTTCCAATACATGTTCAGCAACACTTCTTCAACAGATTTTAGCATCATACAGCTTACTTTGCATTCAGCTTTTGTCATTTCAGTAGCTCCAAATCAGCACTCGGCAGGTTACAATTCAGATTTTAAATGGAAAGTGAAATTCCAGCACTGAAATTTTCAGTTCTATCCATTGTGAAGTAGTGCTGAATTTTTCAATGAGTGTATTTAAACTTGGCACAGCAGTTTGTATCATTCCAGCAACTCAAAATGGAAACATCTCAGCTTCAATTCCAACTTCATTAGCCTCCAAATTCCATTTTTGTGCAGCTTTGTTCAGCCTCTGATCAGCTTCTGATTAGCCTCCAAATTCCAGCTCTTTTTCTTGAGTTCATAGCTGAATTTTCCTCTGTTTTTGGTACAGATTTGCTGCCATTGATCTCAGATTTTTCCAGCTGCAGTTCTTCATTCATCAGCTCTGAATGGATTTCGGCCATGGCACAGATTTTTTTCAAATTCTCTTCACTTGTCACAGATTTTGTTCTCTTTGTTATTGCACAGATTTTTCAGCTTGTTTTCTTCATTCATCAGCCCTAAAATTCAGCACTTGGCAAGCTCAGATTCAGCATTGCAAGCTCAGATTTTCGGCTGCAGATTTTCCTACATTTCCTTGCTTCAAAAAGCTTCAATTCAGCCTCAATTAACTTCTTATCAGCCTTCCTCTGATTTTTACAGATTTCTGCATTTGCTTCAACTTTTCTGCACTTTATTTCAGATTTTTCCAGCTTTGTTCAGCTTCAATTCAAATCCTAACAAGGTGTTGCTGATCGAGACTTCCATAATTCCAACTTCTCTATTCTTCATCCAAGCCAATTCCGATCCAAAGTAGCAGATTTTCAGTTTCCTTTTTGGCACAAACTGCTTTTTTTTTTCATTTTGGTTCAGATTTTGTGCCATTTCCTTTCTTCATATCAGAATTCTCTTCATAAGTGCTCCCTTTGATTTCGGCTCTGCCTCACTGCTTTGCCATTCAAGCTCACAGATTTTTTGTAGGAAGTGGCCGAATAGCTTCATAACATCAAGAAAACATACTTTTCTCTCTTTTGACATGGCATAGATTTTCACATTTTTCCATTGATTACCACTTGAATCTTCAAAGTGTAGTAAAGAATCTAAATCTCCAATTGCTTCCATCTCTCTAGCTCATTCTTGGCACCAAACTTCACTCACTTGGCACATGAAAATTTTTTTTTTTCGAGTTGAACTACATCATTGATGAAAATTGCTTCCAAATCACCAATCACTCCCCCACACTTAATTCTTTGTCCGTCTCGGGCAAAATAGCATCAAGAAAAACATCCCAAGCAAACAAATCCATAGAAAAATGAGGGTCAAGATTAGCAATAAGGAAAGACAACTAGAATAGAATAAGCAAATTGATGTGGAAAGGTGAATAAAATGATTTGTCCCTATAGATGTGATCCAACCATTGAAATATGATTTCGAAAGAACCTAAGCAAGTTCTAGAATACAATAACATGTGTGTATCACAAAATAAGGCTAATCTCACTAGGTAAAAATAATCCATCTCAAATCCTCCATTAAGAATCTAAAGCAAAATCGTACTCAAGCATCCAAGATTTCATCCATGAACTCAAACCCTAAGTTTGGATAACCAAATTTAATTTATTTTCTAAAAGACTCTAAAATGCTATGGAGAAAACCTAAAGGGATACATTTATTCTTAGGCATGCAGGGAAAATGACAAAAGGAATAACAAGGTATTTACAATGACTCCTATGCATTCTACTCTACTCATGCATTTATTAGCAAGGACTCAACTTAAAAGAAAATTTGAGAAGTCATAACAGTAAAAGAAATATGCAAGAAGAACAATCTCCCCTTTATTTCAGGTGGACGGAGTCGATCCAGAAGAAGCCTCCATCTTGGTAGTGGAGGTATCTGGGTGGCTGGGAGAATTAAGACTCCCCCACACTTAAACTTTGCAGAATTATGCTCCGGTGGCCGAAGGCGATTCAGGTATAATAGCCATTGAAGGAATGGAGGGCTATGGGTTAGAGTAAAATCATCTCCTCCTTCTTTATGCCTTTCAGAAGTCCTTCCAGGAGGCTGAAGTCTGTTCAGTTGGAGCACCCACTCCTGAAGTCTTCTGGACCCTGCAAAACAATGTAATACCTTTCTCAAGCGTGCAGGGTCAGAAAGAAATAAAATAGCATCAGTCTCTGCATGAAATGAATCCAAAACTGCATTATGTCCAATTAAATCAATGCTTTGTGTCTCAATAAATTTTTCACGGTTATTTTCTACAAAAAATGCATCCTGAAATTTATCACAAATAATAAAATCAATCCTTGGCACTTCAATAAAAATTTCACAATTATTTTTCAACACAGATGGATCAAGCAAAGTATCACAGCCTATGAAATCAATCTCAGGTGCCTCAAAGAATTTTTCAAAATTATTTTCAACATAAGATATGTCAAAAGACTCATCACCACAATTAACAACACTAGGCACTTCTAAAAAAATTTCACACTCAGCATTTACATCCAATGTATCACAACATGCTTCATTTTCAACCAATTCAACACTAGGTACCTCTAGGGATTTTTCACAATTATTTTCTACAAGAGATGTATCCCTAAGTATATCACAAACAATAAAATCAGTTTGAGGTACCTCTATGCAAATTTCAGAAAAGTTAGGAGAAGAGTTTACCTGATCGTGCTGAAAAGTACCTGGAGATTCTACAAAAGTAGATGTATCCGTGTTCTCCTCCTGGTCATGTTCGAGCTCCTCTTCAGCCTCTAGCTCAGGTGCTGGTGGACAATCAACTAAAGCAGGTGATCCTTGGGTTCTTGCTTCCACCAAGCAAGTCCCTACACTTTCTGGAAGTTGTGGTGGTCCCTGGGGCTTAGTGCAGTCCCCTACACCTGTGGAATCATCTCCTCTGCATGCTTCTTCTGTAATATCTGCAACAACAGTATCAGAAAAATCAGGACCACTAATAACACTATCATCACAAAATAAAAGACTAGAATGGTCCTGTGGAGCTTCAGTTTCTTCTGCTGGAGCTGAAAAATTTGGAATTGGATTTTGAATAGGAGTCTCCGGAGGAATGCATGCTGTAGGTGCCCAAACTTTAATGTATTCTTCTTCTTCTTCTATCACATTTGCAAGATTACTTGAAGAAGGACTTGGCCATACACTAGGGTCACCTTGAACTGATATAAAACCAACTCCGGGGCTCTCAGAATCAAGAGTTGCTTGAGAATATAATTGTTCTGATTCTTGGGCTAGCCTTTGTTTCACTTGATCAACTAATTTTGCAATGCGTTGTAGTTGTTGTTGATTTTGCTCTTGTTGTTGTTGTAACATCTCCATCATCCTTTGTTGTTGAGCCTCACTCCAATCAGGATCATCAAAGCCTCCTTGGTTAGTGTGGAACCCCTGTTGGTCTTGAAATGGAAAATAGGGCTGCTGAAGTCCAGGAGGAGGCTGTGCATGCTGAAATGGAAACTGTTGGGGCTGCTCAAATGGATGAAATGACTGATTAAATTGCTGAATATTTGGTTCACAAGTTGGTGGAGATGGCTGAAAACTGTAGCCCTGAAAATCTTGGATCTGAGGTTGAAATTGTGGTGATGAAAACTCAAATTGAGTGGGCTGAAAATTCTGGTTTTGTTGTTGGAAATTCTGAAATGGTGGCTGCCCATGCTGAATTTGTGGTTGGAAATTTGGCTGAAATTGATGAAATGATGGCTGCCCAATCTGAAAATTCTGGAATAATGGCTGAATTGGCTGAAAATTCGGTTGAAATGGTTGTGGTGGCTGAAATTGTTGACATGGTAGCTGAAATTGCTGAATTTGTTGATCGAAACTCTGAAATTGTGGCTGCCCTTCCTGAAATTGTTGGAAATTTGGTTGACTTGGCTGACAATTAGGCTGAAAAAACTGATTTGGTTGTTGATTTTGTTGGAATTATTGACACGGCTGCTGGTAAGTAGATGGAAACATTCTGAACTGGCAGTCCTGTCACAAAACAAACAAGAAAAAATAGCAGTACCCGTATACAAAAGAATAAGCAACAAAAAATAGAACCCAATGATATGTCTAAAGAAACATACAAGCAAAAATCAAACAAATCAACTAGTTGCTTCCCCGGCAACGGCACCAAAAATTTGATAGACCCAAATGATATATTAAATATTGTCACGAAATTGTGAGTCTATCGAATTTAGAATTTATAAATGAAATGAATGAAATGCTGGAAACCCTTTTACAATCAAAAGCATGAAAATGTAATATAGGGGCCACAGGTCGTATTTTTCTCGGGGCTAGTTGACGTTGTTCGATTCGCGCTTGTATTTAGGTGTCGTTTGTGTTTTTGGGTTTCGAATTTGATTGGGTTTCAATTATAAATGAAAACTTAATGAGAGGCAAGGAAAACTCAACCATGGAACTTTACAAGTGATAGCAAGTTATCATTCAACCAAAAAGAGCATTTATTCATCTAAATCACTTAAGCAACTTTAGAAAGTGAATCTGATTTTTAAATTGCAACACAAATCCTAAACAATAAAGCACACAGCAGGCAATTGGTGTTTAACTTCAGAGGTTGCAACTTCAGGCCGAAATCAGCTTGATACAAGGTGAAGGATTAAGTCAAACTTAATACACAGGTGAAGAAAAACTGATGTGAAACAGTTTGAGACTAAATGCAGGAATTCGTAGCTGATAAATTCAGCTTGAAAAACCAAGCTGCCAGTAAAGAGAGATGCAAAGATGAATGAAGAAATTTAGAACTTAGTGGCTGCTCAATCCAGATATAAAACTGAATGTAGCAGTGATGCGCAAAACTGCATGAAATTCAGAAATGATGTGAGTGCAGGAACAAACTTGGAACAGAGATTAAATTGCACATTCAATTGTCAAATAAGATGTAAAGGATCTAGAGTTACTTAACACAAATTTCAGGACCTATAACTGAAAAGAAAATCTGTAAAACTTGAGCTGAAATTGGCACGCAGAACCGAACTGATACGCATAAACTGAGAACAAATGTTTAAACCAATGCTCGAAAGGAATTCAGATTACTCTAACTCATACACAGACAATAGGCTGACCAATTTAGAAACTCTTCAGAAACTCAAAAGAAGAATTGCAACACTGATTGGAATGAAAACTGCTAATATAGCAATTGCAGAAATCTGCAGCAGAGTTGCAGCAACTTAAGGACAGGTATGCAGCTTCAATTTGGATACAGATTCAGACTAAAAAACTGATTAGAATGCATCAATCCAAGATTCAAGTAAGATTCACAAAAAATAGACATCTCTTGATACGATTTCAGACTTGGCAGATTAAACACTGCAGCAATAAATCTACTACTGCCAATTGCAGAATCCGAATTCTGAGATGTAGAAAACGTCAGTCACAGATCAGGCAACACAAGCTGGAATCAGTGCATTAGTCTACAATTCACTAAAGCTTAGAGAGCTAATGATTACTTGACACAACTCAGCAAAAACCAAACTGAAACTTACTGAAATTTGCTGATACGCAGGAAGAAATTCTGATACGCAAGCATCAAACACAGAAATAAACTGGAATTAAATGCAATCTATCACTACACAAATTAACTAACTGACTACTTGCCAAATTAAACCTAATTAAGCAGCAAACAAATTCAGAAACCGAAACTAAGTGGCTGAATGAATCTGATACGCAGAACAGGGGAAAAACTGATACGCATGAACTAAACAGCAATTAAACTAAATTAACTTCAATTGATCACTGAATAAGATCCCTAGCTACATTTACTTGCTGAGCTAAAGCTAATTAAGCAGAAAACAAATTCGGAAATGGAAACTAAGTAGCTGATATCAAAATTCAGAACAACACAGATTCGGCAGAATGAAATTTAAGCTACAAACACAATGAAATAAGCTAATTAACTACTCCTCAATCTTCCCTAAGCTCAAGATCTTCTTGGTCGTCAATCAAGAGCCGGCTTCGAACCCCTAGGCTCAGCAAATCAGTGGAAATCCATTTCTGAAGTGGGTTCTGCCTCAAATCTGCGCTTGATGGAATTTTCCATCCGATTCACTTCATCTCGATTGGAGGAGCTGCGATGATGGTGTGGGAAACTTCTGAGCTCACCTGAGAACCCCTACAAGTGGTTCAGAAGCTGTGAAATGGCTCGTGGTCGAGAGAAAGATGATCGGACTGAGAACTGCCGGAACCCCCAAGAAATTCTCTGTTCCAGCGCAAATGAGCAGAATTCTTCAAAGAATCGATCTCCAAAGACTCAGAACTCGATCCAAGGTGGAGATTGAGTGGACGCGCCTCCTTTGATGAAGAAAAACGAGCTAAAACAGTGAAGAGATGAAGAAGATGATGAACAGCGGCGGAGACGCGACGCTGAGAAATGTGGCTGCGTTTTGATTAAATAGGAACAAATCGACGGCTCAGATTGATCGGAGAAGATCCAACGGTAGATCTTGGTCTGATTTGAGCCAAACTTTTATGATGATGATCTGGAATCAGGATCTGCCTTGTGGTAGCTCGGATCCTCCAGATATGCAACGGATGGTCCAGATCAACTCTATCTGTGAATGGACGCTCTAGAGCCCTCCTTGCTTGATCCAACGGTTGATCTAGCTCTGATTGGGATAAAACCTTCAGATCTTGATCATAGAGCTTGATCAACCCTAACCCTAGCTCGGATTGCTTCAGATCGTCCCGGATGGCTCAGATCTAGCCGCTCTTGAATCGGACGGCCCGGATTGATCATAGGCTTGATAATTCGATCCGGTTCCCATCCGACTCAGGTTTGACCCAGTATGCCCTAGGTCCTTGAACCTTTGGTGCCTACAAAAATAAATCCAAAATTTAGTGGCCAATTAATCCAATTTAATGCAAATTTGCAATTAAGTCCAAAATAAAGTTAAGTTCTAAAACCTAGGGCATTTTCACAATTAATCAATAAAAATATGAGTCAAACATGGATTTTAACATCTAAAATAATCAACAAAAATGGTACTTATCAACTCCCCCACACTTAACCTTGAGCGTCTCGCGAAACAACTAAATAAGTATCCCTTAGGCTCTCTTAAGCATAATTAGAAACAAATGAAAAGAAATTACCTAGGGTTGTCAATTCTCATAAATCTAAGCTCTATGGATTACTATCTTGTCCTTAAATCAACAACTTAGCCTTTTCATCTATCATGAATCATTGAGATGAATTTAAATCACTAGCCTTTCAGGAAAATTTGGTGGCTCTCTTCTTAAGTTCTAACTTGATGATGGAAGTGGAGCTCACTCAAACACACATGCTTCTTGAACTACCATAGGCTTGCTTATTATCTAATCTCCACCATTAATCATGATTAGGATCAACATCTATAAAAACAAGTGAAAAGCATAGAAAATGGTGAGAAATGGAATAAAAACAAAGAAAATGGAAAAATGAGTAAAGTGGAAGACTTGAGTGCTGGAGGATATTTTTGATGCTCTTGCTTTCCATATAGTCCTCTAATGATCTCAAAAGTGTTGTGAACTCGAACTATGGCATTGTCCTTCAAGAATTTGAATAAAAACCCTTCTTTGGTCTAATGTGCCAAATTGCCTTTTGTGTGCCAACTTTCTTCCTTTTCTTTTCTCTTTCTCTTGGTCAGCTACTGAATTCATTTTCTGCTTTCTTTCTTTTGTGTTTCAATATCAGCTCCACGACATCTTCATTGAAAAACTCTGATTTCAAAACACAATTTCAGTTTCAAGTTGATACAAAACAAGTTTTATGGTATCACACTTTAAATCCTTCTTGTATTTCAATTCTGAATTTTTCCAATACATGTTCAGCAACACTTCTTCAACAGATTTTAGCATCATACAGCTTACTTTGCATTCAGCTTTTGTCATTTCAGTAGCTCCAAATCAGCACTCGGCAGGTTACAATTCAGATTTTAAATGGAAAGTGAAATTCCAGCACTGAAATTTTCAGTTCTATCCATTGTGAAGTAGTGCTGAATTTTTCAATGAGTGTATTTAAACTTGGCACAGCAGTTTGTATCATTCCAGCAACTCAAAATGGAAACATCTCAGCTTCAATTCCAACTTCATTAGCCTCCAAATTCCATTTTTGTGCAGCTTTGTTCAGCCTCTGATCAGCTTCTGATTAGCCTCCAAATTCCAGCTCTTTTTCTTGAGTTCATAGCTGAATTTTCCCTCTGTTTTTGGTACAGATTTGCTGCCATTGATCTCAGATTTTTCCAGCTGCAGTTCTTCATTCATCAGCTCTGAATGGATTTCGGCCATGGCACAGATTTTTTTCAAATTCTCTTCACTTGTCACAGATTTTGTTCTCTTTGTTATTGCACAGATTTTTCAGCTTGTTTTCTTCATTCATCAGCCCTAAAATTCAGCACTTGGCAAGCTCAGATTCAGCATTGCAAGCTCAGATTTTCGGCTGCAGATTTTCCTACATTTCCTTGCTTCAAAAAGCTTCAATTCAGCCTCAATTAACTTCTTATCAGCCTTCCTCTGATTTTTACAGATTTCTGCATTTGCTTCAACTTTTCTGCACTTTATTTCAAATTTTTCCAGCTTTGTTCAGCTTCAATTCAAATCCTAACAAGGTGTTGCTGATCGAGACTTCCATAATTCCAACTTCTCTATTCTTCATCCAAGCCAATTCCGATCCAAAGTAGCAGATTTTCAGTTTCCTTTTTGGCACAAACTGCTTTTTTTTTCATTTTGGTTCAGATTTTGTGCCATTTCCTTTCTTCATATCAGAATTCTCTTCATAAGTGCTCCCTTTGATTTCGGCTCTGCCTCACTGCTTTGCCATTCAAGCTCACAGATTTTTTGTAGGAAGTGGCCGAATAGCTTCATAGCATCAAGAAAACATACTTTTCTCTCTTTTGACATGGCATAGATTTTCACATTTTTCCATTGATTACCACTTGAATCTTCAAAGTGTAGTAAAGAATCTAAATCTCCAATTGCTTCCATCTCTCTAGCTCATTCTTGGCACCAAACTTCACTCACTTGGCACATGAAAATTTTTTTTTTTCGAGTTGAACTACATCATTGATGAAAATTGCTTCCAAATCACCAATCACTCCCCCACACTTAATTCTTTGTCCGTCTCGGGCAAAATAGCATCAAGAAAAACATCCCAAGCAAACAAATCCATAGAAAAATGAGGGTCAAGATTAGCAATAAGGAAAGACAACTAGAATAGAATAAGCAAATTGATGTGGAAAGGTGAATAAAATGATTTGTCCCTATAGATGTGATCCAACCATTGAAATATGATTTCGAAAGAACCTAAGCAAGTTCTAGAATACAATAACATGTGTGTATCACAAAATAAGGCTAATCTCACTAGGTAAAAATAATCCATCTCAAATCCTCCATTAAGAATCTAAAGCAAAATCGTACTCAAGCATCCAAGATTTCATCCATGAACTCAAACCCTAAGTTTGGATAACCAAATTTAATTTATTTTCTAAAAGACTCTAAAATGCTATGGAGAAAACCTAAAGGGATACATTTATTCTTAGGCATGCAGGGAAAATGACAAAAGGAATAACAAGGTATTTACAATGACTCCTATGCATTCTACTCTACTCATGCATTTATTAGCAAGGACTCAACTTAAAAGAAAATTTGAGAAGTCATAACAGTAAAAGAAATATGCAAGAAGAACAATCTCCCCTTTATTTCAGGTGGACGGAGTCGATCCAGAAGAAGCCTCCATCTTGGTAGTGGAGGTATCTGGGTGGCTGGGAGAATTAAGACTCCCCCACACTTAAACTTTGCAGAATTATGCTCCGGTGGCCGAAGGCGATTCAGGTATAATAGCCATTGAAGGAATGGAGGGCTATGGGTTAGAGTAAAATCATCTCCTCCTTCTTTATGCCTTTCAGAAGTCCTTCCAGGAGGCTGAAGTCTGTTCAGTTGGAGCACCCACTCCTGAAGTCTTCTGGACCCTGCAAAACAATGTAATACCTTTCTCAAGCGTGCAGGGTCAGAAAGAAATAAAATAGCATCAGTCTCTGCATGAAATGAATCCAAAACTGCATTATGTCCAATTAAATCAATGCTTTGTGTCTCAATAAATTTTTCACGGTTATTTTCTACAAAAAATGCATCCTGAAATTTATCACAAATAATAAAATCAATCCTTGGCACTTCAATAAAAATTTCACAATTATTTTTCAACACAGATGGATCAAGCAAAGTATCACAGCCTATGAAATCAATCTCAGGTGCCTCAAAGAATTTTTCAAAATTATTTTCAACATAAGATATGTCAAAAGACTCATCACCACAATTAACAACACTAGGCACTTCTAAAAAAATTTCACACTCAGCATTTACATCCAATGTATCACAACATGCTTCATTTTCAACCAATTCAACACTAGGTACCTCTAGGGATTTTTCACAATTATTTTCTACAAGAGATGTATCCCTAAGTATATCACAAACAATAAAATCAGTTTGAGGTACCTCTATGCAAATTTCAGAAAAGTTAGGAGAAGAGTTTACCTGATCGTGCTGAAAAGTACCTGGAGATTCTACAAAAGTAGATGTATCCGTGTTCTCCTCCTGGTCATGTTCGAGCTCCTCTTCAGCCTCTAGCTCAGGTGCTGGTGGACAATCAACTAAAGCAGGTGATCCTTGGGTTCTTGCTTCCACCAAGCAAGTCCCTACACTTTCTGGAAGTTGTGGTGGTCCCTGGGGCTTAGTGCAGTCCCCTACACCTGTGGAATCATCTCCTCTGCATGCTTCTTCTGTAATATCTGCAACAACAGTATCAGAAAAATCAGGACCACTAATAACACTATCATCACAAAATAAAAGACTAGAATGGTCCTGTGGAGCTTCAGTTTCTTCTGCTGGAGCTGAAAAATTTGGAATTGGATTTTGAATAGGAGTCTCCGGAGGAATGCATGCTGTAGGTGCCCAAACTTTAATGTATTCTTCTTCTTCTTCTATCACATTTGCAAGATTACTTGAAGAAGGACTTGGCCATACTCTAAGGTCACCTTGAACTGATATAAAACCAACTCCGGGGCTCTCAGAATCAAGAGTTGCTTGAGAATATAATTGTTCTGATTCTTGGGCTAGCCTTTGTTTCACTTGATCAACTAATTTTGCAATGCGTTGTAGTTGTTGTTGATTTTGCTCTTGTTGTTGTTGTAACATCTCCATCATCCTTTGTTGTTGAGCCTCACTCCAATCAGGATCATCAAAGCCTCCTTGGTTAGTGTGGAACCCCTGTTGGTCTTGAAATGGAAAATAGGGCTGCTGAAGTCCAGGAGGAGGCTGTGCATGCTGAAATGGAAACTGTTGGGGCTGCTCAAATGGATGAAATGACTGATTAAATTGCTGAATATTTGGTTCACAAGTTGGTGGAGATGGCTGAAAACTGTAGCCCTGAAAATCTTGGATCTGAGGTTGAAATTGTGGTGATGAAAACTCAAATTGAGTGGGCTGAAAATTCTGGTTTTGTTGTTGGAAATTCTGAAATGGTGGCTGCCCATGCTGAATTTGTGGTTGGAAATTTGGCTGAAATTGATGAAATGATGGCTGCCCAATCTGAAAATTCTGGAATAATGGCTGAATTGGCTGAAAATTCGGTTGAAATGGTTGTGGTGGCTGAAATTGTTGACATGGTAGCTGAAATTGCTGAATTTGTTGATCGAAACTCTGAAATTGTGGCTGCCCTTCCTGAAATTGTTGGAAATTTGGTTGACTTGGCTGACAATTAGGCTGAAAAAACTGATTTGGTTGTTGATTTTGTTGGAATTATTGACACGGCTGCTGGTAAGTAGATGGAAACATTCTGAACTGGCAGTCCTGTCACAAAACAAACAAGAAAAAATAGCAGTACCCGTATACAAAAGAATAAGCAACAAAAAATAGAACCCAATGATATGTCTAAAGAAACATACAAGCAAAAATCAAACAAATCAACTAGTTGCTTCCCCGGCAACGGCACCAAAAATTTGATAGACCCAAATGATATATTAAATATTGTCACAAAATTGTGAGTCTATCGAATTTAGAATTTATAAATGAAATGAATGAAATGCTGGAAACCCTTTTACAATCAAAAGCATGAAAATGTAATATAGGGGCCACAGATCGTATTTTTCTCGGGGCTAGTTGACGTTGTTCGATTCGCGCTTGTATTTAGGTGTCGTTTGTGTTTTTGGGTTTCGAATTTGATTGGGTTTCAATTATAAATGAAAACTTAATGAGAGGCAAGGAAAACTCAACCATGGAACTTTACAAGTGATAGCAAGTTATCATTCAACCAAAAAGAGCATTTATTCATCTAAATCACTTAAGCAACTTTAGAAAGTGAATCTGATTTTTAAATTGCAACACAAATCCTAAACAATAAAGCACACAGCAGGCAATTGGTGTTTAACTTCAGAGGTTGCAACTTCAGGCCGAAATCAGCTTGATACAAGGTGAAGGATTAAGTCAAACTTAATACACAGGTGAAGAAAAACTGATGTGAAACAGTTTGAGACTAAATGCAGGAATTCGTAGCTGATAAATTCAGCTTGAAAAACCAAGCTGCCAATAAAGAGAGATGCAAAGATGAATGAAGAAATTTAGAACTTAGTGGCTGCTCAATCCAGATATAAAACTGAATGTAGCAGTGATGCGCAAAACTGCATGAAATTCAGAAATGATGTGAGTGCAGGAACAAACTTGGAACAGAGATTAAATTGCACATTCAATTGTCAAATAAGATGTAAAGGATCTAGAGTTACTTAACACAAATTTCAGGACCTATAACTGAAAAGAAAATCTGTAAAACTTGAGCTGAAATTGGCACGCAGAACCGAACTGATACGCATAAACTGAGAACAAATGTTTAAACCAATGCTCGAAAGGAATTCAGATTACTCTAACTCATACACAGACAATAGGCTGACCAATTTAGAAACTCTTCAGAAACTCAAAAGAAGAATTGCAACACTGATTGGAATGAAAACTGCTAATATAGCAATTGCAGAAATCTGCAGCAGAGTTGCAGCAACTTAAGGACAGGTATGCAGCTTCAATTTGGATACAGATTCAGACTAAAAAACTGATTAGAATGCATCAATCCAAGATTCAAGTAAGATTCACAAAAAATAGACATCTCTTGATACGATTTCAGACTTGGCAGATTAAACACTGCAGCAATAAATCTACTACTGCCAATTGCAGAATCCGAATTCTGAGATGTAGAAAACGTCAGTCACAGATCAGGCAACACAAGCTGGAATCAGTGCATTAGTCTACAATTCACTAAAGCTTAGAGAGCTAATGATTACTTGACACAACTCAGCAAAAACCAAACTGAAACTTACTGAAATTTGCTGATACGCAGGAAGAAATTCTGATACGCAAGCATCAAACACAGAAATAAACTGGAATTAAATGCAATCTATCACTACACAAATTAACTAACTGACTACTTGCCAAATTAAACCTAATTAAGCAGCAAACAAATTCAGAAACCGAAACTAAGTGGCTGAATGAATCTGATACGCAGAACAGGGGAAAAACTGATACGCATGAACTAAACAGCAATTAAACTAAATTAACTTCAATTGATCACTGAATAAGATCCCTAGCTACATTTACTTGCTGAGCTAAAGCTAATTAAGCAGAAAACAAATTCGGAAATGGAAACTAAGTAGCTGATATCAAAATTCAGAACAACACAGATTCGGCAGAATGAAATTTAAGCTACAAACACAATGAAATAAGCTAATTAACTACTCCTCAATCTTCCCTAAGCTCAAGATCTTCTTGGTCGTCAATCAAGAGCCGGCTTCGAACCCCTAGGCTCAGCAAATCAGTGGAAATCCATTTCTGAAGTGGGTTCTGCCTCAAATCTGCGCTTGATGGAATTTTCCATCCGATTCACTTCATCTCGATTGGAGGAGCTGCGATGATGGTGTGGGAAACTTCTGAGCTCACCTGAGAACCCCTACAAGTGGTTCAGAAGCTGTGAAATGGCTCGTGGTCGAGAGAAAGATGATCGGACTGAGAACTGCCGGAACCCCCAAGAAATTCTCTGTTCCAGCGCAAATGAGCAGAATTCTTCAAAGAATCGATCTCCAAAGACTCAGAACTCGATCCAAGGTGGAGATTGAGTGGACGCGCCTCCTTTGATGAAGAAAAACGAGCTAAAACAGTGAAGAGATGAAGAAGATGATGAACAGCGGCGGAGACGCGACGCTGAGAAATGTGGCTGCGTTTTGATTAAATAGGAACAAATCGACGGCTCAGATTGATCGGAGAAGATCCAACGGTAGATCTTGGTCTGATTTGAGCCAAACTTTTATGATGATGATCTGGAATCAGGATCTGCCTTGTGGTAGCTCGGATCCTCCAGATATGCAACGGATGGTCCAGATCAACTCTATCTGTGAATGGACGCTCTAGAGCCCTCCTTGCTTGATCCAACGGTTGATCTAGCTCTGATTGGGATAAAACCTTCAGATCTTGATCATAGAGCTTGATCAACCCTAACCCTAGCTCGGATTTCTTCAGATCGTCCCGGATGGCTCAGATCTAGCCGCTCTTGAATCGGACGGCCCGGATTGATCATAGGCTTGATAATTCGATCCGGTTCCCATCCGACTCAGGTTTGACCCAGTATGCCCTAGGTCCTTGAACCTTTGGTGCCTACAAAAATAAATCCAAAATTTAGTGGCCAATTAATCCAATTTAATGCAAATTTGCAATTAAGTCCAAAATAAAGTTAAGTTCTAAAACCTAGGGCATTTTCACAATTAATCAATAAAAATATGAGTCAAACATGGATTTTAACATCTAAAATAATCAACAAAAATGGTACTTATCAGACCCCAGGATGTAATATGGATCTTCGATTCCGAACGTACAAGGTTGATGCTCGCTGGGCATATGCTTGTACTGGCACCGCCCATTAAGAAGTAGCTTGTCAAATTTGATGTTGCTCCAACGCCCCTCGAACGACGTTGGTGATTAGGCGATAAAGTTCCTCTCGTATTAAAATGATCAGTTGTCCTTCTGGTTCTGCCTGTGGGATCATTGTAATCGACAGGGGGGAGTGAATAGCAATTACTTAAAATTTTTCGGAAACAAAGAGAATACGCAGCAGAAAAGAAAAAAGACAATGCTATCACTGTTTCTTTCTACTTGGTTCGGAGTCTGTAACAGCTCCTACTCCAAGGCCCATTGTCATTGACCATTTTCGTAGGACAATTCTATATCTCGAAGATGATGTACAAATGTAGAGCTTTGAGTACAGAATTAAACAACAAAATAAAAGCATACCGACGACACTGAGGGATTGGCGAAGAGTCTCGAGCAGCGCGTCGTCGATCATGATCGTTGTCGGCGCGGGAAACTTGAGCACTGAAGAATGACGGAGCATGTTTGAGTGCTTGAGTTGGAAAATAGTTGATCTGAATTATTTTAGAAGCAAAGGGGTGAAGCCCCTTATATAGGTTGTTCTCGGGCGCCTCAAGGCTCTTGGGCACCTGCCACGTGGACTGAATCGGGCGCATGCTTATCCGCAGACTTGGCTAAAGTTTATCTTTGGTCTTGGGCACCTGGGACTGCTGAAGCGCCTGATGGCTCACGGGCGCCTGAGATGCTAACGTGGCGAGCCTGTCAGCTCAGCTTCTCCATCTGCTGGAAAACCCCATCTGGGGCGCCTGATACCTATCACTCTATCAGGCGCCTGAACCCTTTCAGATGCCTGGGATGCAATAGTTGCTTCCTTTCAGTCCTGCAACTAAGGTTAGTCCAAGAACAATATAATATTAAAAATAAATGCATGGATAATAGCTGTAGCTATCTTGGTTCTAGCTTTGGATTTCAAAATGAAATCCTAGATCGAATCGACGCCTACTGTTCCCTCTTCCGGGGAACGAGTCCTCACCTACTCCTCTCAGGAGAAGTTACCTTTTGCCAATCGGCTCTTCCGATTGGACTTTTGCTCGACCTCCGAGACTGTCGGATCTCGAGACGTCTATACCTCGACTCGTCTCTACTTCTGTCCGCAATCCTCACTCTGCTAAGACTCCTGCCCGATCTTCCGAATCAGGACTTCGGTGCTCAATCCACGACCAGAACTTTTTGCCCAACCCTCGGTCAGGTCTTCGGTGCCCAGCCCTCAGCCAGGTCTTCTTTCCCAGTCCTCGACCAGGACTTGTTGCTTAACCCTGCAGGTCAAGACTTCGTGCCTAGGTAATCTAAGACTTTCCTGCACACTTGGTAAATACATTAGATTACAATATAAACTTAACTTTGAACCATTTGTCATTATCAAAATCAGGTTCGATCTGGTGCTTCCTGCATCAAAAATCCCCCCTTTTTGATTTAGGGCGACACAGATCAAAAGTTAAGTTAAAAAACATGAAAAAGAGATATATAGTAGTTATGCACTGGAAGGAAAGAAAACTTTTCCACTCTCCCCCTTGATTAGTACTCTCCCCCTTTCCCTTAGAACATTTTCAATATTTGAAAAACTTAACAAAAAGTTGAAATATTGCATAAAGCTCCGTTTTAATTGAAACTCTCCCCCTGAAGCTTTTGAAAATATGTAATTTTCTATTTTGAAAGTTTTTTCTAAGTGTTGAAAAGAAATCTAAGTATGATTCCAAGTTTAGTTTGAAAAAAACCTTCTGAGTGAAAAAAAACTTCTGAGTATAAAAAACTTTAAGTGAAAATATTTTTGAAAGCTTCTATATAAAGCTTTTCTTAAACAAAATTCTCTGAAAAGAGTTTAATTTTACTTTTAATTTTTTGAAAAAGAGGAAAAAAATTTTAACTTCACTTTTTTTTTTGCTCTCCCCCTTTGCCATATATCAAAAAAAACTTTTTGAAAAGTGTGTTTGACAGGAGAGAAAAAAATGTGTATCAGAGCTTACTTACTTTGCAAAAACAAGAGAATTGTAAAAAAAAAAATTGACAAGCAGCAAGTAATACTTTATGAAAAGTAGTTTGACCCAAGTAATAAGTGTTGGGATCTTGACGTACGGCTAGAGGGGGGTGAATAGTCGTTCTCCCACTTCGATTGCGATTTCTTCCTACACGTGTTAGCAAGCGGAAAACTTAACTACAAACTAAAACAATGCTAACACCAAACCTTTACGTGGTTCGGAGATGATACTCCTACTCCACGGTTGTCCATAAGGTGGACGATCTCGATCCGTCGGTGGATGAGTCCCCGGAAGACCTTAGGCTAGCTCTTGTCGATCCTTGTGGGTGGAGAAACCTCGCCACAAACTCCCGACAACACCTGAGCACTTGTAGACTACTAATAAGCTTTAACCAAGCCTATTTCGTCAAAGCCTCTCAGCTAAAAACGAGCTCTCTTAAATAGTGCTTGATGCTGAAAAGACCGTTACCAGTCGACTGGTGCTAACACCAGTCGACTGGTCCTCTTGAATTGAAATGTCACAGCCCGACGTTTTGAATTCTAGTTGACACCAGTCGACTGCACATAGGATCAGTCAACTAATCTTTCTGTGCACTTCATCAGTCGATTGATCCAAGCATCAGTCAACTGCTCTACCCCTAAACCTAGGGTTTCCCTTCCCGAGTACAATTCTCTCAGCACTCGGACCCTCACGACTCAGCTGACCCTTCCAGCAGTCTCGACCTATTGCCTTCAAGCCTTCTTTAACTTTGGCTCTACTCCCTCGAATGCATACGAACTCGCGGCTCGTTCTCATGCCATCCTTCGCGTATGCCTCGAAGTTTGCGTCCCTCGGTTCATCGTTCCTGCTTTGTCCACGGTCCTTCCATCCAACAGTCTTGGCCTGTTGCCTTCAAGCCTTCTTCGTCTTTGGCTCTCATCCCTCGGATGCAAACGAACCCGCAGCTCGTTCTCATGCCATCCTTCGCGTATGCCTCGAAGTTCGCTTCCCTCGGCTCATCGTTCCTGCTTTGTCCATGGTCTCTTGGATGCATACAAGCCCACGGCTTATCTCCTCATGCCATCTTTCACTGGACCCGAAGTCATCCAGCTAAGTCCATGTGTATCCTGCAACCCTGTACACTCAAATACACATATCAAACACAAAGGTGAACCTAACTTAAACCCTTTGCCCAAACATCAAAACACATGGTCACTCCGAATCATATATTGCTCCAACAATCTCCCCCTTTTTGATGTTTGGCAATACGTTTAAGTTAGGGAAATCAAATAGCAAATACAATGCTAATAACCATTTGGACTTACATTGCCAAGACTTCACCTTGGACTTATATCACCAATGCGTATGCAATGCAAACATGCATAGATCCTATCACAAGGCATCCCCACACATAAACCTGCCCAATGAGTTTAGGACATTTACCAAAACGGGGTTTTCAAGAACCTCTCCAAGGCTCCCCCAATGTTGGACTTACAAAAAGTTTTTAAGAACCTTTCCAAGATTCCGTCTTTGCCACCAAATGAGCAACAATGCTCCCCCTTTACGTAAGCTCCCCCTTGACCTAGGATTTCTTGCAAAGACGTGTTTGGTTTCCCACTTAAACCCAACACTTCTCCCCCTTTGACGCACATCAAAAGGACTCCAACAATTTCCCTCTTATTAGATCCTTCAACCTCAAATGATCATAAACAATGTGTATTAACCTCCCATAAGATTATACACTTATTTTACATTATTATGACACTTTTCGATTGCTAAAAAACAGTTTCAGCCTATATCAGTTGACTGCGACAGTTACTAGTCGACTGATCCCATCAAAAAACCATTCAGTAGCTAGTCTCTCTCCGACAGCACTGTTACCAGTCGACTGGTACCCTGAAAACTGCATTTTCAGTATTTCTGACCCAATTTCAGAAATGCACTAGAAATTCCACAAATCTCCAAAAAATTCTCAAATTTTGTGGAGAGGTTTGTGATACCCATGTCTTCTTGGGAAAAATACATTCAAACATGTATCTATCACCAATCCCAAGATTGACACAAAATCCAAAACTATCTAAATGGTTCAATTGAACCTTGACCTAAAGTCCTAGTTTTGACCTCCTCTTGATGTCTCTGCCCATACTAAACCATAATGTATCCCTAGCATTGGTTTATATGACATCTACTTATCAAAAATCATTTCCATGCTATATGCCCCCAATGTCATATTTTATGCATGATACTCAAATCCAATGTGTCAAATCCCTGGGATTGAGACTCAAATCCGTCTCCACATTTTTTGGCAGACTCCATGGTCCATCTAGACTTCTGGGAGAAATCCTCCCGAGATCCATTTACCATGGGTCCCAACTCGGCTCTTAGAGCTCCCCCTTGAGCTCTTAGCCTTAACCACCTCCCTAGATGACTCATTTATAAACACAAGGTCACACCGGTGTACCTCTGGTGACTTTTGACCTACAACCTTAACCTTCTTAATCTTGGACCCCTTGTCCTTAGTTAAGACTTTCTTCTTGCTTTTAAATGTCATCCCCTTGTCATTTTTGGACTTCCCCTTGCTATAGTCATATTGCACCCTTGCATATGACTTCTCCATAGCATTAGAGAACTTAGATCGATATCCTAGACCCGATCTATCATTGGTGAGTTTTTGACTTCCCAACATCATACCTAAACCCTTATATCCAATAGTGAACTATCTAGGATTTTCTCTAATTTATCAAGCTTTGCCCTCAAAGCTTGATTTTCCCTCTCTAGGTTCTCAACCCTAGAATTAACATGCCCTCCTTGGACATTTCTAGACCTACCCATTTGTCTAGGCATATGTCTCCCCTTCTTGGGATTAATGTCTTGGTTCTTAGGTCTAATGGTCTTGGATTTATCATGATGCATGATTTTTCTAGGATTTTGATCTACAATATTAACCCTACTAATATCATGATATTTAAATCTAAAATTATGCATGGGTAAATAATTGACATTATTTCTAACATGCATGGAGGAATTTGAATTACATCTAAAGTTAGGGATTACCTCCCTTACTCTTGTAGCTCCCCCTTGATGTGAGCTTTTCTTCTTCTCCTTCTTTTCCCACTTCCTCAAATACTCTAATTTCTTGAATTCTCCTTTCCTTGAACATTTAATGTGGTAGTGTCCTAGCTCACCACATGTGAAACACCTTATATGCTTCTTCTTCTCCTTCTTTTCCCTACAACCCATGTTAGAATTTAAAGAAATTGACTTGGGTTTAGGGTTTACCTCCTTTTTCTTACCCAATGGACACTTATCCTTGTAGTGTTTCTTTTGATTACACTTAAAGCAAATAATGTGATCCTTTGACTTTGCCTTGGTGGAGGTGGAAGCTTCTTCTTGCTCCGGTACTGAGGATGGTCTCTCCTCCCCCTCAATCCTTGAAGTGGAAACTTCTACTTCCCCCTTTGATGGAGTGGATGATTCTTCAATTTCTTCTGTCACTTCACTTGAGGAGATGGATGAATCTTTTTCTTCTTTCTCCTCCTCTTCGGATATTGAGCTTCTTTCCTCATCCAATTGGTCCTCCTCTTCTTGGACCATTAAGTTCATTTCCTTGGGCTCTTCCACTACTTGAGCTTGTGTAGGATTTTCATGAAGCGCTAACATTTTGCTCCATAGCTCATGCAAATGTTTATATTCACCTACATGGATAATTATATCATTAGGTAAAATATTAAGTAATATTAAAATAACCATTTCATTTGCCTTTGATGGATTTGTTGCTCCTTGGTCCAATATCTTGGTCGGAGCTTCTTCTCATGCTTATCTTTTGGGGCTTCAAATGGATATTTTAGTGCGATCATTAAATCCCAATCTATGTTGAACCATATCTCTATCCGCATTTTCCAATAATCGAAACTCTCTCGGTCGTAAGGAGATGGAATGTTGATGTCGTCCTCTAAGCGTTCTTTACGCGTCATTTCCTCTAGCCTTTTGCTCTCTCGGCGGTTAGTCCGTAGACGAGCGACCTTGGCTCTGATACCACTTGTTGAGACCTTGACGTACGGCTAGAGGGGGGTGAATAGTCGTTCACCCACTTCGATCGCGATTTCTTCCTACACGTGTTAGCAAGCACAAGCGGAAAACTTAACTACAAACTAAAACAATGCTAACACCAAACCTTTACGTGGTTCGGAGATGATACTCCTACTCCACGATTGTCCATAAGGTGGACGATCCCGATCCGTCGGTGGATGAGTCCCCGGAAGACCTTAGGCTAGCTCTTGTCGCTCCTTGTGGGTGGAGAAACCTCGCCACAAACTCCCGACAACACCTGAGCACTTGTAGATTACTAATAAGCTTTAACCAAGCCTATTTCGTCAAAGCCTCTCAGCTAAAAACGAGTTCTCTTAAATAGTGCTTGATGCTGAAAAGACCGTTACCAGTCGACTAGTGCTAACACCGGTCGACTGGTCCTCTTGAATTGAAATGTCACAGCCCGACGTTTGAATTCTAGTCGACACTAGTCGACTGCACATAGGATCAGTCACCTGATCTTTCTGTGCACTTCATCAGTCGATTGATCCAAGCATTAGTCAACTGCTCTACCCCTAAACCTAAGGTTTCCCTTCTCGAGTACAATTCTCTCAGCACTCGGATCCTCACAACTCAGCTGACCCTTCCAGCAGTCTCGACCTGTCGCCTTCAAGCGTTCTTCGACTTTGGCTCTCGTCCCTCGGATGCATATGAACCCGTGACTCGTTCTCATGTCATCCTTCGTGTATGCCTCGAAGTTCGCTTCCCTCAGCTCATCGTTCTTGCTTTATCCACGGTCCTTCCATCCAGCAGTCTCGACCTGTTGCCTTCAAGCCTGCTACGTCTTTGACTCTCGTCCCTCGGATGCATATGAACCCGCGGCTCGTTCTCATGCCATCCTTCGCGTATGCCTCGAAGTTCGCTTCCCTCGGCTCATCGTTCCTGCTTTGTCCATAGTCCCTTGGATGCATACAAGCCCACGACTTATCTCCTCATGCCATCCTTCACCGGATCCGAAGCCGTCCAGCTAAGTCCATGTGTATCCTGCAACCCTGCACACTCAAATATACATATCAAACACAAAGGTGAACATAACTTAAATCCTTTGCCTAAACATCAAAACACATGGTCACTCTGGACCATAGATTGCTCCAACAATAAGTATTGAACCCAGTTAATATTCTAGTGAGTCCAAGCATGCATTTAAGAATAAAAAATTAAATTAATTCCTTTCAGTCTCTGTCTAACCCAGTTTGCTACTTACTAACTGTTATATAACAACAGCTTTCACTTGGGTTAGTCTAGTTGAGTAGTCTGATCAAGTTAGATTTTCTAAGCTTGATTACTTAACTTGATTACTGTTCAACTGTAATTGCCCCAACTGGTCTTGATGCACTGACTTAAAGCATCTTGAGTCAAGGCATAGGTCTAATCATCTCAACCCAATCTAAGTTATCAATCAAAGTATCCTAATGTGCTTGTGAGATGCTGTCTTCTAAATCTATAGGAACATACAAACTAGGGTTAAGTCCTAAGCTAAGTCCATTACGTAAAAAGACCCTAGTTTTTAATGGGGGTAATTTTAAAAAAACTAAGTCGGAAAAACACTTTCAAAACAATATGATTTTGAAAACAAATTTGCAAGATAATATTTTTTTAAAAAAATAGTGATTAAAAATCAATCATATTCTACTTAAACACATTCCTAGCTGCTTTCTTAGTGAACTAAACTCAGACTTAGGTAGTGGTTTAGTGAAAATATCAGCTAGGTTAGATTTTGAGTCTATATGTGTAAGTATGATTTCACCCCTAGCTACGTGATCCCTAACAAAGTGGTATTTAACTTCAATATGCTTAGTTCTGGAATGATAAATAGGGTTTTTTTTATAAAGTTAATTGAACTTATATTGTCAATAAATATTTTAGTTTGAGTATAGTATAGGTTGAAGTCCTCAAGAGTATGCATCATCCATAAAAGTTAGGCTACACATTCTCCTAAGATAACATATTCTGCTTCAGTTGTAGATAAGGCAACACAATGTTGTTTTCTACTGCACCAGCTAACTAGACTCTGTCCTAGCAACTAACAGCTCCTACTTGTAGTTTTTCTATCTAATTTATAACTTGCATAATCTGAGTCAGAAAATCCTAATAATTCAAAATTAGACATCCTAGAGTATCAAATACCTACATTTATGGTGTCCTTAATATATCGAAGGATCCTTTTAACTGTAGTTAAGTGGGACTCCTTAGCATAAGTTTGGTACCTGGCACAAACACCTACTGTAAAAAGGATATCAAGTCTACTAGCAGTTAGGTAAAGTAAGCTCCCTGTCGCACTTCTATAATACTTTAAGTCAATTGGCTTACCTTCAGGGTCGTTATCCATTTTGGCATTTGTGGCCATAGGAATACTTAAATTTTTTGAACTATCTATTTTAAATTTCTTAATTAATTCTTTTGCATATTTTGATTGGTGAATATAGTTTTCATCCTTGGTTTGTTTAATTTGTAATCCTAAAAAGAATGTTAATTCACCTATTAGACTCATTTCAAATTCGTTTTCCATAATTTTTAATAAAGTCTTTTAAGAAATTAGTGTTCGTTGATCCAAAAATTATATCCTCTACATAAATTTGGGTTATAAAAATGTCTTTTTCTAAAGTCTTAACAAATAGGGTTGAGTCAATTTAACCTTGGTTAAAACTTTTAAAAATTAGATAGGTGGATAGTCTTTCATACCAAGCCCTAGGTGCTTGTTTTAACCCATAAAGGGCTTTCCTAACTTGAAATATATAGTTAGGGTAGTCAAGGTCCTCGAAGCTTGGGAGTTGTCTTACATAAACTTCCTCTTTTATAAATCCATTCAGGAAGGCAGACTTGACATCCATTTGGTATAATTTGAATCCCCTATAGGCTGCAAAGGCTAGTAGCATCCTAATTGACTCAAGTCTAGCTATAGCGGCATAGATTTCATCATAGTCTAACCCCTTAACTTAACTAAATCCCTTAGCTACTAAGAGAGCTTTATTTTTTACTATTTCACCTTGATTGTTCAACTTATTTCGAAATACCCACTTAGTGTCTATAATGGACTTCCCTTCTAGTTTAGGTACTAAGTCTCAGACGTGATTTCTATCAAATTGGGCTAATTCTTCCTGCATAGCGATGATCCAGTCTAGATCAGGTAATGCCTCTTGTATAGTTTTAGGTTCTATCTTTGAAATCAGTGCAACCTGACTTGTTCCTATATAAAGACCTTGTTCTAACCCCTAAGGTTGGATCATCCATAATTTGGTCAGTTGGGTGATTTAGTCTGAGTTTCTTAGATCTCCTAGAACTTGGTTCAGCCTCAGGTCTAGCTGGTAGGTTTTGGGTTAGAATAGGAACAGGTTCAACAATTTGAGTTGATTCAACCATTGGTTCAATTGTTGGTTCAATTGCTAGTTCAATTTCTTCTTGGTCTTGATTCGAAGTACTTGGATTTGATGAGTTGGTTAAGTTGATTGGGTTAGGTAAAATAGTCGGTTTCTTTAAAATTTCTTCATCAAATATAACATTTGTGGTTTCTTCAATTTTAAGGGTATGTTTGTTATAGACCCTATATACCCGACTCGTGGTTGAGTATCCTACAAAAATTCCTGGGGATGATTTTAATTGAAATTTTCCAAGGTAGTCTTTTATATTTAGGATATGTACCTTATACCCAAAAACCTTTAGATAATATAAGTTCGGTATTTTATGGTAATGGATTTCATAAGGTGTTTTATTGTGTTTTTTATTTATTAGGACTCTATTTTGAATATAACAAGCGGTGTTAATCGCCTCTGTCCAAAATTGATTGGATAAACTATATTCGTTGAGCATGGTTCTGGCAGTTTCCTGAAGGGTTCTATTTTTCCCTTCAACTATCCCATTTTATTGGGGGTTCTTGGGCAGGAAAATTCATGGATATATCCATTAATTTTACAGAAGTCATTAAACTTTTGGTTTTCAAATTCTCTCCCATGATCACTTCTAATTCTTTTAATTTGTGTTTCTTTTTGATTTTCGAGTATTTTACATAAGTTGTTAAATGATTCAAATGTTTCATCTTTGGTTTTCAAAAACCTAACCCAGGTAAACTTAGAATAATCATCAATAATTACTAAGCTATTGATTTTTGCTCTCCATGAGAATTAAATAGGTCTTGGTGTAAGAGCTCAAGCGTAGCTTGGGTTAAGTCTGATTGAGTATATTTGTGGGTTGATTTTGTTTGTTTACTTTGTTGGCATGTGTTACCATTGAATTTTTAAAGTTTCTAATTTTAGGGATTCCCTTAACTAGTCCGTTTTGACTTAATTTTGAAATTAATTTCATGTGAGTGTGACCTAATCTTCTATGCCATAAATTAGTTTTTTCTAGTTGGGTCAGAAGACATTTAGGTGTTGATGGTAAGTTAATAATATAAATATTATTTTTTCTAATTCTCTTAAAAGTTATTTCTGAGTTGCGTAAGTTCCTAATAAAGCACATGCTTTCCGAACTTAACCAAATTCTGATTCTTCGTTGTCCTCCTAAGAGAATTCAGATTCCTGACTTGAGCGTCGGAGTGGGCTCCGCCGGAAAACCTTTCGGTGTGTTCCCATTAACGCTCGTGTTAATCTTACAAAGCGCGATCGTCTTCTCCCCGTCATCGCCCTCGTGGGCTGTGCTTTGGTGACTCATCATCCATGTCGTTCCCTTCCGGAACAATATGTATATCTATTTTATTTAATTCGGTATTCAGATCGGATAATGAATATCGGATATTAATAGTTCTTTTTTTAACTGAATACCCGTACCCATTAAAGGATCGAATATCTTACATATTAATAATTTTTCTTTTTTCAACTTAACTATATCATTCAAAAAAAAATATATTAAAATTAATATCATATTTAAAATATATATATTTATAATTTTAAAAATAAATTAAATATTTATATAATCTATTCTTGACATTAACATAAATTATTAGTAGATTTTGAAAAAAAAATCATTGTATGTAAATGTATTTTATTTAATTCGGTATTTAGATCGGATAATGAATATCGGATATGGATAGTTTTTTCATACTCTCTTCCATTCGAGTCAGATATCAAATCTTCTGTCGAATTCGGAGGAAATTGCATGGCATCCCTGTTGATGTTCAACCGCCGTTCGCCCCGCGCATTCCTCTGGTTTGGCCCTACAGACGAACTGGCGAATTAACCATAGCTGAAAAACCCGACCTTAACAGTAGATTATTTTTGTTGTTTATGATCATCCGACATTATTTTTTGGATATAAGTTTGTGAAGTAATCATAATTTCTCTGCTCTCTGTTTTTCATCATTTTGATCATGGCTTTGAAATCGCCTAATTCCTCAGAGAGCTTAATAACCTGAGCTATCGGTACTGCAAAACGATGCAGCCGGTTGATTTGGACGCCATTGCTTACTGCATGTGTAAAAGGATAGATTTATTTGCATCTTATTAATATGAACGCATCATCGTTAGGCCATTACGGTTCTCATTCATATAATGAAATGATTCGTCTGGTCCCTGGCTGCTATATATATCCCAAGTGTGAGAAAATAATTAATCCAGACATTAATTATCATCATATTTTATTTTTTTATTTTATTCTGATAATTTTATGACTTAGTCTTAGATTAGCCTTTCCTATTTTAATAGGATAACTAGAGAATTAGTCTCCCTATTTTTATTCCTATTTTATTGGGATAAGTCATGACTAAGTCTTGTTCGTGGTGTATTTAAAGGGTCCTAGAGGCATGTGAAACATTGTCTCAGTTTTATTGTAAGTTTATTTCTTCCAGAAAATAAATTCGTTCGTTCTTCTTTCGTTCTTTCGGGTTTTTCGTTTTCTTTTTTCCTTTTGCGTATTGGTGTGGTTCTTGGGTGCGCTATTCTTTGATCTGGGCCAACAATTGGTATCAGAGCTTTGGTAGTATAGAGCAACCAAAAATCCATATTTCCACAAAAATGTCGAGCATCGTAGCGAAGGAGAACGGCGGAGTGTCATTTCCCTATCCGATGCTAAACCCTCACAATTATACTGTGTGGGCAATAAAGACAGAGGCAATTCTCGATGCCCAGGGAGTCTGGGAGGCGGTGGAGCCAGAGAAAGAAGCCCAGGTGGATGCAAAGAAGGACAAAAAGGCACGTGCATACATCTTGCAGTGTGTCCCCGAAGACATTCTTCTCCAAATCGCAACAAAGAAGACGGCGAAAGAAGTCTAGGACAGCCTCAAGATGAGGTACCTTGGTAGTGATCGGGTGAAGAAGGCACGCGTACAAACATTGAAGAGCGAGTTTGACGCCCTCCGGATGAAGGAGATTGATACTATTGATGAGTTTGCTGGCAAACTCAGCGCTATGAGCAGCAAGTTCTCCACTCTTGGTGCCACGCTTGAAGATTCCTCGTTGGTAAAGAAGTTACTCGATTCTGTCCCTGATAAATTCTTCCCTATTGTTGCTGGTATTGAGCAGTTCCACGACCTTGAGACTATGCCATTTGAGGAGACTATCGGGCGACTGAAGGCGTACGAGGAACGAACACTACGATTACGCGGCAATACCAACGGCACTGAAGGTGAACTCCTACTTACTCATGCCGAATGGCAAAAGCGACAAAAAGGGAGCAACGTGGACATTCCGTCAGAAGGCAAGGGGCGCGGGTCCAGTGGCCCTAATCGTGGCAAGTGGCGTGTGCGAGGGCGCGATCGTGGTCATGGTACGCAGCGCCAAGACAGTGCAGGAGGCACTAGCGGCAACAACAGTGGCACTCGTGACAAGAGACACATAAAGTGTTTCAATTGTGAGAAAATGGGGCATTATGCGTCTGAATGCTACAGCAAGCGTCGAGATGATGAGGCTCACCTCACTTGCGACACCGATGAAGAGCCAGCACTGATGATGAGCGTGTCCCACGAGGAGTCTCACGCTAGCCGAGAGCGGCAAGATATAATTCTGCTAAGTGAAGAAAGGTTTCTTCCAGAGATGTATCGCAACGTTAAGAAAGGAGAAGATAAAGACGTCTGGTACCTTGACAACGGTGCCAGCAACCACATGACGAGTCATCGCGAGAAGTTTCAAGAACTAGATGAAACCATCACCGGGAGGGTGAGGTTTGGCGATGGATCAACCATAGAGATCATGGGCAAAGGAACGGTTGTGTTCGAATGCAAGAACGGCGATCAGAAGGTTCTCCATGAGGTATACTACATTCCAAAACTTTGTAGTAATATCATCAGTCTTGGTCAATTGACAGAAACTGGGAACGAGGTGCACATGGAAGGAGATGCCATGAAGGTGATTGATGGGAGCAGGAAGCTCTTGATGCTGGTAAAGCGAACACAAAATCGCTTGTACAAGATAACCTTGAAGACATTCAAGCAAGACTGTCTCCTAGCAAGCCTAGAAGACCCAACTTGGTTGTGGCATGCAAGGCTCGGGCATGTAAATTTCCATGACTTGAAGCTATTGGGGGAGAAGAAATTGGTGGTTGATATGCCACTACTGCCCCAGTCGAACAAGCTTTGCGAGGTGTGTGTGATCGCCAAGCATGCAAGATTGCCGTTCCCAGACCAAGCAAACTTTAAAGCAAAGAAGCCGTTAGAACTTCTCCATGCGGATATTTGCGGGCCAATCTCACCATGTACACTTGCCGGTAACAAGTATTTTCTTCTAATTGTGGATGATTTTACTAGGTGGATGTGGGTGTTTGCATTGGCAGCAAAGAGTGATACATTCCAGGCATTCAAGAAGTTCAAATTCCTAACAGAGAACAAGACTGAGTACAAGATCAGAACACTCCGGACAGATCGAGGCGGCGAGTTTCTATCCACGAAGTTTACTCGATTCTGTGAAAATGAAGGAATCGAGCGGCACCTCACAGCTCCCTACACCCCTCAACAGAATGGTGTCGTGGAGCGCCGCAACCGCACTGTGATGGCCATGGCAAGATCTCTCCTCAAGAGTACAAATATGCCCGCAAGGTTCTGGGGAGAAGCGGTTAGACATGCTGTCTATCTGCTAAACCGTCTCCCAACTAAGGCGCTAGGAGAACGCACTCCATTTGAAGCCTGGATGGGGAGAAAGCCACATCTTGCCCACTTGAGAGTGTTCGGTTGTGTTGCATATGTGAAAAACACAACCCCTCATCTGAAGAAGCTTGATGACAGAAGCTCACCCATGGTATACTTGGGTGTCGAGGAAGGCTGCAAAGCTCATCGGTTGTTTGATCCAAGCCATGGCAAGCTGCAAGTAAGTAGAGATGTCATATTTCAAGAAAATTCTGAATGGACATGGAATGCAGGTGCCAACAATGAAGAACAATTACCGGAGTTTATGATGGTGGATGCATTTGACACCGACGAGGTGATTGTTGAAGCAGACACTCAAGCAGGGGTGGAAGATGTCACACCACCGGCAATAGCTGTGGTACCTATGTCAAGAACGTCAAATCCATCTACACCACCATCAAACGCCCATGCAGCTACCTCGCCTTCATTAACAGACTCACCCGAGTCTCAAGAAAGACCAGTCCGCTTTAGATCCATTGCTGATATCTATGCCAACACTGAGGAAGTGGTTGATATTGATGAAGAAGAGAATGAGGCAATGCTGGTGATGTCTGATGAACCAACAAATTATCAAGAAGCTGCAACTGAGGCTTGCTGGTACGAAGCAATGGAGGAAGACTTGAAATCTATTGAGATGAACAAGACCTGGACGCTAACTGAACTCTCATTAGGCCGCAAACCTATCGGTCTGAACTGGGTGTTCAAATTGAAGAAAGATTCAGATGGGAAAGTTGTTAAGCACAAAACAAGATTAGTTGCTAAAGGCTATGTACAACGACAAGTCATCGACTTTGAAGAGGTTATGCATTGTCGTCATCTTCACATGGTGCTGTGTTGTCTTATCTTCATACATGTCCCCAGCCAGGTTTGGATTATGTTGCTGGATTGGTTACATTGGAAGTGGAAGATGGCAACGCTTCACATGATGCTCTTCAGCATCACAAACTGTCTAGAGAAACTACAATACAAAATGCAGTTACAGAGGTTGCTGCCATGGTGGGGGAGAATGCCAGGAGTGAAGTTAGCTACCATGCGACAACTACTCGGTGTCCGTGATTTACAACCATGTCTGGATTAGGGGGAGTAATGTGAGAAAATAATTAATCCAGACATTAATTATCATCATATTTTATTTTTTTATTTTATTCTGATAATTTTATGACTTAGTCTTAGATTAGCCTTTCCTATTTTAATAGGATAACTAGAGAATTAGTCTCCCTATTTTTATTCCTATTTTATTGGGATAAGTCATGACTAAGTCTTGTTCGTGGTGTATTTAAAGGGTCCTAGAGGCATGTGAAACATTGTCTCAGTTTTATTGTAAGTTTATTTCTTCCAGAAAATAAATTCGTTCGTTCTTCTTTCGTTCTTTCGGGTTTTTCGTTTTCTTTTTTCCTTTTGCGTATTGGTGTGGTTCTTGGGTGTGCTATTCTTTGATCTGGGCCAACACCAAGGACATTTATACTTCTGCCCAGGTTTCACTTGACAGTATTCGGTGGGTTCGACGACAGCTTACAGCCATAAAGGTGAGCCACAGTCGTCTGTGGATGCAGTACTTGGAAATCAAGTTGGAAAACTCACTGTAAACCACTGAAAAGTAGTGACTTGGACTGCTCTGCCAAACTGATGCTCTGCTCTCAGTATTTCCACTTATGGTCTAGCAGCTAAGACGTATAGCTAGTGGCCAGGGCATTTCTATCCCCACTTCAGTTTAGAGATTCCATATTTTATCATCAGACTCACCATGCATGGTGGTCCTTATCCATTTTATTTAATATGGAAAGGTTTGAAATTAACACGAATGTGGATAATGCATAGCATAAACATATATGCTATTCTGTATCTATTCTTTGGCATCGATGAACATGCACACTCCCTTTAATTTCTTGTATTATTCACTCATGAAGTTAAGTTAGAATTGCTTACGGGTTACATTTCCTCTGAAAGTTATGTACCAAATTTGAAAACATTGTTCAGGAAAGAATGATGACATGGAGTTACAATCGATAAGGAGTCCAGGCACTCCAACATTCCGTGTTTAAAATTGATATAATGGATTATTGTAGGAAAATGAGGATATTGATCATATGGAAAGCCTGCATTAGTTATTTTGCATTTGCTTTCGTTTTGTTTTTGGGTATGTGATTCTTACAAAGTGATCAGCTAAAACACTACACTATGTCGCCTTTGGCATGCTGCTGCTGCTGCTGCTTCTGAAAAGATTGTTCGACATGATTAGCCTCAGAAGTTGATCCCCTTTCGACCCCCACCTCCTCTGCATGAAACGTGGAGTGCACACCGTACAACGCGTAGAACAACGTTACGAGGAAGCTCCACAAGCCAAACCTGAGAAAGGATCTCTTGTGTAGGCTGGCCATCAGAAACACACTGAGGAAGATGGAGGCCGCTGCCGGCCACGGCATCAGTGGGACAGCCCACTCTGCCGTGCCGCCCTGATGGCACGGCATCTTGCAGTGGAATAATGCAGTGATGCCGATGGCGGCGATGCCGAATAAAGCGAGCCCCCAGTAGTTCCCTTCGTTCAGCTTCCACGAGAGGGAGAAGCCGATGGAGAAGGAGGCGAGCAGCGCAAGGAAGAGTAAGGTGGGGCGGGGATCACTGTTGTCGACCAACTTCACATAACGCCTGTAGACGAGCGCGTTGGCCACTAGTAGGAACACCAGCAGAGTCCCGATCGATATCATCTCTATGACCACTGCGAGTTCTGTGAAGAGCGCAATGCATGCCGTGCATATTCCTAAGAAGATGGTGGCGTTGATGGGAGTCCCGGTGGAGGGATGCACTTTGGCCAACCAGAATGGCACGAGATGAGCCCGACCCACGACGCACAAGTACCTCGCCTGACCAAGCATGGCCACCAGCAGCGAGGCGACGATGCCCAAGCTTGCTCCGACTCCCACAAGGTTGCCCATCCATTTCCACCCCACTGTGTTCCTGAAGGCCGCCGCGAATGAGGCATCGCTCAAGATCTAAACAATTATTCATCAACCAAGCAAGCAAGCATGCTTAATTAACTTCATTGGACTGGACTGGACTGGACTGAGAAATTCAATGTATAGAACTGACCTCATTGTAGGGGATCATGGAGCACAAGGCTAAGGCCATAAGGCAGTACAGAGTGGAGACTATGAGAACTGAACCGGCAATGCCGATGGGAAGGCTCTTGGATGGGCATCTGATCTCCTCTGCCATGGTCGAAACGGAATCATACCCAAGGTAGCTCACATACACTATGGCTGCACCATCAAACACGCCTTGAACACCAAAAGGAAACAATCCTTTGGGTTGGATCAAGTTTTTATGCTCTCCGTTAGCGAAGCAAGCGACGATGATGAACCCGAAGAAGATTACATGGAAGGCCGTCATCACGATGTTCACAATCGAGCTCTCCTTCGTGCTGATGACAAAAATTACAAGTCATGACAATATGATCATTATAAGTGACTAGAATGCGCGATCAATTCAACAGAGCTAGTTAATTTCCAGATCATATATATAGATCACTGCAACTTGTTAATTCCTCTTGAAATACTTCAGCTTTGTTGTTTCATAAAAAATGACTGAATACCTAAAAGGTTAAAGAACCTTCCATGAGCTGACTCCCACTATCTCATAAGCAAACAAAAGTGCAGTCATGTTCGTGCCACCAACAAGACGGTAAGAAAGAGAATTAAACATAAGAAAAATTGGAAATCAAAATACCTGTGGCATAAACAAACTGTGATGAGAAGCACAAGAGCAACAGCAGGGAAATCAAGTGAGTTGTAGTCTTGGGGCAGTCCCTCCACCTCCACTCTCCACAACTTTGGATCGCTCACCCCAAAAGCTTGGCTCAAGTACTCCGTGAAAGTCCGCGCCACCGCCGCGTTCGACAGCACGTACTCCATCAAGATATTGGCTCCCCCAAAATAACCTACAAACTCTCCTATATAGTTTCCATGCATAATTAATTAATCAATTAGTTAGTTATATTATTGAATTTGTTGTTAATTGTATGACAAAGTGAAATTCACCAAAGGTTACTCTGAGGTAGCTAAAGGCGCCGCCGGCGACCGGAACCGCGACGGCGAACTCGGTGTAGCACATGGAGGAGAGGAAGGCAGAGGCGCCGGCAACGAGGTAGGAGAGGAAGACGGAAGGGCCGGCGGCGTGGGCGGCCTGGCCGGTGGTGACGAAGACTCCGGCTCCGAGCATGCCGGCGACGCCGAGGGCGACGAGGTCGTACCACTCGAGCTTCCGCTTCATGTCGGCGCCGGACCTTTGGCGAACTTGGTTGAGCTCCTGGTCGGGGGTCCATGTCACGAACATTCTTTTTCGGAGGCGTTGAGGGGTTTGGGAGAGGCCATGGAGGAGGGTGGAGCAGTGCGTGGTGGCCATGAATAACTTCCTTTTTCTTCTTTTCTTTTTTTTTGTGGGTTAACTATTTACACCCATGCAAGGCCAAGGCCCTCCCTTGCCTGCCTTTATACTTGATCATCAAATTTGGTAGCAGGCTGTGTCTATGTTTGTAGTCATCTAATTCTGAAACTAATTAAAGAATGATTAACCAATTATCATCCATTTCGCATATTGGATCACACATATATACTTTTGCTATTGGATTGATCAGTAAAGCTACACATAAAGTTTGTTTGATCACATTTTGTCAAAATAGAGCCACACCACACCACACCACACTTTGTCTAGTCGGATGAGTTTCTATTTAACTTATGATTCCATGGAAGCTTTATGACTATGGAACCCTTGTCTACAGTGTCATGCACAAACACTTCTCTTGCTTTAACTCTCCATGATTTTATAAGTGTGATGCTAAATGAATTCTCATCTATGATCATAGGCCAACAAATTATATTAAGCATTGTGTTCTTCCTTCTTGTTGGCCATCGAGAATTAACATAATACTTTTGGAATGAGAAATATTAAAAAGCAAAGTGTAAATTGAATCAATGGAGTTCCAAATCACTACTAGTTCAGTGGTCAGACCGACTTAGTTCCATTCACATTGTCGTTAATAATTGGTTAGTCCTTGGCATAATTTTTTATCAGCCCATTCACAATCATTTATATGTTCTATGTAGACAAAGTGTGTTTTTTTTTGGTATAACATATATGTGCCTTCTTTTGAAAAGGAATACAGTTATCAGTGCTTTCAATAGTGTTATGGCATGAAGAATTATTGGAGATCACAAAGCTAACATGAGATTGTCTTGATTCATTAAATTATTCTAAGATTAGACGTTAGATCAACGAACTATAATCTCTCAATTATAGGCGTGATTTGTTGGCCGGAGAATCTAGCATCGAGGGACTTTTGACGACAAGATTAGCTAAGCTATTGGGCTATAATTGAAGCTAGCTCATTCATGGAATAAGCTTTCAACTGTTTGTGTGACATTATTTTAGGTCATGGAGGTGGCTTTTTGAGAAGTGACCACGGGAAAGAGAGGTTGAAGGACATGCTTGTTTTAAGCATGGAAGAATAAAAGTACTAATACCCTTCGACAGCATTGCCAAAGCAATTTCACTAATTGTTATCGTCAAACCACATGTCAAGCTTAATTTGACTGGATCTTCAAATCAAACTTTCTAATCAAAGAGATTAGACAAGTAATTGCACATTTTTATTGTCATCATCATATTGTGATTGAAAAAGAGGAGAAGAAGCCTTCCAACTCTTCTATCACTTATATTTCACTATTAGATGCTTAAAAGCCATTGGAGCACCTCCAATGGTTCATCTTTCTCACCTCCATTTATTGCGTTCTTTGACTCCAACAATGAATTGTTGGGGTTACTTTTTTAGATGCAAATCTTATCGAAATCTTAGATTGATATCACTTTTCTTGTATATAGTAATCGAAAAAACTTCTCAGTCTCATATGTGAAAGAGACTTTATTAGTTACTTTTTCTAGGGAAGAGAAGAGTAAACGTTTTATAATCCTTCAACACTAAGTTTAATAGAAATAAGCACTATGAATAACCAAACGTTTTTAGCCAAACCTTTACAGTTGGTAGAGAATCCTTATGTCGACAAGCTAGCACCATGAATAACTAAATGCAATTATGAAAATCAATTTACTAACATTGGATTGATCATGGGAATTCAACCTACATGCATGGTAGTTAATTATGATAATTTGAACTAGCATCTTGGGCTAACGCATGGTTGTTATGTATTAATATAATATGGATACTTAAGATGAATCATATTTCATAATTTGATATTAATTCCACTTTTAAAAAAAAAATCTTTTCTTTTGACTCTACTTGGATCGTGTACTCGAGTATAGGTTAGCTTTAATTGTTTTATGTGGATTGAGATTGAGATGTAAACAAATTTTCAACATAATCCACAACCTTCTTCACTAAACCTTCAGTTGTTGCTTTCAACTTTAGTATCAAACTTTTAAGCTAAGGATCAAACTTTTAAGCTAAGGATTCAACTAGGGGAAAAACAGCCCTCGTGTAACATTACTCTTAACAAATAGAAGAATAGGAACTAAAGTTGGTCACCAAACTGTTCATGTGTGATGTAACCCTGTAAATGGGGGGAAAAGCTAAGGGAAGCTAGTCAAAGATCACCTCCTTTTGACTATTCATAATGAGCCCATTAGATTCTGATGGGTCAGTAGTCAACATATATGATTCACGTGGTCTGCATAATTGTTGTGTCACTACTAAAGGATTGACACTCTGATATAGCAAAAGAAACTGTTTGAGTTGTGAGTCTAAGAAGACTGATTATCAAGCTTGGCACTGTGAAAATGATATCATTCCTCTACAACCTTATCAAGCATTACCAAGCTTGGCATGGCCATCACCTTGATAGGGAGAAGCTTGCACCCAAAGGTTGCTGCTAGTCTTTGTCTAACAGAGTTATTTTTGCCAATAAAGCTCAAGGAAGACTTATTAGAATTGATGCTCAGGCCAAAAACAGTTTTTGAGTTTTTTAATATCTAAAACATATTGTGACAACATTTAGTTGTGCTGATCGGGAATTTGAATAGGTATTCTACTAAGACCTCCTTTATCACAGTATTAGTTCAGCAGAAACCTCTGCAGTATATCTGTAAAAATGACAATGAAATGGTGAAAGTGGATTCCCCTGCCTTAGGAAAGGCCACATTGTTTGATAGGTATTACAGTAAGGTACATAGTTCAACCTTCATATGTCTTGACTTCCTTAATAAAATCTGTCAGAGTAGTCTAATATCTCAAGCTTGATAATCTCCGAAAAATTACGCAGGAATGCTGAACCCATCTGGCTTTACTTCCTTGAGTTCTCATCAAGTTGTTGACTTAGGCTCAGTTATTATCCGAATTGGTCTTGTTCAAACCAATGTCAAGTCCATTCCAACCTCAAATCAACATGGATTCAAGCCTAAACGAATCCAAACAGTGTGATCAGGAACACCACAAAAATGTCAAACATGTGAGTGGATGAACCACTAGAGGTAGTGGAAAACATGCCAACTAATTAGTAGAGAAAATGTCTCCAAAATAAAATAAGTTCTTGAACAAAATCGAAAGAACTATTCAGACAGAACGGAAAGATCATCTCTAGTTCGGTTTGCCTGAAATATAGAAAATATAAGCCTAAAGAATTCTGCCAGAATCAGTGTGGACGAAAGCAAATAAAACAGTCAATTCAGATTTTTTGTAAACTGAAATTAGTTCATCTGCAAAGTAAAAAAAAATGATGATACAAAACTCTTAAGTCGATGCTCAAATTGGAAGCAATCACACACCATCTGTCTCTGTAAACCTGCATTTGCCAAAGAGATGAACGGCAGAAGGTATCTGACATAATCAACCTTTTGTTGATAAGTTTACAGAAAACTCTGCAGTTGGCACACTCTTATCTCTGGATATTGACATATTCAAAAGAGTACAGAAAACTCCGCATACAGAAGAGGATTTAATTTCTTTCGACAGTCACAGCCATGAATTCTCTGATTCAGAAAGATCCATCCATAGTCGACTTTAGTTACAAGTAATGACTTTGCTCAAATAGATTGGTTGCACACTTTCCACCCAAGCAATGGTTTAATTTCCAGCAATTAGGTTCCGCCACCGGGAGATACAAGCAAAGTTGTGAAAGAAGAGTATGCTTGGTTTGATATGTCTGTGGCAAGAGACAAGATGTTTCCCGATTAGAGATTCAATTTTCCCACCATTCCAAAAGAAGCTCTTTCTGATTTGATCAATCTCTTTAAGAACTCATTTTGGAGTTAGCTAAATACTAGCTCAATGAAGGAGTTGTCCACTGAACACGCTATAGAGAGATGTTTACTTTCCCATGGTTTTTAGTTGTTTGGAGAACATAGACAAAAGTCACTGAAATACAGCATAGATTAAACCTCCTCACTCACCAATGAGTTGGCTGATTAATTTTTAATTACTCATCGATTGCGTGAATGAACACAAGATTTCAAGCCTTACCAAACTAGATTTGTCCCTTCCAACGACAAATCCAAAGGGAATTAGGCTCCATAGGGAGAAAAATATTTTCTTTCTCTAAATCAAGCTAGTCAAGTAGGCAGAAAGGGTACTCTAAGTGCTCATTAAATTTGCTTGGACCAACCCACTCACCTTGTTCGACCAGCAAATTCAAATCAACAAACTCACCTAACTCCATTAAACTAACGAACCTACCTCTACGAGACCTACTGAACTATTGACCCACCTTGCCTGACCTGCTCGACCATATTGGCCCAAACAACATGGTTCGATCATACCAAATGACTGACTTGGACTCTTTGGATGGTTTGGCTTGATTGACCTATCCAGCTTGCCCGACATATGAGCCCACCTGACAACAATTTCTAACACAAAAGAGGGTGGAGGAAAAAATAATAATTAAAGAGAACCTGCTAGAACATCAAAAAGATTATAACTTCAAACAAGTGTAGGAAAAATAAATCATTTTTAAATTTTAGTTTTGGTAATGTGGTAAAAAATCAACTTTGACTAAAGGTTCAAGTAGCATTTGGTATTTCCTAATAAAAAAAAATCTCCTAACATGCAATTTATCAGTTGAGTCTGAGTCGAGACGGCCACGACAAGGAGATAAATGCAGGAGTGAGCACAAAATCAAGCCCACAAACATGCAAGTGCAAAATGAAAGAATAAACAGGATTATTACTTTTCATCAACTGACTACTTTTGGACAACTGATGTTTAGGTTATAACGAATCTAATTAATGAATTAGATTGGAAAAATGTATTTTAGAAATTAGATATATCATTTGATAAATTTTAAAATATGGTGTGTCCTTTGGGAATTCTTGAAATGTAATATCATAGTTCCTTATTGGCCTTTCAATAACAAGCTTAAGGTGGTGTTCCCCTATTTCTATCTAGCTTATTTGGGCTGATGTGGCGGATGTTGTCGGCCTCCATGCGTACCAATGGAGTCAAGAGTTGTGTTGAGTTGTAAGTCAAAGTCAAATACATCAAATATGCTCTAGTCGAAATCAAGCCCGGTCAAAGGGAGCCCGAGTGAAGCATAGCTCGAGTTGACTCCACAACTTCAGCTCGACTACGCTTGACCTTGACCACACCCGACATTCTTCAGCTCGACCCATTCCAGAGATCTCCGGATGCGGCCAACTAAGTCCACCCCCTCCTCCCTCTCATTGGTGGGAACGTGGATTCTATAATGAGCGAAGGACGTAGAGCAATTGAGGGCACGTGTGCCTAAATGGCAGCCTCATAACTTGAACGTCGGGATTCATGCTATTGGGATCAATCAAAGTCCCACATTGGTTAGAAATGAAAAATATCATGGGTTTAAAAGGATGAAAAGTATCTTCATTGGCATGAGGTCTTTTGGGTAGAGTCCAAGAGCAAAGTCATGAAAGCTTAGGCCCAAAGTGGACAATATCATGCTATTGTGGAGATATGTATATCGTTGGGACCCCATCAGTGGTATCAGAGTCATGGTCCAGACCATTCTCCATGTGGGAGGGTCCTCGAACGAAGTTATGGGGAGGCTCGGAGTAGGTCAAGTGTGACCGGCCGGATGCTTGCGGGTAGGCTTGGAGCAGGTCAAGAGTGATCGGGTGCGGATGTTCGTGGGGAGGCCTGGAGACCCGGAGCAGGTCAAGAGTGACAAGCTATTTGTGGAGAGGCTCAGACCAATGGTGATCCTTCGTTTGAGAGGAGGATTGTTGGGATCAATCAAAGTCCTACATTAGTTAGAAATGGAAAATATCATGGGTTTAAAAAGATGAAAAGTATCTCCATTGGCATGAGTTTTTTGGGTAGAGCCCAAGAGCAAAGTCATGAGGGCTTAGGCCAAAGTTGACAATATCATGCTATTGTGAAAATATATATATCCTTGGGGCCCCAACAGCCTCTTCCCTAGAAGAGGGTACACAAGTGAGCTTGCTTCCGTGGACACAGGAACGCGCATATTAGGCATCTCAAATTCTTCTATTTTATAAGGTTCTCCGCCAATCAACCCACTTTCTCACTTGAGCATCAGAGTGACAATGCCAAGATCTGCCTTGGCCCCGACCCATTCTAACCTCTCTGATTAAGTTCTTGAGGTCACGTGATTGCTTGTCTCCTTTGAGCCTTCAGAATCTTCCTTCGGATCTTCGCACATCCTCTGATGGCTCAGTAATCCACAGTCTTGGCCGGAAAATGGGCATTGGAACTTTTGATGTCAATGGAGATTCACATGTTCAAGACTAACCATCCCAGCCCTTTGGACATTGAATTATGGGTTGCTTGTTGAGCCATGCATATAAGATTTTTTTTCTTTCTTCTTCTTTTTTTTCTCCCTTTAAGTTGTCTTCAATCCCCATGAACTTATCTTCTCTCAGACTTTGGCAATAGATACATTTTTGAATGGAGACATGTCAAATGATATTGGGCCTTGAATATTTGGTTTCAAGAGAGATTTTTAGTGTGATAAGTGAAAAAGAAAGTTGTGGATTGCTACCTCAATTAAAGATAGTCTTAGAAAGAGATTCAAAGTGATGCGAAAAAATATGCGACTTCTTTTAACTATAATTAACTTACAAGATTTAGGGATCTTACCGTCAACATCGAGCATGTATCACTATCTGTTCCTTCTCTTTGAATTGCTACATATATCTAAAAATTACAAGACAAGCATGCCATGGCCGATTCCAAACCGGATGATCAAGAGAGAGGATTACATTAGGTTGTCGATTAGTATTAAATTCAGAAAAATATTTAATGAATGGATCCATCAAACTATTATACTAATACTAGATTATGTAAGTACCCCAGGTTGGTTTTGATGTGATCAACAAAGTCAGTTAGGTCCTGGTCTGTTTTGATCCCTGTGTCTAAGTATGCAGGAGCTTAGGAGCTCAGGAAGTCGAACGAAAGACACAGCAAACGAGAAGGATGACACGAGGAAGAGAGCTGATGGGCTCGGTGCATCTGAGGGACGCGAAGACTGCGGAAGAGTACACCAATGGATGAGAAGGGCATGCGCGGCGTCTGAGAGAGAGAAGCCGAGGAGGAAGCTTATTCGAGGAGAAGGCCATGGTCGGGTCTGGGTGAGCCTAACTCTGGTTGGCCAGAAATCACCCAAGCGGCATGAAGGCCAGAGTCGGTTATGGTGAGCCTAATTTTGGTTGGCTGGAAATCACCCAAGCAGACGAAAGGAGGAAAAGTCAATCCGAGCATTGACTTTGACTAACTGGCCAACCAAGGCGCCTCAAGTAGCTTGCGAGACACCTCAGCTTTCAGTTTTGAGTTCTGCGCTCAAAACAAACTGAGGCGCCTCAAATCAGAACCGAGCCGCCTCAGATCAGAACCGAGGTGCCTCAAGTCGGAACTGAGGCACCTTGAGTCAAGTTTTATCCAAAAGTTACCGTTAGCGTGCGGATAGAGTTTTATCCACTCTGAGGCGCCTCAGATCCATGTAGCACAACGGTAACTTGAGTTTTCGGGCTATAAATAGTCCCCAGAAGCTAGGTTTAACATATAACTCTTGTACTACATTTTTTAGCTTTTTCTTGTGTGTTCAAAGTCTGTAAGAGGCTACTCCACCTACAAACGAAGGAGATATTGATAGTAGAGCTTTCAACTGTCTTGGATTAGCAACCACCCTGGTTGCAACCAAGTAATCTTTTTTGTCACTTACTAGTCTGTTTTAATTATTTATATATTTTAATAACTGCTGCAACTAATGTCTATTTTTGTAAGAAAAATACAAAAGATAAATTTTGACTCACAAGGCAATTCAACCCCTTTTGCCGGCCTGCAACTGTTAAATATAAAAATTAGAGGGTTAATATGCAAGAATGTCATTACATATATTATTTTCTTGCAAAAGCCCTAAGCCCTCACGCGACTTTTTTCCCTCCTTCATCGTCGACGCACGACTCCCATGCGGTTCTTCTCCTCACGCGAGCAAGTCAACCCGAAACTCCTTTACGCAACCTTCCTCTTCTCTTCTATGGATCGCGATCTCTTCCCCTGCCGATCTAACGATTTTCCCTTTGCTCACACCGGCATTGGAGGTTCACTCTCCCTCCTCAACCAGGCTCTGATCTCCCCACTTCGCATCAAATCCTATTGGGAATAGCTCCTTTGGGGATATTGAGAAAAAGCATCGAATCGGGGTAGGCTGGCTGCCTCTTCTCTTCTATGGATCGCGATCTCTTCCCCTACCGATCTAGCAATTTTCCCTTTGCTCACACCGGCATTGGAGGTTCACTCTCCCTCCTCAACTAGGTTCTGATCTCCCCACTTTGCATCAAATCGTGCTGGGAATAGCTCCTTTGGGGATATTGAGAAAAAGCATCGAATCGGGGTAGGCTGGCTGCGTCGTTCATCACTGAGATAAGGATTTACATCTTGGAATGTTTCTGGATTAATTCAAGTTGGATCTTAGCTTCTGGTTTCTCTGTCGGGTGTTATAGTCTTCGAATTTTGTGTTGAGTCTATGAATCGAGTTTGGATTGGTATGGGCTGGGGTTAGGTTTTAGGGTTTGTACGCTTTTGTGGTTGTGATTTTGGGAACCCTGTTTTAGAATTTCAGTTGGTTCTTGATATTACCGTGAGTTAGAGTTCAATTTTGGGATCTTGTTCTTAGGATGATACGTGATGAATGAATTAGATCATTCTTGTGTATTGTAGTTGGTGGATTGTGTTCTTGATTGGGATCCAAATCAGTGAGGTCTTGATGTTATATTTTTTTATCTATGCCTGTGTCATGAACTTTGATGATGTGTTTTGTTTTGGAGTTTTGTTGTATTAGAATTTCCCTATATAGATTTATTTATTGTTCAAGGATCAAGTTTGATTTATAGAAGTGGTACTGTTTCGTGTGTAGGAGTTAGCTCTGTTTATGTGTCTACTGTGGAGTTGTTGTGAGTTTGCTATGGGAGAGATTGGGGGCAAAACTCTAGTAATCTTGAATTGTTGTGAGTTGGTAGAGCTCATTGCTGGATTTTTTTTATTTAGGGTCACTAGTGATCTTTTATCTTGTACCATGCTATGTTAATAGAAGAGTTAGTCCTAATGTAGTTAGGAAGTAATGGATTCTAATCACAATGTTTCGGCTAATTAAGTGGTAACCATTTAATTTAGATTAATTGAATGGTTACAATAATTTAGGATCAATCCTAAATGATTAAGGTGGTTCGTTTAGCTTAGTATTATATATATTTTTATATCTAAACACTATATCCCTTGATATAGGGCACTAATTGATTGTGGATTATTTGGACTGGAGCTCCTTTTGGATACACATTATATTTTGAGGTGGGTACTTCTCCTTTGGTTCTGTAGATTCTTTTATCTTAAAATGAATGGTTGTTTTATTGTCTGAGTACCTACTTTATCTTAACTCAATTCTGTTTGTGTCTTCCTACTTAATACTTATTCTGGCTTGACCTTTGAGTAGCAATTCAAAATATTCAGTTATACAGTCTTAACTCTTAGTTTCTGATCTAAAAAGTACCACTTGTATGTGTGTACTGTAGAATTATCATTTGACCCATCTAGGATTTGGTTAACATTAGATATACCCTACCAATAGATTAGTTGTATGTTTTGGTATCGATTGAATGCATGCATATCGTATTGATTACAAGATTTTGGTTTGATTGAGGTTGTGCATAGTAGTGATATGCACCATAACATTGTTTGCACGCTAACGACCACTGGCTCACTAGTGGTTGAGATGGGTCATCGGTCATATTTCCTATTGTGTCGCACTTAGTTACAGTTGTGTGCATATAGTTGATACTCCCCAGGTGTTAGGAGTCCCCACAGGTATTTTTTTAGATTTTATAGCCACAAGTATTATGGTTTTTCATCCATAGTCACAGGTATTATGCCTTCTCTGCATAGCTATAGGTTTTTGACGCTTGTATCTCTTCCACCTGATTTACCCAATGTAGCAATAGTTGGTGTATGTACAGAGCAGGTCATTGCATCATGTGCATATTATGGATTGTGCATTTATTTGTGTTTGCTACATTTATTTGAGTTTTGGTTATTGCATTTGATTGACATACATATTTGGTTATAATTTGCATTTATTATATGATCTAGATCTGCTCAGTAGTACGAGTATTTATTTTTGATCATGCCTCGGTCTGTTACATTGATTTTTAGATATGTTTATTCGTACAGATACATTTAATTTATGTTCTTTATTCCAGAGACTATACACATTTGATTCTATATGCTTGTTGTATCCTTTTTATATATCATGTATTTATCTATTCTTATACATATAAAGCCCGCCCGGATTCACCATCCCTTGCCTTTGTTAAGTATCAAAAAGGATGGCCTTTTGCAAGATGTCATATAATTAATAAAACCCAACAATTCCTCTCAAAATTCTTTTTGTTTTTTTAATTTTCTTTTCTTTCATTTCCTCCACTCCTTTCGTGTTCTTCCCAACACCGACCATTGCGAACCCTAATCGTGCGAGGGCTTGCGCGATTTTCTCCTCCATGCGAGAGACCACAACGCCAAGCGGCCGATCGTCTTCTCCCTCTTCCTCTCCTCTTTTCTTGGTTTGCAATTGACGTTGTTAAATATCTGAAAGTTTAGGGGGCTAATAGCAAAAGTGTTGGAACTTGGGGGCTCTTTTGTGAAGGACCGAACATGGAGGGGGGTTTTTGCAAAATAGCCACCCCTTTAAGTCATCCCGTCTTCTCCCCCAATCGGGCAGATCGGAGTCGACTCCACTCGCTTCTTCTCCATCCTTCTGTTTTTTCTCTCTTCTTCGTCGAGTGTTGCGGGTGTGTGAGGGCGAGCACAGGGCGGCGTCTTCCCCACCTTCCCCGATCTCGCCAAAGCCCTAACCGTTGCGGCGATCCCAGGAGCCGAGTTCTTCTCCGCGCCTCTGCGACTGGGTTCTTCATCGAGTGGAGGCTTTGTTCTGACCACACGATCGTCGACGGTCGTCGTCCCGCTCCCGAGCTCGGATCGATCTTTACTCTAGTCCGATTGAAGGTGAGTGGTGTTGCTTTCATACAGGTTTCCGTCTTTTTGATCGATCATTGTGGGGTTCCCTAATCGATCTAGGTTGCAGCTCTAGGATCACGCGATCGGGGCCATTCTAGGGCACGGCTAAACTTTCTTCTTTCCACCTTCGTGGTTACAGATCGTGCGGGCGATCTCCGGCCTCAGCTCGTTGAGGTGAGTCGGATCCCCAAACTTGAGCAAGATTTCTTGGTTCCGAGCTTCGCGTGAGAGGTGGATGTTTGGGATGTTGATTCTTGCCATGTCGAGAGTTTTCTTGAGTTGGTCTTGCGTCCTCTTTGCAGTTGCGAGTTGGATCCGGATTGGGGGGGCTGATTTTGGATTCCGTTTGCACAATTGTTGGGATCGGCAGAGCTGGAGCCAGGACGTCGGAGCTCATCTCAGGTAAGGATTAGTGATGGGTTTCGTTCTTCGTTCTGTATTGGATTGAATGGATAGGAAGTGGTTTCGATTTGTTGCTATGTAGAGTTGGGTGTGATTTGAATGCAGTTTCGATTCAGTAGATTTCTTACTCGTGCTCTGTTCGTGTATGCTGGATCTTCTGTTCTTGATTAGGGATAGCAGTTGAATGGGATTAGTGTTCATTAGCTTCATATGTGTAGTTCTGTTTTGATCAATGGTTGGAGATTTTTCTGTTTCCTTGTTGCTGATGGTTGCCGTGAGTTCTCTGTTGAGTGGTTCTTTGATTCTATGTTCTGTGATCAGGTGAGTTTGATTTGCTTGGTGTGTTTCGATTGGTAGATCGTATTGGATTAGGTTCTGGGTAATGTTTTCTGTTGATCGTGATATGTGATTAGGATTGGGCTGAGATCTTGAGTATGGGTTTGGAAGGTTTCGGTGAGTTGAATCTGTGGTGATGCTTGATTGGAGTTAAGGGATTAATTGGGGATTAATTAATCATAGTTAACCCTAATTAATTTAGATGATGTGTTGGCTAAGAAGTTAGGGTTAATTGATTAGGATTAATCCTAATAAAAATTAGAAGTTATATCTTGCTAAATGATTTCGTATTTAATGCAGGATATTGAGTGTTGCGACTATCTTCGTCGCGACTATTATTTTTGGACGGGGGTTCTCGTCGCCTGGACTTCTTGATATCGAGGCGGGTACCTTTACTATGCATAGTTAGATATGATAGTAGTAGGGATACCTGTTAGTTTTATTCCTGTACTATATTTCGGCACTTGCTATCTGCTGAGGGATTACTGTTTATTGTTCCATGCTACTGTGTTTATTGGATCTGCGGACATCATACCTTATACCTTACGCTAGGATTTAGGTATTGGTGCATACCGGTTATCTGAACTACTGCATATCATGTAGATGACAGTAGAGATAGATAGTGGATGATGCATGGGATAGTGACATGCATCATTGTTGCACGTAGCATAGGGGACGACCTTTGACTCCCTGGAGGTGGAGATGGGTCGTCGTACTTGCTACTCGTGTAGGGGCATATGCAGGCGACCTTTGACTCCCCTAGTGGTTGAGATGGGTCGTCATACCTGCCACTTTACCTGTCGTGTAGTCCCAGTTCCACTCTTCGTTAGTGGATTATAGGCCACGGCGCTCCGACAGGTCCCCTACCTATCCGATGATAGTGAGGGGCAGGGAACGTCACTTTGTCCGATGACAGAGTACGTTCAGGGTCTGAGACCCGGCTCATTCGGTGTCGTGTGAGGCACGACGATGGCCGTTTAAGTGGAGGGAGGACCCGGTCAGAGCCCTACCCACTCGGTTTCGCGTAGAGGCAATAGTAGCCGACTGGTGTCAGGGGTGACCCATGCTGCATCATGAGCATACTATGCATTGATGCATCTGGTTGTGATTGCTCTACTTGATTGCTGCACTTGGTTGACATGCATACTACGGGGATGGTTCGGCACAGGTAGGTATACTTCTCGTCTGCTGGTTTAGATCTGTTTTTATTATTACTGCACTTTCTTCTATAGTTGCTGGTACTTACTGTTATTATATCTCCTTGTGCATACCTGTGTATTCGCTGAGTTCTAGGACTCACACCGTTAGACCTGTTTTTCTCTATTTCAGGATGATCGTCTGGAGTGCCTGTCTGCCTGTCCCTGTGTATGTGTGTCGAGGCGACTTTCGAGGATTTTTCTTGTATTCGTTGTGGGCACATGTTGGTACCCTTCTTATTCATTTTCTATTTCTGTTACTTCACCTTTTCCGCTGTTGTATTTTCGATATGGTTGTATTTCTATGTGCTATGGAGGCCTTCGTTTTTACTTTGCTTTGTCGTAAGCCTTTATCGTCGTCTCACTTTTGTGTATTTCAGACGGTTGTTCCAGCCCTATAGGCTGCGGTACAGCCATCTGAGGTGGTCGTAGAGGTTAGGGTTCCGAATTGTCCGTCGATCGAGGGAGCGGTCGTCGGGTCAGTATCGGACAGGCAGCTCCTCGGGGCGTGACAGACGTCGTAGCCGCGTGCGACATTCTTCTTCTCCGGGCGATCGAAGCCAACCTCCCTTGCTAATCTTCTCATCCCTTGCTGACGCTGACAGCCAAAGCCAAGCGCCAAGCTTGGGTCAGCCTCCTTCCTCTCCATGGGTGGTTTACCGCAGGTACCGTGATAGTTGAACTGCGCCCTTGACATAGGACACTGATGTTTGCGTGTGTTCGAATTGCGAAGATTCTTTCGGATACATTCTACATTAAAGGCGGGTACTTCTTACTTGATTCTATGGTTCTGGTTACCTTTAAATGCATGATTATTTTGTTGTCTAAGTAGGATTATTCACCTTAGATTTATTCTACTTGTTTCCCTACTTAATACTTTTTCCATGCATAACCTTTTAATAAAAATCTAAATTTTCAGTTATACAGTCTCAACTTTTGATTTTCAATCTAAAAAGAACCACTTGTACACATGTACTTTAGAACCATCATGTAACCTATCTAGGGTTTGGTTAGCATTAGATAAACCCTACCCAGTAGTTTAGTGTATATTTAATTACTTTGGTTTTGATTGGATATTTATGTCACTTATTGATTACATAAATAATTGACTTGATTGGGTTGGTGTACAATAGTATCATGCACATATTGCAGTATCATGGGGTAGAGGTCATACTCCCTCTTTGTTCCTGGAGTAGAGATATACTCCTCCTGAGGTCTTTGTTATAGAGCAGTTATGCTTCCCCATTTTTTTGGGATTCAGGATTGAGGTGATTCTCCTATAGAATTAAGGTGATTCTCCCAACATCCTGTCCGCTCTCCCTTTTTCTTGGGGTTCGAGATTGAGGAAATTCTCTCGTGGGATTGACGTGATTCTCCCAGGGATTGAGGTGATTCTTCCAGTATAGTTGTCACAACTCTTGCTTGGTTGGTCACGTAGATATATGCGATGATTGTAGATTGGGATGTAGGGGTGACATATGTTATTACATCATTTGCATATGATGCATCTTGCCTTTGTTTGAGCAATGATTATTGCATTGATTGACATGCATATATGTATTTGATTTGCATTTGTTATTTGTTCTGGATCTGCTCAGTAGTATGAGCAACTTATTGACTTGATATGGGGGTTTCTGATTATGCCCCGCAGGTATGCTTTCGCATTTGTTAGGTACTTTATTTTTCGAAGATTGTATACCTTATTTCTATCTGCTTTAATTACCTTGTTGATACCATGCATTTATTTGTTCACTATACCCGCAGAGTTTAACCCGGACTCACCACCGTCTGCTTTTCTTTTTATTTCAGGTAGTAGATAGCTGTGTCTCGTGCCGTAGGAGAGGATCCATCTGCCGTCCTTTATTGTCGAGTTTTTTGGTTTGAGTTGTGTTATAGTTTGCTAAAGATGTTATTTTGTTTCGTTAGTTGACTTGTCGGTACTTTATCATTCTTTGGGAGACTTATATTTATGTTGTGGATTTTCGATCTTTCCCCTTCTCCACGAGCTCTTCGCCCCCAGCCAACACATGCTGCCCTCTCTTCTTCATCGGCCCTAATCCTAGCCAAAACCCTACTCAACGTCATTTCTCCTTCCGCCTTCTTCACGCGCAGATGAGCTAGGATGCCAAGCAACAGTCCGGGATCCACCAGACGCCAAGGACGATAGGGCTAGCAAACCTTGCATTGTTTCACTTCAACTATAGTCAGGTAAGGATTTCCTTTCCCCCTTCTACTTTAGTTCTTCCATCGATGAAGATTCAGCAGCATGCGGGGAATGATAAGTCATGTGTGTGGCATGCTGCTAATTTTGCTGGCGGAGAATTGAAGGAGGAAATGTTCTGTATTCGCTTTGGCTCTGTAGAAAGTGAGCACTTTATCTTCTCTCGACCCAGTAGTTCTGTGTTCGTACAAGTTGGACTGGGTGATTAAACTTTAACTAGTTGAAGCTGTTGAATCTTAATTAAAACACGTCGACTATATCCATACTTGCACATATATATATAATTTACGTAGTTCATCTATCAGCTGCATTTTATTTTGGTAATACGAATAACCCAAGGTTTATATTAAGCAATTTTTAGCTTTTTCTGTATTGTTAATGTGAGATACATTTCATCTAAGAAAAAGTAGTCATCATCTAGTCTCAATGTGCTTTGTATTGTTGGCTTTAACGTGCTAAATTTAGTTATTTAGCTTAGAGCTCAAGCTTGATTTTTCTTTTTCTAAAATGATACAAGAATTGAGGCCTTATCGTGAAAAGTGGTTGTAATTTGTCACTTGACATGAATTTTTAGCCTGTAACTTAAATTCCTAATGATTTGAAAATCTGAATACATGTCAATTGCTTTAAGTTAATTGACGTGGAACATATATATCACTTATATATTGCCTGTTTACCATCCTACATGCGTATTTCCTATTTAATTTTCAGGCATGCTTGGCTCTATTCACAGACCTTTATGATTTCACAATCCTGACTACTTTGGAACTTCTTTCCATTGCAAATTTTTATCTGCAGATGCACATAGTTACTTTGTGAGAGTTGCTGTTGTATCATCTTTTACTTGAGTGAGATAAGAGTGAAGATAAGTAAGAGTGAAGGAAGTAGTTTAATTGTGTGTTTTACATGAAGGTGTGGAAGTAGAAGAGAAAGTAGTTTACATTAAGGGAAAATAATGCCCCACTTGATATTCTATTTTTGTTAGGCTCAAATTTCCTTTTGCTCCAATTTTCCCAGATGAAATGAAAGAATTTAGATAAGAGTGGGAATAAAATGAAGGTATTGATTAAATTTCTTGTGCCTCTTCTCTTCCTTCGAATCAAGAGATATTGAGTGATTCATATGTTTTATTTCTTTCCCTCTTATTCATCTCTTACTTTTGATAAGTAAATACACCATAACTAAGGAGAAAAAAAATAAACAAATTGGATTATGTTCCTTTTTCTCACTCAGATCCATTGCAAGGAAGAATGTAATTTATTTTTGATTCTCATTTACTTTTCTATTTTTCTCACAATGTTTTAAATTTACCATCTTTTGGAGTGAGGATGATTGTTGTATGTACTTTTATTGGGCATGATTCAAAGCCTTGATGCAACATATTGAACATTGTGTCTCTAGGAAACACTTCCTCAATTGATAAATTATATTCTTTGACTTCTAACTGTTGTGTATTCCATTGGAATAATCTTCTTATCCGTTCAGTGCAAACAGTAGGAGCCATATATCTCCATTTCAAGCCTCAAGTAGGATGGGCATGTGTGAAGAAAATCACCACATTCGCATGTGGGAGGACTCGTTCAAAGCTGATAGTAGTCAAAATACATGTGCTTCAACTGTTATGGAGGCAGATATGTGAATTGACTATTTGGTTGATATCTGCAGCATATCTATCTTATTCCAATTATAACCTTTATTAATATCAGCACTTGTTCTGATTGCTTATTTGTATTCTTATGTAGCTAGAAGATATTCCTCTCAAGGCACTAGGAAAACCAAAGAGATATGACCATAAAGAAAACAAGACTTCAGATAAGGTACATAAAATATTAAAATGCCTATGAGATTTTATTTACTCCTATCAATTTTGTGAGAGTTTTGTTAATTTGTTTTTCCTCAATCTTGACTAACATGACATCAGTAATTGTTTCCTAAATCATTTTAATGTGATTGTTATGCTTTAAATTCATACAGAAAGTATCCTTTTTCACAAAACAATATTCTTGTTACTACCAGATATAAAATTTTGATATCATGTGTCAAACTAAGTGATCTATACCAACCTCTTGAAGACTTTTGCATGTGGAAAATAAGAAATACTGACCTAGGTAGTAAGGGCATCTATATAAGATTTAAACTTAATTTGTGAGGCAATTTTATTAGTGATAACACACATACACATTCCAGACTTAGAGAATTACGAGGTTTGAAATTTAAATTTGATACTTGAGAATATATTATTCTAGTCTGCATCTTCTATTAAATGGTAAGCAAGAAATGTAGAAAATCCTATAGTGAGCACCAGAATAGAGAATGTATGTTGCTTTAGTATAATGAACTTATGTTAAGGTTTTTCCTACAGTCAAACTTGTGAAATTCCAACAGTTGATGGTTTGAGATATCCTATCATGAACTGAATTATAATTATTTCAAGCTGGTTGAATTTTTGTTTTAGTTACCTTAAATGGTTTATATTTGAAAGACACTATTGCTTCTTATCTTGTTAATCTGGTGTATGGCATGACTATTCGTATTTGATCAGAGATTCATCTTCTTATATGAAACCATAATCATCTCAGTGAGCCACGTAATATCTGTTAATTAAGTAAACTCTGTGAAAGTATAGATTGCATTTAGTAATCACTACAAGAAATTTTACATTCAACAACACCCAATAGACAACGGTTTTTAAAAAAATCCGTTGTCTTTTTTTATTTAACAACGGTTTTTTCAAAAACTGTTGATGTTGAAAAAATTTTTGCGGAAAAAGACAACAGTTGTTAAAAAACCGTTGTCTTATGTATAGCAACGACAACGGTTTTTTAAAAACCGATGTCTATTTGGTTGGTTACGACAACTGATTTTAATAAACCGATGTCTATTGGTGTTGCTTACGTGGTAATACACAACAGCGAGCGAGCGCGAAAACGAAAAATGCCTGTCTTTTATAAATCTTCTTTCTTCTCTCTTGAGTGTCGCGAGCCCTAATCCCAGCCAAGCCAACCCGACTCTTCTTCTCCCTCGCGTGCCCTGGATCGTAGCCAAGCGCCGACTTTCTTCTCCCTCGCGTGCCCTGGATCGCAGCCAAGCGCTGACCTCTTCTTCTACCTTGCGAGCCCTAAATCGCAGCCGAGCCTATTCCTTTCTTTTTCTTCGACTTTTCAGTGTGTTTGTGTGAGAGAGGGAGGGCGTTGGAGGTTGAGAAGTGATCGGGGGCACTGATGCTCTGAGAATTGGGTAATGGATTCGGTTTAGGGTTTATGATGGGTTATTTTGATTGGATCGGCGGTGGGTAGGGAAGTCGTGGAGCTGCGGCGTTTTCCGAGGTACTGATGGCGTCGTCGGAGGTGTTAGTTAAGGGTAGCTGTGGAGGACAAGTGCAGAGCTTCTCGTCTGCGTGTAGCGAGCCGCATGAGGGCGGAGCAACGACCGGCGGCTTTGCTGATGTGAATGTAAGTTTGGGCTTTGCCAATGACTCTCTCAGCGTTAAAGGTATGTTTCATTGCCGATCTGAGTCAGTTTTCGATGAAATTTCTTCTGGTTTTGGTTCTGTAACAGAATCGGAGGACGCTTTGTACACCGTGTTATGGCTTGCTTGCGCCGGTCCTTTGGTGACGATTCCTAGAGTTGGGGAGAAAGTCTTTTACTTCCCTCAGGGGCACATTGAGCAGGTGTCAAGCGAAATATCCAAGGGATTCCATAATTTTGCTAAAATGTCTTATAGATTTCCGATTCCTAGGATTTCTTCTTTTGGTCCTTTAGGATTACTCTCATTGTCGTCGAGGTTCTTGTGCTTATTATTTGCTCGTCTATGGCCGCGTTTTAGGTGGAAGCGTACACAAATCAGGGTTCTGACCGGCAGATGCCGCTTTACAACCTGCCATGGAAGATCCTTTGTTGTGTGATGAATGTTCAACTGAAGGTGATCTTGTGAAATTCCGTCTCTTTTGTTTCAGCGACAGAGCTAAGAACTTGTTTCTTTTCTTTTGATTAATCTCAGAATTGTGGTTTATCTTGACAGGCTGAACCAGATACTGACGAGGTATATGCTCAGGTGACATTGCTTCCTGATAAGGTAGATTTTCAAAACACGCACAATTGCCTGTTCATGGATTGTTCGCTATGTGTTTTTGTTGAAGCCTATGAAGATAAAATTGGGTATATTGCTGTTATATGTATTTTATGAACTTTACATCAGCAAGACGAGAACACTGTCGAGAACGGAGCAAGTCATTTGACGGAAGTAAGTCATTTGACTAGAACATAATAAGCTCTTGTAGGGCTTTCTGTCCCTTATGAATTTTATTGTAACATCTATTATTCTTATGCTCATCTATAATAAGTTCCTAAAGGAATCCAAGAGCTTAACTAAGGTTGAACACATCAACATTTGACACCCTTGGTAATTTATCTTTTTTCCTAGGTTTCATTTTAATTCTTAGGAAGAGGCTCAATTGAGTTTTTTTTTTAGTGAAATCCGATTTAGTGTCAAGCTATGATAGCTTGCAAATTGGTTAAGGTGTCACCCTTGGAGCTTTTATCCTCGGACTTGTAGAGGCTTACCCCATTGTCTCCTTTAAAGGGGGAAGTATATTGGATTTGTCGGGTGATGCACCAGATACAGTGGCACGATAGTAAAATTATTGTCATCATGTGACATGCTCGAGTTGCAAAAATAGCCTCACTGTACAATAGACCCAATGTTGACCAAGCCTTCCCCGGGACCCTATACAGTGGAAGCTTTGTGTATCGGGTTGTCCTAAATAGGCTATAAGGATTGTAAATAAGCCTTCTACAAGTGTGTAAATAAAATTGTTCATGAACTTCTGAGTTTTGTTTCTGAATGTTAACAAGTTAAGCTTATAGATTTTCAAGTTTGTTTTCTTATTTTGTTGATCTTAAAAAATATTTTCAAGATTAAATATATACTATTGAATGAGCATAAATGAATTTGGATATTGAGCTTTCTTCATGAATATTTGATTCATTGACAAAACCAGAAATCCTAGTAAAAAGTCATCAATGAGAAGAAAGAAAGACATGTTCAAAATGAATTGTTCCTTTTAGCCATTATCCATAAATATCTAAAGAAAAAGATATCAATCTTTAAAATGCAGTGTCTTGTGTAAATCTTTTCTATTTGTTAATTATTTGACCTTTCGTTTTGCTGCACAGGAGCTTGGTACTGATGTCAACCTATATGCTTTGGTCTTTGGTGAATCTGTCCTTAATGATGCAGTATACATATGTTGCCTTCTCAAAATGTTAAACTATTTTCTAATACAGGATAGATGTATATGCTAACTAGCGTTTTGTTGGTTGCCTTTTTTGCCTTCTGCTGTGGTAATTCTGAAGATGGCGATCTCATTATACAGGTTTGCATTTAAAGGTTATGACTACTTACACCCTCTTCTGCAGAGTACAAACACTAACTTTAATTTGATTGCATTAATTCCAGGACTATGAGTAGCAAGTCATCAGGGCAAAATTTAATTTTAGTCATTCTGAAGTTTCTGGAGACTTTTTTTGGTTCATGTCTTCAGGTCAGAATTCAAAAGTTATCAGTTATTATAGAAATAGTTGTGTATAACTAATTTAATTTTGATTTTTGAATATGTCGTGTTGTTTTTCTTGCACCAAAGAAGGCATCTTCTGCACATTATTTATCACTCATTTTTTAGCATCTAGTTACCTTGCATTTGTTGGCTAATTTTCATGATTGTTCATTGAGATTGTACTTTCTTGAATTAGGCAATCAGTATTTTGTTTACTACAATGATATTATTGTTAGTTTAGGAAGATATTACAAGTCGCAAGTATTTTATCACAAATATACTAGTTCATTGTTATATGTGTATGTTGGTGTTTTCTTCATAGGGAAGCGGATATCTTACAACAACCACCAAGCCTTATTCCCTAGGTGGGATAGGCTATATGGTGGGGAAGCAGACATCTTACATGTATTATTATTAATATTGGTTTAACATTTGACAATCTGACAATTTTCTGGTTAATTGTTGTATTTATTGATTGAGATTGCACCTTGAGCCATATCTCTATTTTTCTTTACTACAAGGATATCCCTATTGATTGAGATTGCACCTTGAGCCGTATCTCTATTTTTTTTACTACAAGGAAGTACAGTCTCTCGTCCAACAATTGTCAAAACTTTAATTGTACTTGCTGTTGGGAATCAACCTTCCAACATAATTGAAATGCATATTTTAATTTTTTTATTGCTCAAACTGAAAGTCATCTTCTATCTATTTATCATATCCTTTTGTTAGACTAAGTCATAGGTAACTTTGGTTTCAGACCAATTTCAGATGACAACATTGCATCTCTGTCGTACTATAATATAGTTGTATCATAATTATCTTCTAGAATCTTTTGGTCTACTATTTTTAGTTGTGAATGCTTATTTTATATTTCTATTTGTTGTGACAATTCATATCCAAGGGAAGGAATCAGTTTATGGTGCAAAGCTAAGGGACGCGGCTGTCTTCATCTGGTTGACTGCACTTGGATGAAACTACTGGGGTGTGGTTGTCTTCATCTATTTGTTTATCTTAGTTTCTGGTTCTTGATGTATATGATACTTTGATAATGTTATCTAAATTTGGATTAATACTGGGGATATCTTGATGTATGATATTTGATGATATTTTGATATATGATAGTTTGAAGTGTGTTTGTTCAATATTATTTAATTATTAAAATAATTTAATTTTTAAATTGTATTTATTGTAAATTGTTGGCTATCTCAACCAAAAGAAATGATTTTTATTTGTTGTTAAATTATTGTTTAAATCGCACAAACAACGGTTTAATACTATTGTTAACATGTTGTCGATCACATTAAAAGACAACAGTGAAAACCTATTGCTACACTGTTGTTATTGACTATAAACGACAACGGTTTGCAACTGTTGATGTAGACCACCCCTTTTAACAATATGACCTTTAACAACAGTGATTTTCGCCTATGATAACGGTGAACACCCGTGGTTAATAAACATTTTTCTACTAGTGAATGCTTATCAGAAATGTTCTGCAATTAATATATGCCCCTTTGTTTAATAAATGGCATTTGTAGATATTGAGACGGCTGGCACAAAATCGAGAGGCTACTCGGAAAAGTCGACTGCGGAAAAAGGTACTTAGCAAAGTGATTTCTTTTAACTGACTATTAAAGTCAGGTTTAATATGCTGATCTTCAAGCACATTATTTGGCAGGCTTATGTTTAGCAGTTAGAGTCAAGTCGTTTAAAACTCGCCCAACTAGAACAGGAGGTTGAGAAGGGTAGACACTTGGTAGAAATGTTATACCTCATGATGAGCAGAAATCTTATCTTGTTCTTGTTAGCTGATGAACAAATTGCTACTTTAGGTTAAGGTTATGCTTTAGGTTAAGGTTATGCTCACACTAAGTATATTGATGACATATCCATTGTAATTCGTGCATATAGGTTCTTGATCAATGATATTTTGATGATGTTTGGACTAATTTTATATAAAGTTTGATTGATATATACTTTGAAGTGTGTTGTAAAACTATTGCCTATTAATTGAAACACAATGATTTTTTGTTGTTGTTAAATTGTTGTCTCCCTCAAACAAAAGACAATGATTTTTATTTGTTGTTAAAATGTTGTTTAAATCACACAAAACTACGGTTTAATACTATTGTTAAACTGTTGTCGATCGCATTAAAAGACAACGGTGAAAAATCATTGTCGCACTGTTGTCATTGACTAAAAGACAACGGTTTTTAACTGTTATTTTTTAGCACCCCTTTTAACAACACGACCTTTAACAATAGTATTTTTAGCCTATGATAACGGTGAAAGACCGTTGTTAATTAGTATTTTTCTTGTAGTGAACAAATATTAGTAGTGTTTGATATACGTCTTAAACATAGTATCAATAAAAGAAACATATGCACGACTATTAAAATTAAGTGAATGGAAGTTAAAGAATGGGAAACAAAACATATTTAAGAAATAAGTGAGAGTACAAGTATTAAGAGAAATATATGATGACTTGAATACGACATGGGAAAAAAAGATATCATAGTTGAAAATAATAGTCAAGAGTGTATTCGATGAGTCAAAGGGACAACCACTATCAAGTAAAGAATTTTGATGATAAAATGAGAAAGTACAAGAGAAAGTGAAAGAAAATAACCTATAAGACATTATATTTATAAAATGAGAAAACTTTTAGGCTACGTTTGGTTAGGAGTAATGTAATCCAGTTTGTAATGTAATTGAGCCTGTAATATAATTCAGATTACATGTTGGGCTTGTAATCCAGATTATAACATTTTTACTAGCTTTTGTAATACAGATTACATTACATTACAGTTTTAAAATTGTACCAAATAAAGTAATCAATCTTATAATGTAATCCTGATTATATTACAAAGCTGATTACTCCTTACCAAACGTAGCCTTAAAAAATATACAATAGCAAAAACAAAGGCTAAGAAAGTATATAATGAATGAAGCAAAAATATAAAACTTTTGAGTGCTTTTATTGAAAATTAAATGCAAAAGAAGGAGAAAAGACATTTGTAAAATAATTAAAACGAGAGAGAGGAAGACGAGATCTTATCCAAATAAGATATATTAAAGATAAAATAGAGTACTAGTAAATGATGAGAAAATAAAGAGAGGTGAAAGAGATATTTTCATCAACTTTTTAATGAAAATTTAGGTGATCAACTTAACTTAAGTAATTTAAGTAAGTCAAATGAGTATAAAATTTTAAATTTTATCGTATAATTCAAATTTAGAAGTAGAAGAAGTTTAAAATAAAATACAAAATGAAAAAAAAATAGTTCAAATGATATTTAATAGTGGTATGGAAGTGATTAAGGAAACAATGTATTGAATGACTTACAAAGTTATTTAAATTGATATTAAAAATGAAAATAATGTCGATCAATATGAAGGTTAAATATTCTAGTTCACTCATATAAAAATATAGGAAACTTATAAAATTGTGCAAACAATAGGAGTATTAAACTAATGAATTATATTTTAAAAAAGAGTAATAGAAAAAAAAAATTAAGGAGACCATGTTAACTAAAAATCAATTTGGATTCATACTTGGAAGATTGACAATAGAAGTTATACGTCTTTTAAAAAACTAATTGAAAAGTATCAAGAACAAGATCTACATAAAATATTCGTTGATCTTGAAAAATTTATGATAGAGTCCTTTGAAAAGAGAGGTATTAACGTAGAATATATTGAACTAATTAAAATATATACGAGGATATAACAACAATAGTAAAGACTTCAAACGGATTAATCGAAGCGTATCCCATAAAAATAGAGTTACATCAAGGATTGACTCTAAGTTTTTATCTTTTTTTACACCAATTATGGACGAATTCACTGAATACATTTACGATACACATGTTATTTATAGATGATATTATTTTGTTATATGTTATTTTGTTAGATGAGACACGTGAATAAGTAAATAATAAATTTAAATCTTGGAGGGAAATACTAGAAGTGAAATATTTTAGATTTAGTAGAGTAAAGACAGAATCTATGAAATTTAAGTTTGGTAATTGGATATATTGTGATAATTATTAAAATAAGGAATGACTAGTTATCTGGAATTAAGAGATTTAAGTATTTATAATTTTTTTTCCCAAAAGGATGATAGGATTGAGAGAGATGATTTACATAAAATACAAGCAATATGATTCAAATAGAGGAGAGTGTGGTATCTTTTATGTACTTAAAAAGTATCTCTAAAACTTAAAAAGAAAGTTTATAAAATGACGATTAGACCTACTATGTGTTTTATGTAGCTGAATGTTTGGTTATAACTCGACACATGAGTAAAAGATAAGAGTTGCAAAAATAAAAATATTAAGGTGGATGTGTTGACAAGGATGAACAAGATATGAAAATATTATAAAGAAAGACGGGGTTGAATCTATTGAAGGAAAACATACGAGAATCTTAAACTCCGAGAGACACGTTTAAGTTGGTACGAACATATACTTAGAAAAAGAGAAAGACACACAAAGAAACTTGATTAATAATAATAAAATAAAATTTTTTTAAGTATAAATGTGATACAGTAGAGATAAAGGCCAATGATATAAAATTATCACTATAGCTGACCCATATAGTAGGATAAATTTGATTGTAATATCTGAAAATTACAATACACAGTGCATAAGATAGGCACCTCCAAATGGGGAACAAGTTCTTGAAATATCAGATTCCTCAAGATGCATTATGAGGAAGCTGCTTCAAGCTCTGGCTTTTTGTCAGCACTAGTTATGAATCCAACGTAAAGATCAGAGTGAGTGGTGTCAATTTTGGGCAACCCCTTGTTCCTCCCGCCTTCTCTCATGCTCTTTACAAACCCAACGAAGTGTCGCCAATTCTCTCCTTCAAACAAGTTTTTGTTCATTCTCAAGTACGTGAAGGCACTCAACCCTGCAGCCTTACTCGTAGCCACCACCTGTGCATATGCCCCTTCGTCGTACCTGTTGAAATTAAATTAAATTAAATTAAATGCGCAATTATTTGTCTTCGTTACAAGTAATTAATATTACCTCTCAAGAGCGTTTTCTCCGGCGAGTTCTGCTCCGGCCGCCGCCGTTGCCTGCCTGACCTGCCGCACGAGGAGCTCCGGCGAACAACCGGCATAGCCTGGCTGCTGTTCGTCCTTCATCTCCATGCACGTGAAGTTCAACACCGCGCCTCTCTTCGCCATCATTCGCGCAATGGGGAGGTAGCCATCTCTGTTTCGCGTGTTATAGTAACCGGCCGTCAGCTCCGCCGCGTGGGACCTCGTGCGGTAGTGCCAGTGTATCCCTGCCACCTTCGCCGATAGCTTCGTGCCGGTGCCGAGGAATACTGCCTCCGCGGCGGCGAGGACACGGTCGCCGTGCTCCAGGAGCTGGCCTGAGTACCACTCGAGGAAGAACCTGCCGTAGTCGCCGGTCCCAAGTACCTTCTCGCCTGAAGAATCCGGTGTCCTCGGGGAACTGGTTGTAGTGGCCGGCGTCGTGGGGACCTTCGCGACCCCACTCCTCATGGCCCACGGCAATTGCGGCGGCTTGAAGTGAAGCTTTCATGTACTGTTACGAACCAGAGTAAATTAAAACAACAATGAGGAATTGGATTGTAACTCTCATAGAACGCAACATATATACTCGAAATGTAGATATACCTTGTCGTAGCATTGGAATTCTCCAATTCCTGGGAATCTCCAAGTGCCATTGGTCTCTGGATACGAAGGATACCTTAGCTCTCCACAAGGTCCCATTCCCACTTGGATTTCCTGAAACAAATTAGAAATGTCAGGACGAAATCGATCTCATATAGAGATTTTTGTTCTCAGGATGTAATTAATTAATTAATTACCGCAATGACTCCGCCGAGGTAGCCGCCGAAGCGATCTCTAAAGCTTCGCATGTAGTCGGAGTAGACTTGGACGGGCGTCCGGCCGCGCAGCACCGGCAGCGTGTCGCAGGCGAGAGAGATATACTCCGGATTCCGGCGGCCCGACCGATCGGTGTACACGATGTCCGGATTCCGGCCGATTTCTTCGCGCACCCACGGCGGTAGGGGAATGTAGCAGTTGTCTCCGACGTTGCCGCCGCACTGGTGAAACGACATGACCACCTGCAGCTTGAGCCCGTGCCTGTCCACCATGCGGACCAATTCTTCGTACGCACCCCAATCGTACTGCCTGGGCCCCGCCCTCTCCACCAGCCCCCACCACGCGTCCACCATCACCCCCTCCGCTCCCGCGCTGCGCAGAGCGGCCAGACTCGCGCCTAGCGCCCGCGTCCGCTGCAGCCTTCCTTCCGGCGACACCGTGTCCAGCGGCAGCATCACGTACACCGGCACCCCGCTCGCGGCGGCGCCTCCGTGAGGCGCCGCCGCAGGGAGCGAGTGGAGCAGCTCCGGCCCTTCATCCCGCTGCAGAACCACCTCATGCCGAGATGGATTCACGGCCAGGAGACGTCGACACGATGACGCCGCCTTGTGACTGTAACCGTCGGCAATTGACAACGTCATCGAAACAGGGAGGTCGTCGGATGTTTTATGGGAATTGGAGCCCACGCGGGCCATGAAGGAGATTGATGAGCGTAGAGTTAAAGCCATGATTCACAAGAAGAATAAAAGGGAAGAGCCTTCTTGAGAGGTGGCCGGTGGGAAGGAAGAGGGAAGGTGGATTTATTTATAAAAGAAAAAAGGTAGCGGAAGACTGGGAACGATTGACGACGTGGAAGGATCATTCACATGCATTTACAAAAAATAAAAATAGTATTAATAATAATAAACGGCAAGAACGTGCATTAAATAATGTCAAATGTACTTTTTTTTTTCAACGTTCTTGTTTACCAACTGCAAGGGAATTCTTAGATCTTTCCCCCGTCCACGACTCTTTATGATTCAAATTTATCTTAAAGAATCAATCAAGTCTTGTTAGTTATCTTCATTGTATTCTGTTTCCCTCGGCAAACAAAAGCAAATTTGAATGGCAAGCAAAAGAGTTGAACTCATTTTTGTCTTTTCTATATATTTCTCTTTTGATAAGGATATATATTACTATTTTGTGTCAAATCTATACTAAAGTGCAGTGTTTTTACGATTAAAAAAAAGGAAAAATAAAACGCAGCCTCCTCCATTTAAAAAAATATATATTAAACGTGAAAAAAAAAAATCATTGAATGGAGCAGAACGATCAAGTGAAGACGAAAATTGGCACCATTAATTACAAATTAAACAGCAGATCTGAAGCTTGTGGCTTAGCTGGTCATGACAAAGGCCCCCCTCTCTGCGCCATGAATTATGTGGGGAGGTCAGGAAGTCTTCATCTTTTTTTCTTCCACCTCGTTTTTTCTCAGGAATTAACTTTATGATTAGCTCTTTTTCCCTTTTTCACGACTAATGGGTCACAGATGGCTTGCATTTTCCTGCTAAATTATCCTTAATTACTCTAATGGACGAGAGTTTTCCGATGAAATGAAATGACGTTGAAGTTGATGTGCTCTCTTTGTGGGTTATATTGCCTGCCTTTGGGCGCGCGTAGGCTTCTGCTTCAGCCATGCACAGTATCAACTTAGCTCATGTCCTAATCTGCGTACTCCAGGCTTGCAAACGTACTGAAGTGTGTGAGGCTGAAATGGCGTATGAGCTGAAGCAATGTTGAGCCTTGAAAGGTTAAGTAAACGATCAGCTCAAGCAAATGGTGCTTGCAAACAATAATATGCATGAATCATGCGTCAAACTCAAAGCGACATTACAATTAAGTTTACAGCTATTCTTAGTTGTTGAGCCTTGAAAGGAAGTAAGACTACACGCGTCTGTTTTGTCAAATCAAAAAGCTAATTATTTAGATCATAATTTGTCTTGGTTTATCCGGTAGCTGGAAGATTTTGGTATCAGAGGATGAAGAGGGAGCCGGGACCGGAGGAGTTTGTTAGAATGACAGGAGAGTGAAAATATGGTATCGGATTTACATGCCGATGAGGATTATCGTGTGGTAATTTGATGAGGCGGGAAGGCCGCGATGGTAGCAATTCGGACTGTGATTTAATTCAGTCAGTATATCAATTTTATTATTTTTCTTTTTTTTTTTTTATTTTTTTTTTTTTGATGGCTGGAAATTAATTTCGAAATTATTTTATTTTTGGTCATAAAATTATTTTTTAAAACAAATGAGAAATAATAATAATAATAATATTAAATTGTTAGTTGCTCGAGCAATAATGGAAGATTTCAAGTGGGTACATATCATGATTAAACGAAGGCAAAAAGCCTTTTTTTTATTTTTTATTTTTTATTTTTTATTTTTATAATTAGATATCCAAATCCACTAATTCTAATGTATAAATGTCAAGTCGTCTTACAGCCAAGGTTCTACGAGGATCAAATCATGGTGCTAAGCATCACTAGAACGTCGTTGCCCCTACACATAGCTCGAGTAACGATCTTACAAGCCGACCAATCTTAGGGTAGATAAATCAGTCCCATTCTCATATTTCACCTACCGTGTAAATTCATGAAATATGTCGGCTTGCGAACTTATTTTTGAGCATCAAAAGCATCCAAAAGTGCATTGAGTAAAAATTTTATCTGTCATGCCTCTTGCCAACTCACACTAACTTGAGTAAAAATTTTATTATATAAATTTTGTGCAAGTTCAATTAATTTTCTGGTTTGAATTTTTTTAATACACAGTACTATAATTTAATCACTAAATTTTAAAAATGTATTTGGTTAAAATTATCATATATAATTTTAGTTATATGATTATCAAGTGATCAAATAATCAAGATCAGGAATTAAACATAATCAAATAAAAATAAACTTTAGTTATAACTTTAGTTATATTGTTTGATTAAATTTATATGATCAAATAAACTTTTATTTGTTGAAGGTAATATCTATTATCCTTTAATTTAATATAAATATTATAATACTTTATGTTTGTCTAAATTAAAATTAAAAATAAGATAGTATTTTATAATTATTTATACTTTCAATTTAAGTTTAAAAAATTATATTAGCCATCGGATCGACGATCTACGATTATATTTATTTTAATTTTTAAAAAAGTATATCGTCACCGATCGCCTGCCGCAGATAGCCAGTTGCCAATCATTGGTCGTCCCCTGTCGATAGCCGGTCACCGCCGACAGTCAATCACCGATCATCGATTGTCGGCCGAAGGTCGTCGTCGGCTACAATAATGAGTTATAATATAATTAATTATTAGGGATAGTTTTATCTTAAAGAGTAAATATTGAGGGATAATTTATGAAAAAAATTTCATAATCCTGGAATCAAGAGAAAATTTTATTTTTCTAAAATTTTTCAATTTCTCGTTGCATGTCCCTTTTATTGATCTATCGGACATGGATAATTACTTGAGAATATTCATTGATTATCAAAACCAAATACTTTTTTAAATATAATTTTAGATGAATAATCAAGATCATCATATATAACTCCCAGCTAAACGTATCCTCACAGATAGACATGCAATATATTATTCTTGATATGCCTTAGTATTATCTTTTTGAATTTTTATTTTCTTCCATCTAATATTCTAAATTCTAAACTAAATGCTTAGGGGATGGTAGATGTACAGTCCAACATTTTCGATTGTATATGATCGCCCAATGAAGCCGAGGGAAGCCTATAGAAAAACAGGCTACATGGGCCTGATCTACTGGGCGGCAAGGCTTTACGGGCAAGTAGCCTAATTCGACTGTTCAATTGCCCAGACGATGGCCACTTTCGAAGCCCCAATTTGGTGCACTGGATCGGGCCAAGTCAGTTTGTTAGGTTGGCAAACCACTCCAAGAATGAGTTAAATTTCCTTTTTAATCTAGTTCATTTGATTTTTTTTTCAACCATTAAGGAGAAATCTCAAATTTCGAACACCCTTTATGCCCTGGGATGTAGCTATCAATCTAGCTGACACAAATTTACCTAAAAAAAGGCTACATCCTCTTGATAAAATCCATCGACTAGAAATTTCAGTCGAGATTATCTCGGGTGAAGTTTGAGGTTTCCAGGAACGGGTAGTCGGTGTATCCAAGAACCGGATCCGGCGTATAGAAGGTGAGCCTATTGTACTTGTTCAGCGCCGCGCCGACCTCGAATCTCCGGGGCAAGTCCGGATTCGCCAAGAACAGCCGTCCGTACACCACTAGATCCGCGTAGCCCTCCGCCACAACCTTGTTCCCTTCCTCACGATCGTACCCGCCGGCCACCATGAACGTCCCCTCGAACGCCTTCCTCATCGGCAGCAGCCGGTGCGGAATCTGGTACCTGCCCTCCACCTTCACCATTCTCGGCTCCAGCATGTGGCAGTACAGAATCCCCAACTCGTTCAGCTTCGCCGCCATGTGGAGACCCAACGCCTCCGGATCGGAATCCCAGCAGTCCATCAAGTCCAAGAATGGCGACAGGCGCATCCCCACTCGGTGGGCTCCCACCTCTTCCGCCACGGCTTCCGCCACCTCCAACGCGAAGCGGCAGCGGTTGTCGATGCCGCCGCCGTACTCGTCGCCTCGGTCGTTGGTGCTGTCCTTCATGAATTGCTCGATCAGGTAGCCATTTGCGCCGTGGATTTCAACTCCGTCGAATCCTGAAGCAGGAATCAAAAGAGGAATCAAAACAGAGTTCGACGAAGGAAGACAGCTAACAACTAACAACTGACCGGCATCGATGGCATTCCTTGCCGCGAGCCTGAAGTCATTCACGATCTGAGGGATTTCCTCCGTCGTCAATCTTCGAGGCGCAGGGTACTCCTGAACAGTGCCGTCGTGCAGATATTGAGTCGGCACTGGTTTATCAGTGCTGGAGATTGGAGCTTGACCATTAGGCTGGAAATCTATCAAGAATTTCCACCATGATTAAAATTTGATTCACTGAAAGAAATGTGAACGAATGGAGAGGTAGCGCACCAGTAATTGAACTCCTGCCCGCATGCCAAATCTGGCAGAAGAACAGTGCGCCCTTGGCATGAACAGCACTAACAATTGGCTTCCATGCCTCTACTTGTTCCTTTGACCACACACCGGGGCTGTCTTTGTATCTATCAATGCCAAAAGGAAGCAACAGAGATCAAATCTTTTCTCTTAGAAAACAAAACGATGCACTTCGTTACGCATCTAACTTAAATACATATAATGATACCCGTGAGCGGTGTTGGAAACACCGGTTGCTTCTGTTATCAGAAAGCCTCCTTTTGTGGCTCTCTGGGAGTAATAAACAATGGCGTGAGGCTGAGGAACGTTGCCGTACGATCTGCATCTGGTCAATGGTGCCATAACGATCCTGCAACAACAGAAAAACGTAAATAAATATTCAAATGAAAACATCGAGCTTGATACCCATTATAATTAATTCGTAAAGATAAATGACCTGTGAGAGAGATCAAACTTCCCCATCTTGTAGGGTTCAAGAAGAGGCATGGCGGCCATTAATTTAATTAATGGGAAAACTGAAGAATGCAAAACTATGAAGATGTTTCTTTTTCTGACTATCTTCTTGGCCCTTCTCCTATATATATATATATGCTTCTAGCCTGCTCTTACCCTATTCTTGCTTCTGAATGCTCGGATCAAAGGTGGGAAGAATTAAGCACCTGCAAAAAGCAGAGGGAGGGTTTCATGCTCATCAGGAAGCTTCCATGTTAGATAGGCAGTTTGATCTCAATCGTTGATAGCCACTCATCATTAATAATTGAGATCAAATTCATGTGGATCAGATGCTTGAAAAGGGCCCGTGAGGTCTCTCCCTTTATGCCTTTGTGCGTCATCAGTGATGGCGGGCTTATGGTCAATGTTCAATTTCAATTCCAATAAGACTATTTCAGCCGCCTCAAGTTGACTATATATATATATATATGAGTGGTTCATGCTTTGTAAAAGCTTTGATTCTTCTTTTGTTTGTTAATCTCTAATTCAAAGATGGTGGACATATCTCCATCTAAAAGTATATTGAAGGGCTTCGTAAGCAAGTCAGAGAGCTTTTCTCAGCAACACGCAAGCATGTTGCTGGTCAAAGCTCCTTTTTATAGCTTTGTTTGAGCGTCTGGACTAGTCTCGAGTACCCCCATCAGGCTGATGTAGTGGCACATTAGCGAAACTCTATCCGCCAAAGTTTATTATGGTACAGACGCCTGAACCACTTTCGGGCACCTGGACGGTGACGTGCACTGGCCAATCAGAGTGTGCCAACTCAACCAATCACGCTCCTAGGTTCAAACCATTCCAGGCACCCGGAAGCCTTTTTCCGACCAACATCCAGCTTCGATTTTCTAGACCACAGAGTTAGAAAAACAGACAAAATATAGAATGTAAATGTTTCTGACAATCTTGAGATTGTCTAGTTCTGACTTCGGATTTCGCTAAAATCTTATGTTGAACTGATGTCTACTGTTCCTTCAATGGGGAACATATCCTTACTTACTCTTGTCAGGAGAGTTTACCTTTTGCTAAACATCTGATCCTCCAGACCTGTTTGGACTTTTGCTCAACATTAGATCTTAGCTTCTGGGACTTCCGTTAGATGTCCGATCTTTGACCCTTTTAGACTTCCGCCTGGTGTCTGCAACCTCAATACTTCTGTTCATCATCCTCGATCTACCAAAACTTCTGCCAGTATCCTTGACCAAAACTTTGTTGCCCAATCTACAAGACCAAATTTTTTTGCGCAATCCACACGACTAGGACTTCTTGCCCAATCCACACGACTAGGACTTCTTTACTTAGCATCAACTAGGACTTCCTGATACATTTAGTTTAGCTCATTAGGTCACAATAACCCTTAACTTTAAATATTTATCGATATCAAAATATAAATTTAATTAACTAGTGCTTCTTGCACCAATATACGCATATATCCTTCTCTTCGAAGAATGAATTTTGTATATTAGCTAGCTTCTGCACTTAATGACTGCATCCCATCTTCAATGCAAAATCATGCGTCCAAGTTTAGTGTACAAGGTGGAAAAGGTGATTCACTCGCCTTCAACGCCCGCCAACCCATCTAAGAGACGACACGAATGAGGTAAATCACGAGACTACTGACCTGGATGTCGGATGCGATGTGTGGGGAAGACGGGTACACTAACTTTATCAGGTTTGACTCCCAAACCTCAAAATGATAATATCATACGTGTTAATAATAAATCCATCTCGTGAAAACAGCTAAGTTTAGTGTAAAAAAATGATTAACGAGGTTTTTCCAACCTCGGGCGACCGGCCCGGCCCCACGGAAGTTTCCCACCGGCCGCCAGGGTAAATTGGGAAGCGCTCGCAGTGGGCGGTCTAGAAGCCTAGCGTCCCAGGGTTCGCACCCCATTTGGAGGAAAAATTCTTGCAAATATGCCGTAGCTGATTATCGAACTGTGGATGTCTAGGATAACAATTAGTCACCATACCATTGCACCATAGCCCCGGAGCTAAGTTTAGTGTACAACCACCTTAGAATAGATGGTTTGCTGATTCAATAACAGAATATGCAGCGAGTGTCAATTAATTTCTTATTTTTTTTAATAATTATGTAGCGTGTTATGTAGTGCTTCCTTTGTGTGTATTCTGTTCTTGATCACTAACTAAGCAAAATCATGTTTCTTTCCTTTAATTGGTATGCTTCAATTGTGTATGTGGCAAAGATTATTTGCTCGCCCCGCGTCCTCGCCAATTTATCTCAGGACAAACACGGAGATGGTAAATCATGAAAATTATTAGCTCGGATATTGTAGCTAGCTCGTGGGGAGGACAGACATATTGACTTTGTCAAGTTTTTAACCCAGACCAGAATAACAATTATTTTATAGGTTAGTTATAATAGAAAATAATTAGTAAAAACATAGAAAATCGTCAAACATATATAATTCTTCTTTGTTGGTACAGTTTGCATTAATAATCAAACTTGAATTTTGATGAATGACAAAAAATTTAAAGTTATATTTATTATTTTCTAACCTTGTTACCGAGTGTGCAAGATTAAAAGACTTATAACCTAATACCAGGCTGAAGTCCAGGGTAGTTGAGTCCTAGCAGAATGTTCAGTTCGGTTCGCGGAACCTGATAATTGGCTGAAGTCCAAGTTAGTGCAAACTTGGCATGAAGTCCAGCTGGGTCCATGAGACCTGACAATTGGTTGAACACTTAGTGGGTTTAAAAGCTAACTAAATATGCACGAGGTAAGTGAGATAAGTCACTAGAGGAGTGAACTCCGGTGAGGATGAGTCCCGGGTAATGACTTTAGGCACGATCCAGCTTAGAACCATTTTAGAGCTCTAAACTAAGGCCTTTGACTAGATTCTGGTCTTGGAAAGACAGGGTCTATTTAATACTGAACGTATTTAGTCCATTTTTGTACGTGTGCTAACCTTGTTTTGCAGGGAATATCTTGTTTTAGACTAACATATTTTGCATGATTCAAACTATAAAATTTATTCTCGAATGAACAGTGCCCGAGGCGCCTCAAGTGGGATATAAGGTGCCTCGGTTGGAATTGGAGGCACCTTCATGGAGCTAAAGATGCCTCCGCGAAGATGACGTTGAAAATAGAATTTCGATAGTCCGAGACGCCTCAGTTAGGAATTGAGGCGCCTTACTTCAAATCTGAGGCTCTTTCCAGAGGATAATCAGTGATGATGCAGGCTTCGGATTAGATGAAATTTTTTGGATATGTGACGCCTCAATTGGGAACTAAGGCACTTCAAATGTCGTATACAAGGACTTTGAATTCAAACCTTCAATAACAACTTCTATTCTTCAATGCTTGAGCTCTTGCAATCGTCTTGCTTCCTCGCCTTCTTGCTGTGACCCTACTTCGATTGGACTATTACTGACTGTGCCTGAAGACCGATCCCAACACACAAATGCGATCAAAATTCTACTACAGTGTTGTGTAACACATTTAATTTCTTGTACTTGTATTCTATTCATAGGAAATGTAGGGTTATTACACTTCCTATTCATTTATACTCAATCACTCTACCGGGAGTTTATCGGTAGAGAATATTAGTGGATTGTCCGTCGGAAAGATCCAACGGGCCTGGAAAATGGAGTAGGAGTCGCCGAAGGCGCCGAACCAAGTAAAACTCTTGGTGTTCTCGTGCTTAATTTTTATCGCTTTATTTTTCGCTGAACTCAATTTTATAAATACGAAAAAATGTTTAATTTAATAGTCACGTGATTCACCCTCCCCCCACTTCACGTGCAACGATCCTACATTCTCTTTATTTAATCGAATAATATTAATGCAAAATAATGATAATACTTTAACAACAATGAAACAAATGTTCAAATAATTTTAAAATTCTAACTATTGGATGGGATGAATCGGCTAGAAGGGGTGAATATATGACTTGCAAATCAAATTAAAACTTTCTCTTTCTTGTTTAGCAAGGACACATATGTTAAACAGAAATAGAAAGTATAAAAGAAATAAGAGGTAAATGTTTACTTGGTTACAACCTAGATGGTTGTTAATCCAAGACAATGAAAGCTCACTACCAAACTCCTTCATGAAGGCGGAGTAACCTCTTACAAACTTTGAAAGTACAAAATGAAATACAATATAAGTACCACAGGGTAGTTTTGATGTGATCAAAAAAGTCAAGTTAGGTCATGGTTGTGATTGATCCCTGTGTCTAAGTGTGCAGAAGCTTAAGAGCACAGGAAGTCGAGCGGAAGACATGGTAGACGAGAAGGATGGAACGAGAATGGAGCCGAAGGGCTCGATGTATCCAAGGGACGCAAAGACTGCGGAAGACTACACTGGTGGACGAGACGGGAATGCGTGACGTCCTAGGGACAAGAAGCCAAGGAGGAAGTTTGTTCGAGGAAGGTCCGAGTTGGGTTTGGCTGAGCTCAATTTTAGACGATCGAAAATCACCCAAGCAATCGGAGATTGATGAAGGTCAACTCCGGAGTTGACCTTAAAGAATCTTGAAAATTTCAAGGTCTGAGATGTAGGACCGATGCACGTGAGAGGGGAGGTGAATCACGTGACTTTTAAAACTTTCGTTTTAAAATCAGAGTCGATAGAAAATCGTACGATGCTTTGAAAAATGTGCGCGGCGGAAGAATTAAAACGAAACACGAAAGTGAAAAACAATAAAAAAAATAAGCGATGAGTTTTACTTCGTTTGGAGCCTTCGGCGACTCCTACTCGAAGGCCCGGGCTCCTTGAACCTTTCCTGTGGGCAATCCACTAAAATTCTCTACAGGTAAACTCCAAGTAGAGCGATTCGAATACAAGATTAAGCGGAAGTGTAACAACCCTACACTTCCCCCTTAAATAATTTCAGTGTAGACAGAACAAATAAAAATGCGTTACCCAACACTTAAGATTATCTGAAGCAGCTTAGGTGTTGGGAGCGATCTTCCGACAGCAGTCGGACAGCGTCGAGTCAAAGTACAAATCGCAACAGAGGAGCGTGGAAGCCAGAGAGCGCCAAAGCTTGAACCAGACTTAAAAAATATATATATGTCTTTAGAGGGCTCGCTTGCTTCTTTTTATAGTGCCTCGAGCTGCTAATATTGAATCTGATGCATGATCTTCTTAGCCCAAACTTTATCCATCAGCAAGCTATTCTTAAATAATTTAAAAATAGCTAATTAAATTAAGATAAGAATGCATTTAGAGTTAATTAAAAATGCTCCACTTAAATTAAGATAAGAATGCTCCACTTAAATTAAAATAAGAATGCTCCATTGAAAAAATAATTTAAATAAAGTTAGCAAACTATTCTTTGGAATAATCCAAAGAAGATAACGTTTCTATCCTTTGCTCCACTTAAATAAAAAATAATTTAAATAAAGTTAGCAAGCTATTTTTTGGAATAATTCAAAGAAGATAACGTTTCTATCCTTTGCTCTACTTAAATTAAAAAAAAATTTAAAGTTTAAACTCTTGTACAGAATAACATTTGATCATCTCAAAAAAAATAAGAAATACGAATAACTTAAATGAGAGTTTATCCTCCACCGAGGCTTTAGATGAGGAATAATTTATGATTTTATTCTCAAATAAAATAAGAAATACGAATAATTTAAATGAGAGTTTATCCTCCACCGAGGCTTTAGATGAGGAATAATTTTGTAAAATTTACCTATAAAATCTAATTAATTCACATATCAAATAAAACCTGTAAAATAGAGTTAATGCAATGGACTAAGATAAGAATGCTTTTAGAGTTAATTAGACCCCGTCCAAAACTGGATAAGGATCTAACCAGGACTCAACCGAGGTCACCAAAATCGGCCTAAGTTGGACCGCGCCTACAGTCCTAAAATAGGACCCGTCCTCACTGGTTCGCTCCTCCAGTGACTTACCTTACTTACCTCGTGCAGCTCTACTCAACTTCTTAACCCACCAGGTCTTCCCGCCAGGGCTCAACCACCTTGGTCTTTTTGCCAAGTTTCAACCAACTTGGTCTTTAGCCAGTTGTCAGGCCTCGCGAACCCAACTGGACTTCCCAACAGGACTCAACCACCCAGGACTTCAGCTTGGTGTCAGGTCCTAAGTCTTTCAACCCTGCACACTTAGTAAAGAGGTCAAAACGAAAAGCAAGCCTAACTTTAACCTATTTGTCATTCATCAAAACTTTACTTAACTATTAGTGCAAATTGCGCCAACATGAGACGCCTCAGATCACTTTGAAGGGGCCTCAGATGTGCAGAATTATATGTGCAGAAAAAGGGAACTAAGACGCCTTAGTTCATAACTAAGGTGCCTCAATTGTGAACTAAGACATCTCAGTTGTAGAATTATTGAAAAGTGATCGACTGAGGCGCCTTAGGTCTCAACTGAGGGGCCTCAGGTCCACATCAGTACAATGGTAACTCTAATTTTTCGGGCAATAAATAACCTCCTAAACTTAGGAAGAAAGTACAACAACTAGTATTTAATTTCCTAGTCATTCTGTGAGCTTTCCAAGATTGTAAGAGGCTTCTCCGCTTACAACGAAGGAGACTTTTAATGTGCTTTTCACTACCTTGGATTAACAACCATCTTGGTTGTAACGAAATAACTTTGAATCTCTTCTTTTATAGTTGTTGATATTATTTATGTTTATTTTAACTACTTAGACTAATCTATTATCTTTGCTAAGTTAGTGCAAAAGATCAAATGTTTGTTTGCAGGGTTATTCATCCCTCCTTTAGTCAGCCTACATGGAACCGATAAGTGGTATTAGAGCGAGAATCACTTCAGGAGGACTAATTGCTGCCTAAAGCATAAGGACCATGGTCGGACCGAGCGTCTACCCGCCAAAGTTCGAGGGGGAATTCATGATGTGAAACGATGAATGGAGTTTTTTTTAAAACTAATTTTGATTTGCTTTTAATAATGAAACATTGTCTTGTAGCTCCTAAAGATAACAACGGTGAAGACAAAGAAGATCACCTCTGAACTAAAAAGGAGCAAGCCGATTCTGTGGCGAATGGGAGGGAGGAATTTCACTTGCTATTTGTACTACCAGTACAAGAAGTTAACCGAGTTGGCTTCTACCAGTCAGCAAAGGAATTGTGGGAGAAGTTCCTGGAATTACATGAACGGACCTCGGAAGCGAAGCTAACACGACGAGATCTGCTTCGAAACCAGCTAACCAACCTCCACATGGAAGAAGAAGAGATAGTGGCTCAACTACATGCGAGGATCAAGGAGTTAATCACTGAACTCAAGAACTAGGAGAATCAGTAACAAATCGAGATTCGTTAAGGTATGCCTTGAACGCTTTTCCAAGAACTCCAAAATGGACTCGATAGTCGACTCCTATTTCATCTCCAAGGACATCGAGGTATGTATTCTAGAATGTTTATTTTCGACTTTCGAGTTTCATGAATCTCGATGTGTAGGTAGGAAAAGTAAGTTGGTTAATATTGCACTAAATATTAGGAGGATTGAACCAGAAGCGGAGTCATCCACTGATGAAGAAGAAACAATATATGTGGTAAGAAAACTAAATAAAATGTTTAAATCTAATAAGTTTTCTAAAATACAGGGCAAGAAACACTATCCAAAAAAGAGCAAGTCACATGCTATCATTGTGATGAAGAAGGTCACATCAAAGATCACTGTTCAAAATTGAAGAATAGAAAGAAGGAGAAAGAAAACAAGTCTGAGTACAAAAACTTAAAAGCGACATAGGATCATCATCAGAAGAATCAGAGATTGTGGCCTATGCCAGACTTGTATTTATGGCAAGCCATCAAGGAGAGGATGACAAAGCAATCACCTCTAACATAAGTATCGATGAAGCGGGAGATTCGACAAAGAAAGCAGCGATAAAGGGAGATCATCTAGTTTCAAATACTACGATATAGTAAGTAAGGCATGCAACTTTCCTTCCGGCAAACTACATTCTAGTATAAGTTACATGCTTAGGACTTTATGTAAATTAAGGACAAAAAGTATAAATTTGAAAAAGAAATTAGCCCTTTCGTGTCCTTTAGAACTGTATGATCACGTAAAGCATGAAAATGATAAGTTGAAAGAATAAATAAAAAAAATTAGAAAATGATCTGGCTTGATCAAATACTTGTTCTCTTAAAAATAATTTTAAATATACTGGAGAACTTAACTTGTATATTAGGAACTACAGGTGTCAAATTACAAAAGCGTCCAAGAATTACATTCCATCGAAATTTCTGATTAACCTTGTAGGTAGAAATTTATATTGGATTTCAAAATCAATTTTAAACTGTTAAATATTTTTTTGAATAAATTACATTTAAAATTTTTTGATTATTAGAAAAATTAAAATTGATGAATAATTTTTGGATTTAATTGATTTTCAAAATTTTCTATAGTGAACAATAACTTGATATGTTCATTGAAATTTTTCTAAAATTTTTGTATTGTTAAGTGAATTTTTGTGAATTTCCTTTCGAAAATAGATTTTTTAATTTTTAAAATACTTACAAAATTATTTTTGAAATATATAATTTTTTAGGATTTGTACGTTATATGTTGACCATTGTAAAAATTATCAGATTTTTTAGGTGTTAATATCTAATTTTAAAAATATTTTTTCAAAATTATTGAGTCTACAATATAAAATATTTTTTATTGTATAGACATGTTTATTTGACTTGAAATTTTTTATAGAGTTAGGTTCACTAATTTTACACTTTGACAAAATTTTGAGAATTTTATGATAGTTAGTTAATTTTTTATGAATTTTAAATAAAAAATTATATTTTAATTTTATAAATAATTAGAAAATTATTTCTGATACTTCAATTTTTTGAGCTCTGTACTTTGTCTTTTGAAGGTTGAAAAAAATTATCAAAATTTTTGTAAGTAAAAAAATCTAATTTTGAAATTAATTTTCAAAATTTATCATTTTTTTACTTAGAAAAATTAGTGAATTTTCTCAAATGTTACTTCATTTAACTTATTTTTTTCTCTTAGAAAGTTTTTATAAAACTATTCACATTTTTTTCTTACTTTATTTTTTTGATGTGATTAAAGGGGGAGAGTTATGAGGACTAAGTTAAGGGAGGTTAATTTGAAATTTAATTGCATTATTTCTTATACTAAATTGTAATATTTGTGTTATTGTTTTAATAAATAAATTGTTATTTTCTTGTTTGTGTTTATCCTAACTTAACTTAGTTAATGCACATCAAAAAGGAAGAGATTGTTGGTAACCGGGGTAGTTTTGATGTGATCAACAAAGTTTAGTTAGGTCTTGATGTGTTTGATCCCTATGTCTAAGTGTGCAGGAGCTTAAGAGCACGGGAAATCGAGTGGAAGACGTAACATACGAGAAGAATGACACGGGAAGGGAACTGACGGGCTCGGTGTATCCAAGGGATGCAAAGACTGTGGAAGAGTATACTGGTAGATGAGAAGGGTGTGCACGATGTCGAGGGACGAGAAGCCGAGGAGGAAGTCCGCTCGAGGAAGGCCGAAGTTGGGTTCGGATGAGCTCAATTCTAGAAGATCGAAAATCACCCAAGCGATCGGAAATTGAAGAAGGTCAACTCCGGAGTTGACCTTGAAAACCTTGAAGATTTCAAGGTACAAGGCGCCTCAAATCTCTTTGAAGGCGCCTCGGATGTGCAGAAAAAGGGAACTAAGACGCCTTAGTTCAGAACTAAGGCACCTTAGTTGTGAACTAAGACACCTCAGTTGCCGAATTATGGAAAAGTGACTGTTGCTTACGTAGATAAAATTTTATCCAACTGAGACGCCTCAGGTCTCAACTGAGACACTTCAAGTCTACGTCAGCACAACGGTAACTCTAGTTTTCAAGCTATAAATAGCCTCCTAAACATAGGAAGAAAGTATAACAACTAGTATTTAATTTCCTAGTCATTCTGTGAGCTTTCCAAGATTGTAAGAAACTTCTCCACCTACAATGAAGGAGACTTTTAGTGCGCTTTTCACTGTCTTGGATTAGTAACTATCTTGGTTACAACAAAGTAATTTTGAGCCTCTTCTTTTATAGTTATTGATACTATTTATGTTTATTTTAACTTGCTTAGACTAATCTGTTATCTTTGCTAAGTTAGTGCAAAAGATCAAGTGTTTATTTGCATGGTTATTCACCCTTTCTCTAACCGGCCTACATGGGACCAACATACAAAAAATAATTATTGAGTGTGTTTTGGACTAAGAGGACAAGTCCTCTATATATAGTCACTAGTTAAAAGTAACTGTTTGCTGACGTGGCAACTCAGGGGTGCCTCGAACACTTGGAGGTGCCTCAAATTGGATGAAATTTGCTTATGTTCAACTGATTTGGCTGAATGGAGGTGCCTACAGTTCATCTGAGATATCTCGATTCCAATGGAGGCACTTTAGTTTACTCAAAGGCGCCTTAGTTTTGGCTGACGTGGTTCCTAGCGCTTATCCACGTCGAATGACTCTATGGGCTTTGGAGGCACCTCCAGTTCATCTGAGGTGGCTCAGCTATTGTTTATCCGAGGCGTCTTCAATCAACTGAGGCGCCTCAGGTCTTCGATTAGTAGGGCACCTCCAGTCCATTGCTGGCGCCTTGGATGGTCTACTTCCAATTGACCATCACTATTCGCTCGCCTGGGTGATGGTCGGCCGTCCAGAGTTGAGCTCACCCAAACCCAACTCCGACTTTCTCCTCGAATAGGCTTCCCCCGGTTTCTCATCTCTCGGATACGCCATGTGCATCCTTCTCGCTCCACCGGTGTACTCTTTTACAGCTTCTCATTCCTCGGATGCATTGAGCCTGTCGACTCCCTTCACATGCCATTCTTCTAGCTCACTATATCTTTCGCTCGACTTCTTGTGTTCTTAAGTCCTTGCACACTCAGACACAAGATATCAAATACACAGGGTCTAGTTTAACTCGGTTGGTCATATCTAAACTAATCCGATATACTTACACTAATGACGCAAAAGATGAAAATAACCTTATTAAAAAGGATTAAAATTTTTAAGAATCTCCTAAAAAGTTTTAAACAATATTTTTTAGCCTGAAACTAGCCGTTATGAGTTAAATCAATAACAATTGTAGATCTCTAAAGAAGCTTCAAATTTGATATATCACGGGCCATGTAATTCAATCTAGTTAAAAATTATAATCTCCCAAAATTTACCATTAAAATGAGTATAAAACTCTAAGCTCTATTGTTTGACATCACGGATCCCCTGCATCATTCAGAAAACTCCATCGTCGGTCCATCTCCATATATTAGTCCGTCAGATTTGTTTGTTAGGATGCCCAACCTCATTGTATGTTTGTGTATGAACTATTAGCCTCAACACTTTATTATGTAACGTTCTAATTGATAAATTCTTTAAAGAGAAACGGAAAAACGTTCTTCATCAGCGTTTCTCCTCTACATCTCGTTGGAGAAAGACTCCTACCTTATGATGAACTATTGAAAAAATAATAATAATAATAATAATATTGTTCATCCAAGCGATTTAATATCATCGGCCTATGATAAAATATAAACACATAAATTAGGAAAAATATTTTACTCTAACAGTAAATTTTTACATGAGAAAGATGAGACATTCACTAGGATATTTTATATCTGCTGAGGTATGTTTATGGTGGCATTGAATAACTTTGTTTGAAAAATTACCAATCATTTTGTGGAATACTTTTTATTAATTGTTTTTTAGTTAAGCTTTAATAATCACCATTTCCAAACCATCTCATCACAACATCACTGTAATAGCGAGTGCCATGGCAGTCACCATGAAGTAATCCTTATCCTGCTCCACCAACGGCGAGCCCGAGACGCCTCCGCTGACAACCTCCCGGAATGCGTCCTCGCAATTCTCCGACGCGTCCACGGCTGCGCTCAGAAACGTTACGGCCTCGCGGTACCTCCCCGCACGGAGTTCCCGCACGGCGCGGTTCAAGTGGTCGGAGGCCAGCCCGTACACCTCCGCGCAGGCGCCGAGGCACTCCCGCCTCGGGGGATCGCGTTCCCCAGCGGCCATGCGCGCGATCGCTGCGGAGGCACCCGCGGCGCGGGAGAGCGACAGGCGCGCCGCGACCACCGCGAGGCCCCGGCGGTCGGCGGCGCGGCGGTCAGGGTCACCGGCCTGCAGCGAGGCCACGCAGAAGTCGTAGCCGATGCGGGGGCGCGATGCCGCGACGCTGCGGCAGGTGTCCTCCAGAACGGTCGCGGCGGAAGCCACGGAAAGGGAGACCGCGAGAAGGAGGGCGAGCAAGGCTAGTTTCGCCGGAGCGCCGTCCATGAATTGGCGGCCGTTGTAGTCGGAGGGAAAACAAAGAGCGCGGAGGGAGATTTTAAAGGCAAGGAATATTGTCAGTTGGCCCCTTCAACTTTTTTACTTTTTCTCAATTTGACTCTCTTAAATTTAAAAATTACTTCCATTTGTCTTTGTTCATCTCTAAATAGTTTTAGGTCAAACTAAAGGGAAAAAAAAATTGAAGAACAACTTCAAGTGGCCGATCGTAAGCTTTCATATAGCAAGTAGGAGTGGAATTTGTGCACTAAAGGCTAGTGGAAGCTTATACATTACCAACTTATGTATTGCTTCAGTTATTGGGCACAGCACTAATGATGTGGGTCAAGCACATTTAGTTTGATTTGTCGCAGCAATAAAAGGGAACATATCAAAATGATCAAAATGATTGAAGGTTTGTGGAATCAGAGTTGGCTATGGTGAATAGGGTAGGACAAGCTAAAGGTATTCACAACAAAAGTAGAACAATGCCTAAGATGAAACAAGGCGACAAAAGTGAATGTCTTTCAAAAGGGGTTGATATATTATTCACACTTTGAGTGTTGCACCATTTTCCGTTGATGCTTTCCAATAGTTATATATTAAAAGTTTTCAACTCACAAGCCTCAAAAGTACATTGATACTGTCATGAAGCAAGTAGTAAGGACAAGTTATTACCAAATGTATTCCTATAGTGAGTCACATTTAGTAGATTATTCTCCCACTTTGTATCTACGAGTGTAAGATTGTTTGTTGCTATCACACAACAAAAATATAGCAAGTTTTGCTCATCTTCACTATGATCATGGTTCTTTCAATACTATTTCTATGTGATTTAGGATCATCTCATAACTATCTTGATTTATCACTAAAGTAATGATGATATTAAAACCTTTTATTATAATTTATCAATTACACTAACTTAAGAAAATTGTAATTAAGAGAATGATTCCCTTCATATATATAATATCCAATTAAATTTTATAGTGATTTTATTGTATAATCAAATTATCTCTTGATAGCAACACAACATCCTTCTTCCTCACAAAACTTAGGTCTTCATATTTGAGCTACGAAGGTGGATTTTGTGACCTTGTCTAAGAGATGAGTGAACCACAAACTCTTATTTGATAGTGGAAGCCACAAACTCTAGTACATGTTCATCTGCTCGAGAGTTGAGACCTTTAAGAATCATAATTTTGATTATTTTACGGTTTTATAAGACAAATATCAAAAACAATTAGGATAATTAAAATATTGTAACAAGCTCAAAAAACATTCCTCATAGCACCGAAATAGCACAAACTTGATCTTTGTTAACAACAGGAGATTGAAAGATAGTGTAGGATTGCAGCTCAGTCCTTTAAATATAGACAAAGATTACAAAGGAATAATAGGGACATCATACTGTTATATACTTCACAACAGTGGCACGGACGCTCTCCATAAAATCTGCAGCTTCTTTCTGCAAATTAAGGATACATTTACAGGTTTAAGTAGATAAGCAACCAAACACCCTGCAGATTAACCTAATCAGCCATTACGAAAAGCAAATCAAAAGGTGACTTTTCAACAACCTGATTACTAGCTTGGGCACTTGCTATATTCTCATCTAGTAAAGCCAATACAGACCTGTTCAGCTCATTTTTCTCAACCATCTCCAGTATCTACAGACAGAGAGAAACAATTACCACTAGTTTGTCTCCAGATCTAAACACAAAACTAGTGACTGAATATGATACACCATCTTACAGTTGACTTCCTGTCTTTGGCCTGCAGTATTTTCATAAGCCTTTCCCTTGCTGATACAAGATCCCTTTGCATCTTATCATATGCTTCTGAAAAAGAAAAATGGACAAGAAGGCTTATTAGTTATATAACAGAACAATTCAATCTTGTGAAATAAACTTGCATTCCAAAAGAACCTGTGCCCTCTAGCAAGACCTTCTGCATGGCTTCCAACTCAATTGTCCTGTCTTCCATTTCCTGTATGCATGAAGTAGTGTCATGACACTGATACCTGAAAACTCGTGTCAGTGTTTATGCGCATTCAGTTGGACCTTGGTTGTATTGATTGCAAATCGAAGTTGCCCAAGTTCAGTTTGTAGGTGATCAAAGAACTCTTTGTTTAATCTGCAGTGATTGTGTCAAATAAGTTACAAGACAAGATAAGAGATAAACCTTTGTTCTAGAGCTATCATAAGATGATTGTAGCAATTTAATGGTGTATTATACTATTAAATCTATCTATCCTTGGGGATCGCCTCAATCATCTTTTTCACAATAGTCTTTTCTTCTGTTTTTTACCTCTTAGGCTTCAATCATGAGACAAGAGTGCAGAAAGCAAGAGATCATGCTTCAAGTGCACATAGAGCTAAACAGCAAAGCCAAAAGAAATGAAGAGAGATGTCTATTTTGATTGTGTTGCCAATTATATCACAAAGATATGTACAACGACGATACTGCAAGCTACTTGAACCATCTGCCTTAGACTCTTGGCGCGGTCAAAAACAAGTCACGAAAGACAATATATTACTCTGAAATAGAAATAAAGGCTCCCCAAGTTTCTTCTCTAAAAATTCATCTCCCATCCTCATACACTTCTGGTGATGCAGCTGTTATCAGCTCTAGTTAGTGTTGAAGCTTGTCTACTTTTAGTTCACCTGCGTGTGCCAAATCAGCAGTGGAAGGAAATTTTAAGGCATGTGTTTGATCCTTTTTTCGATGCAGGATAATATAAACTAGCAACTTATGGTATTAATACTAAGCCAACTGGGTGAAAAGATGAGAAATTAAGAGCAAGTAAAACAAGTATATTTGATTTAAGAAAGCATTTCAATTTTCTTGCTGTCCCAATATTTCCTATACAAGAATGTTATGACAAACTAATATACGTGTTCAGTCTCTGGTTCATCCTTCTGAAAGATAACCTGTTCGCTTCAGTTTATTGGAAGGAAAATTAAAACATTAAACGGTCAAAAGAGGAATGCTTCAGGCAGCTCACCGCGACCTCAACCTTGCAATCTCCACTTCAATCTCCCGTGCTTCAGTGTCAAGGAAATACTCAATCAGTCCCTCGATCGTCTCCGGGACTACGCGAGACTATCCATATAAAAAGCAGAAACGAAAACTAAGCGAACACCCCTACTTTGTTTCGAGGGAAATGCATGAGAAAATGCTTCTAAAGCGAACCTCGCGGCGCCGGCGGCGCTGCTCCCGCTCCTCTCGCAACTGGCGATCGAAGGTCTCCCGGGCAACCGCGTCCTTCTCCAGATGCTTCCTAAATTCGAGTCGAGCGATGTGACCTCGCTGGGGCGGCCCGAGGATGCCCTCAGGATCCTGTAACCACACCGAAAAAAAAAACATTAATCGCACCCAAAATGACAGGATTAGCAGCGGTGGCGAAGTAAGCGGAAGGAGCTACTTGCCCAACCGACGCATCGAATTCTCTTATTCGGCGACGGCGCCTGTCTCTTCCGACGTGAGGGATTGGTGACGATCGAGCGGGCGGAGAAGAAGGCGATGGACGCCATACAGAAGATTCGAGGAGGCAGCTTTCCTAGTCGAGCTCGCACTCTACGTGAACCCTCGCCATTCAGTGGCTGCGGCTGCGGAGCTATCCTTTCGTAAACAAATCCTATCATCCTCTTGCGACTTGCGAGGAAAATAGGACAGAAATTAAAAAAAAAAACTTATTTTTTTTATTAAAGTTAAAAAGGTTTTAATTTTAAATTATCCTTTTATTAAAATAGTCTATTTCATTGTAGTAATTTTGTTTGGCCAAAAAAAAAAAAAGTACTATTCAGCCCACTACTGAGTCCTGTATAATCACTCAATTATTTTTAGGACTATTCATTACAGTTATCTCCTACATAATCTCCTGTCTAATTTCTAAACCGATTGTAACTGTTACATTTGTTATAGTAATCACAAATTTTATAATTATTACGACGTAAATATTAAGTGAATAGGTCGAATATGCTAGAACGTAAATCTTAAATAAGTAAATCAAATCAATATGTAGCAATTATGATTTTAGCTCAAAATTTAAATGTATTAGATTAGTTTAAAATTTAGGTGGGAGATAATAATATTGAATGACAATTGAGTAACTATATATGAGCAGATATAAGGCGTCTTTAGGGATGGAAACAGGTTAGGCCAGGCCAGATTTTCACTTTAACAGGCCAGGCCTGTATAATAGCAAACAGGCCTGAGCATGGCCTGTGGTCTGTTATAGGCTTTATTCTAGGCCTGAGCCTGGCCTGTTCAATAGTCTGGCCTGGCCTGTGGCCTGTTTACAAAGCCTGTAATTTAATTCGATTATCCAAAATACTTCTAATATATAAAATATAATAATTCAATTCGAATATTCGATTATCCAAAATACTAAATTTAACAAATTAGTTTAAAATATCATAACTATATATGTACCTTCAAAAGTAAATATATAAAATATGTATAATTTAACAAAAATAGATTTATGGTGTATAAGTGAGTAGGGTGTAAATAAGAGTTTGGTCGCAGAGGTCTAAGGATCAAAATTCTATTTTGACAATTTGTATAATGTTTTAACAAGCCCAGGCCGGCCTGTCAGGCCTTATAAATTTTATATTTAGCCTGGGCCTGGCCTGATAAGGAAAACAGACTTTTAAACAGGTCTGATAATTATTTTATTTTTAAACAGGTCAGGCCAGGCCAAATACAGGTTAGGCCACAGGCCCCTGATAGGCCGTCTGACCTATTTCCATCCCTAGGCGTCTTTGATAAAAAAATTTTAAGTAGGCGCCTCTTGATTTAGAAAAAATCTTCTTTGACATTTACCAATTTTTGGTTTTGACTAAAATTACTTTTAATTATTCATGAAGAAGATACTTTTTTTGGGCATTTTATCTTGAGAAAAATTAAAAGAACGTCTCTTTTTTTATTGAATTATCTAAGGAACGTCTTATGTTTATATTTTATTAAAAGGGTATCTCATCGTTTATGAAATGGCACAAATATCATTTAACACATTATATACTTTTGATACGTACACTCTCGTTTATGTTCCCACCTAAATCGGATCACATTATAGTAATTATAATTTTGTAATTGTTACATAATTATAGCAGCTATAATTTCATAACTATTATAAGTGAATTGTTACATAGTTATAGCAACTATAATTTCATAACTCCGACAACGTATATGCTGGATAAATTTTGAAGGTTATATCTTTTGACTTGTGATAGAGCTAGATAACCCAAGCTGGACACAGGGATGAAGAAGCTAATGACGTGATCCGACATTTTCTCTCGGGTCCCGAGACCCCTTCTCAAGGGGGCACCCGGGAAAGATAACCTCGAGAGATATAACATCCCGAGGCTCCCGAGCTCCCCTCGAGTGGTAGGGTCCTCACACCAGCCGACCTCGGCTAGAGAAAATCCACGTCCCTCCCTCCTTGTAAAGTTGACCCAGGGGTATCGACGCCGACGGTTTCAAGGGATATCCCCTCATCACCGAAATCAGGGGGTGTGGCTCAAGTATAGGAGATGTGGCACCGATAAAGGGGGCACGACCCATACGCAGGCACCGGTATAAAAGGTAGGGCGACCCCTCTGGTAGGGGGGGACGGCGATCTCTCATCTTGGCACATTTCTTTTCTTTCGCATCATTGTTCGGAGACTATACTGACTTGAGCGTCGGAGTGGACTCCACCGGACCCCTACTGGCGTGTCCCCTAACGCTTGTGTTACTTTCGCAGGACTCCCACGTTCTTTGGGGACATAGCAATCTCCGCAGGAGCTGATTCTCGATGACTGGCCATCGTCGACGACTCCGTCCAGAACAAATTTGGCGACGTCTATGGGAAACTAATAAAGCACCTGAAGGAGCGCTGATGGCAGAAGCGGAGAATCTAGCTCATCCGCGGGAAGCTGACGGACCTAAGCAAGAACGACGAGAGGTGGAGAGTGAAGAGGTATAGATACATCCTCATGGCGAAGGGGGAAATACGCGCATCGCGCTTGACCTCGCACCGGCATTACGAAATCGCCTCATCGAGTGCCTACGGAAGCACAGAGACGTGTTTGCTTGGGTTGCCGAGGAAATCAAGGGGGTCCCCTAGCGCTGGCTATGCATCACCTACATGCATCACCGGAGGCCCGACCCGTGAAGCAGAAGAGGAGGCACTTCTCCTCGGAACAAGATAAAGCTATACGGGAAGAAGTGCATAAGCTATTAAAAGCTGGACACATCAGGGAAGTTCGGTTCCCAGTTTGGCTAGCCAACGTGGTCCTCGTCCCTAAACCGGGGGGTAATTGGTGAATCTGCATCGACTTCAGAGACATAAACAAAGCTTGCCCGAAAGATTGTTACCTCCTACCCCGGATAGATAGGCTGGTAGACTCGACAGCCGGCTGCGAGTTCATCTCCATGCTAGATGCATATCAGGGCTATCACCAAGTCCCCCTCGCCCCCGAAGACCAGGAGAAGGTTAGTTTTGTGACGGCTGACGGCACATACTGCTACAACGTTATGCCTTTCGGCCTACATAACGTGGGTGCCACCTACCAGCGGATGATGGATAAAGTCTTCAGGTACCAAATTGGGAGGAACATTGAGGTTTACGTGGACGACATCTTGGTCAAGATGGAAAAGGGAGGGGACCTGATAGCTGACCTGGAGGAAACCTTCGCCACCTTAAGAGCATACAGGTTGAAACTAAACTCAGCCAAGTGTGTGTTCGGAGTTAAAAGTGACAGGTTCCTGGGATACATGGTGACGGAAAGGGGGATTGAAGCTAACACGGAAAAGATAAAGGCTATCCTGGATATCCCCCCCCCCCCCCCCCCGCAAAACTTCAAGGAGGTCCAACGACTGAATGGCAGAATCACTGCCCTGTCACAGTTTATCTCCAAATCCGCAGACAAGGTCCTCCCATTCTTCAAAATTTTAAGAAAAGCTGCCAAATTCGAATGGGATGACCAATGCAATAAGACCTTTGAAGAATTGAAGACCTATCTGGTGGATCTCCCGACTCTGCAGAAGCCAGTGGAAGGGGAGACGTTATTCGTTTATTTATCAGCAGCCGAGTAGCCGGTGGGGTTAGTACTCGTCCGAGAACAAGATTGGATACAACATCCCATCTACTTCTTTGGACACCTGCTGAAGGACGCCGAAACACGGTACACCCTGATGGAAAAACTGGCATATGCCTTGGTCCTAATGGCCCGAAGGTTATGGCCATACTTCTTGGCGCACCCCATCGTGGTCCTCACCAATAGCCCGCTCGCCCGAGTCCTTACTAATCCCGAGGCGTCGAGCAGGCCGATCAAATGGACGACAGAGTTAAGCGAATACGACATTGAATATCAACCCCAGACCACCATCAAAGCACAAGCTCTCTCTGACTTCATGTTGGAAATAGTCCCGGAGGCAGAGACCGAAGGTATGTGGAAGGCTTATGTGGATGGATCTGTCAACAGTCAACACAGCGGAGTGGGACTACTATTGATCTCCCCCAGGGGGGATACGCTGCATTTGTCTATCTGACTTCACTTCAAAGCTACTAATAATGAAGCTGAGTATGAGGCGATTTTGGCAGGCTTGCAGGCGGCCTGACACCTGGGTGCCCGCCGAATCACAATCTATTCGGACTCGCAGTTAGTAGCTCAACAAGTAGCAGGCAGTTTCGAAGTCAAATGTGAACAGTTGCAGAGGTATGTAGCCTTGTACGAATGACTGAAAACCACTTCTCGGAAGTAATCTTACAGAAGATTTCCCGGTCGGATAATGTACGGGCCGACGAGCTAGCTAAGTTGGCCAGTTCCATATCTACTTGGCGGTTGGAGGAACCCAATGTGACGGAACCCATGGTAGCCCAAATTGAAGGAGACTTCAGAACAAACGAACCTGTGGACTGGAGGGATCCGTATATAGCCTTCCTCCGGGGCGGATCCTTGCCAAATGAGGGGCCCGGGAGTCGGATGTTTCGTCGACGAGTAGAGAAGTTTACCCCGATCGGGGATCAGTTATACAAGAGAGCCTATGCCCGACCCCTCCTTAAATGTGTCGGGCCAGAGGAAACTGGCTACATAATGCGAGAAGTGCACGAGGGCCTCTGTGGAAGCCATATTGGGGGGAGATCCCTTGCTTGCAAGATCCTTTTGGCAGGATATTTTTGGCCTACCCTGTAGGCCGACTCGCTCTCCTTCGTGGCCAGGTGTAAGGCTTGTCAGAGGCATCAACACATCTCTCATCACCCAACGGAGCCATTGAGAGTCTCTATCGTGTCGTGTACAATCGATCAGTGGGGGATGGACATTATGGGACCTTTCCCCATTGGACCTCAGCAGAAGAAATTCCTCCTGGTCCTTGTCGATTACTTCTCTAAATGGGTAGAGGCTGAACCTCTGGCCAACATCACAGAGGGAGTAGTGATGAAGATCTTATGGAGAGATATTGTCTGTAGATATGACATCCCTCATAAGTTGGTGTCGGACAATGGGAGACAATTCTTCGGATGAAGGTTGAGGGAATGGTGTGAGGGGTTGGGCATTCAACAGGCCTTCACCTCCGTCGCCTACCCACAAAGCAATGGACAAGCAGAGGTGGTCAACCGAGAAATTCTGCGAGGGCTCAAGGTAAAGCTAGATCATGTCGGGGGTAGTTGGGTCGAAGAACTTCCCAGCATCTTGTGGGCTTATCGTACTACCCCAAAAGAAGGAACTGGCGAGAGCCCTTTCCGATTAGTCTACGAGGCAGAAGTCGTTATTCCAGTGGAGGTAGGAGAGGAGTCTCCACGACGGCGACATTACCGCAAGGAAGATAACGACCAGGAGCGGCTGATTGATCTGGATCTCATCTCAAAGGTACGAGACAAGGCCGCGACAAGGCTAGAAGCCTATCGCCGACGAATGCAATTGGCCTACAACCGAAGGGTAATCACCCGCAGCTTCGAGGTGGGTGATCGAGTTTGGAAGAGAATCAAACCAGTGGGGGATCCCGGGAAATTAGAACCACAGTGGGATGACCCTTACGTCGTCATCAAAAAACTTACAGGGGGTAGCTACTATTTAGAAGACCGCGAAGGCAGAAGACTAGAAAAACCCTAGCAAGCGAGACATCTTTGCCCCTACTGTACTTCGTGAGTTGTGGGGGGAGGCATTGTCGTCGTTGTACGTTGTTCAATGTCCCACTGTCTCACAGTAGCATTAATAAAAGAGAGGTGTTACGTGTCATAGAGGAAATGTTAAGAACCCGTGTCTGAATGAAACCCTACAACCTCTCGGTGTGTAGGCTTGGCCTCGGAGCTGTACACGCCCGGCCAAGAGCTGGATAAAATCCTACAACCTCTCGGTGTGTAGGCTTGGCCTCGGAGCTGTACACGCCCGGCCAAGAGCTGAATAAAACCCTACAGCCTCTCGGTGTGTAGGCTTGTCCTCGGAGATGTACACGCCCGGCCAAGAGCTGAATAAAACCCTACAGCCCTTCGGTGTATAGGCTTGGCCTCGGAGTTGTACATGCCCGGCCAAGAGCTGAGCAAAACCCTACAGCCTCTCAGTGTGTAGGCTTGGCCTCGGAGCTGTACACGCCCGACCAAGAGCTGGATAAAACCCTACAGCCTCTCGGTGTATAGGCTTGGCCTCGGAGCTGCACACGCCCGGCCAAGAGCTGGATAAAACCCTAAAGCCTCTCAGTGTGTAGGCTTGGCCTCGGAGCTGTACACGCCCGGCCAAGAGCTGAATAAAACCCTACAGCCTCTTGGTGTGTAGACTTGGCCTCGGAGCTGTATGATGGACCTCAAAATAGGCTGTCACGAAATGTGTGGGTCCTCAAATTTAGAATATGAATAAATGCTGGAAACCTTTTTTACAATCAAAGAATGAAAACGTAGTAAAGGGGCCACAGGTCGTATTTTTCCTGGGGACTATTTGATGTTGTGTGATTCAAGCTTGTGTTTATGTGTCGTTTGTGAATTTTTGGGTTTCAAATAAAATTTGGGTTTTGGATTGCAATTCGGAATGGAAACACAAGAAAAAGAAAGATCTTAGCTAGACGAATTCAACAAGGTATGACAATTGATGAACTTGACCAACGAACAACTCAATCAAAGCATTTAAAAACACGGATCTGATTTCGTTTGCAAGAATACACTTCAAACTGATTTCAACTTAAAGCATCACCACTCAAGCCGAAACTTAACTTGATACCTAAATGCAAGCAAATAAATCAAAACAACTTGATACCAAGTGAAGAAAAACTCATGTGCCAAAAGCTAAAGCTAAGTGCAATTTTGATTGGTTGCTTGATACAAGGGCAGATCTACCACTGATGTAAAGCAAATAATGTTAAGTAAATGGATGTGAAGTAAACAATTCAAGTGTAGATTTCAGTCATGCAAAAACTTAGCAAAATTGATATGCAGAAATGAAAATGCCCATGTCAGAAACAATTGAATGAAGACACAAATTTAGAACTGCTAAGCTGGAATTTGGATACACAACAAACTGATATGCAGGGATTGAAGTTGGTACGCATGAAAGGGTGATACGCAGCTCAGGGAAACTGCTGAGTTCAGAAGTAAAGGGTGTGCAGAATTGAAAGGTGCAGAACTTTTCAGCCAAGCTAAATGCAGAGAGGTAAATGCAGGAACGCAAGGATCTTATGCAAAATTCAGAAACTGATTTGGATGCTAAAACCAGACTCAACTGAGACTTCAGAAACTGTGCCAAGAAATTCAGAGATATCTGAAGGAAACAATGACTTCAGAAAATGCAGGAAACAAGGTAAAACTGCAGCAAGGCTTTTCGAATTGCAAAAATGCAGATTCACTGCAGAAATCTAAGGGAAACTAAGTGTTGGACTCACAAACCAGGTTGCCGAATTAGAGTGTGCAATCTAATATCCAGACAAGATATAGAAAAGTCTAAGGTACGCTTGACATAAAACTTGGAAGCTTGTAACCGAAATTTGCAGATTTGAAACTGTAATTTTTTTCAGAAACAGAAATTGGTACGCAAGGAAGAAACTCAACTCATGTGTTGCAATCTGAGACACGACTTCAGAACAATCAGCTTAGCATTGCAGCAATGAATTCATTTTCTGATATGGGAATCGAATTGCAGGAATGAAAAAAAACTGAAAACTGCAGAATTGGGGTTGATACGCAAGAGCAGCTGAGCTAAAATTCAGAATTAAAACTGACTGAGAAATAAACTCAAATCTAATACATTAACACACTAAATGTGATCTCTAATTGCAGGAATTAAGCTGGACATAAATCGAATTCAAAAGAAACTGCAAAAATCAGAAATAAATTGGCACAAGAAGCAAACTGGCACGCAACAGATAAAAGAAATTGCAGAAATTACACTATGCGAAGCAAACTAAAATTAACTCAATTACTCACTAACAAACTACCTATCTACTACTTGCAAACTTCAGAGCTGAAACCTAATTACAACTGAAACAATTCAGAAAACTAAGTTAAACATTCTGAAACAGAGACAGTAATGAAACAAGCAGCAGAAATGGAAAGTACAGCTAAAACAATGAAATTACAACAAGAAATCTAAACCCCAATCACTCCATTAGCTCAAGATCTCCTTGTTCGTCACGCAAGGGCTGGCCTCGAACCCCTAAGCTCAGCAATTCACTGCAAAACAGCTCAGTCGGTCGATTCTGCTCAAACTGCACGCAGCTGGAATTTTCCAATCCAATCTCTTCTATCTCAATGGATGGATCGCGATGATGATTTGAGGAACATCTGAGCTCACCTGAGAACCCCTACAAGCAGCTCAAATGATCGGAAATGGCTTATGGACGAGAAACAAGCGATTGGGTAGCAGAGATGCCGAAACCCTCAAACAGCCCTGTTCCGGCGGAAATTGAGCTGAAATCATCCAACAAAACTATCCTCCAATGATCCAGATCTTGTTCCAAACAAAGAATTGAGGTGGTCGCGTCTCGGATTGAAGAAAAATTAAAGAACAAAGGAAGAACAGACGAAGAACCGAAAACTTGCGGCGAAGACGCGACAGAGCTGAAGCTGCGGTGAAGTTTGATTAAATACATAAGAATGGACGGCCCAGATTGTTTGGAGAAAATCCAACGGCTGATCTTGCTCTGATTTAATCCAAACTTTGATGATGATGATCAGGGGTCAGGATCTGCCTTGTGGTAGCTCAGATCCTCTAGATTTGCAACGGATGGTCCAGATCAACCTAATCTTTGAATGGACGATCTAGAACCCTCTGAGCTTGATCCAACGGTTAAATGAGCTCTGATTAGGATGAAACCTTCAGATCTTGATCAGAGTGCTTGATCAACCCTAACCCTAGCTCGGATTGCTTCAGATGGCTCCAGATGGCTCGGATCTAGCCGCTTTTGAATCGGATGACCCGGATTAATCCGAAGCTTGATAACTCGATCCGGGTCCACTTTCGACTCAAGTTTGACCCAGTATGCCCTAGGTCCATGAACCTTTCATGCCTACAAAAATAGATCAAAAATTTAGTGGTAAAATAGTTCAAATATATCAAGATTTGCAATTAAGTCCAAAATAAAGGTAAGTTCTAAAACCTAGGGTAAATTCACAATTAAGCAAGAAAAATATGGGTCAAACATGGATTTTGACATCTAAAATAATCAATAAAATGGTACTTATCACTGTACACGCCCGACCAAGAGCTGGATAAAACCCTACAGCCTCTCGGTGTGTAGGCTTGGCCTCGGAGCTGTACACGCCCGGCCAAGAGATGAATAAAACCCTACAGTCTCTCGGTGTGTAGGCTTGGCCTCGGAGCTGTATAAACCCTACAGTCTCTCGGTGTGTAGGCTTGGCCTCGGAGTTGTACACGCCTGGCCAAGAGCTGAATAAAACCCTACAGCCTCTCGGTGTGTAGGCTTGGCCTCGAAGCTATACACGCCCGACCAAGAGTTGGATAAAACTCTACAGCCTCTCGGTGTGTAGGCTTGGCCTCGAAGCTGTACACGCCCGGCCAAGAGCTGGATAAAACCCTACAGCCTCTCGGTGTGTATGCTTGGCCTCGGAGCTGTACACGCTCGGCCAAGAGCCGAATAAAGGCCTACAGCCTCTCGGTGTGTAGGCTTGGCCTCGGAGTTGTACACGCCCGGCTAAGAGCTGAGCGAAACCCTACAGCCTCTCGGTGTGTAGGCTTGATCTCGGAGCCACACGCGCCCGGCCAAGAACTGACCTATAGCCTCCTAGGGGGTAGGCTTAGCCTTGGAGACATACAGGCATGGACAGGAATCGATCAGGGGTTGGGGCGGTACCCTATACCACCCCCACCAAAAAGCAAATGTCGGCTACGTAGAACGGAAGATAAGCCGGGAATCACGCTAAAAACAAAAAGGCTAATGATAAATCAAGCAAATATTCGTCCTAAGGTCAAAGAATTCCGAAAGAATAAACTGTGACAGTCAAAAGAGGAGAGGGGAAGACAAGCATGTAATAAGGAAGCGCCCTACAGAGTTTGCTCTTCGGGGGAAAGATCATCCCGGACACGCTGGATGGTTATGGCGCTCAAATCAGAGCCTGGCCTCAATAACTGATCTTTCTCCAACTGCTTGATGGCGCCGTAAAAGCCTTGTTTGAGGGTCTTGAAAGCTTGTGCAGCCACTAAATGGGCATACTCCTCCGATTTCAAGAATTTGGCTCTGTAGACTGCTTCCATGGGAGACACTGGAGGTGCAAAGTCTTCTGACTGGTGCTAGGCCTGGGGCTCGGCGGTGGCTCTGGACATTTTGAGTGCCTCCACCTCTAGGAGCAGCTTTGCGCCTCGGCCCTCCAGGTTCTTCTTAGCCGATTCCAAAAGAGCAACCTGGTCGGACAACTCCTTATTGCGGGCTTGGAGTTGTTCTCGCTCTTGCAATAATTTTCGTAAGTCTTCTTCGAGGGCTTTGTTCTTTTCTGATCCCAGGCGTTCCCGGAGTTTGTACCCATGCAGGGTATCCTCGGCTGATATTAAAGAGGACAGGTAATGGTCAGCCTTCTCTCGGAGGACCCGGCTGACCTCTAGCTGTAGGAGGTCGGCCTCACGGGCTCGGCCTGCCTCTGCCTCTGCATTCGACACCTGCCGCAGGAGACTCTCAGTAACCCCTCCAGATTGCAGTAAATGGAGCGTGGTCGTGCAATTCGAAGCAACTTGGGGAGGTGAGCAAAGATAGTTGGTAAATGAAGATCAGGAAGAAGCGAAGAGCAGGAACGGAGCACTTACCGCCCGTAAAGATTGGTGCAGCATGCTCAGGTACTGGGCTGATCCGACCGCCTGCCAAAGCGTACCAGGAGCCCACGCGGTAGGGGGAGCAGAGGAGCTAGGGACGTCCAGGGGATGCGGAACATCTTCCTCCGAACTGGACGCGATAGGTAGTGCCCCGGTGGTGACTCCTTTTATGACGATAGATGGGGCACTGCCAGTAGCATCCTCCGCGGCTAAGGGAGCCATCCGATGGGAGCGAAGTGGTCCCGCGACTACCTCCTTGCCGCGAGGAGGATCGGCTATAGTCACGGTGACGCCTGCCGTGGAGGAAGACACAGCGACGGCGGAGGAAGGGGGTATGACCCCAGTGACGGGAACCGGAAAAGCCGTATCCTCAGTAGTAGTTGAACGCAAGCCCTTCTTCAACCGCTTGAGGGGGCGGTCCCGTGGGGATCGTTGTTCGAACCGTGTCTTCCTAGACACGGGAATAGTGGTGGGCCCGCCGGGCAACGAGGAGGCAACTTTTTCTTGTGGAGCCCTCGGGGAGGGGGCTGGAGGCTCCCCTTGAGGGACCAGGGGCATGGCCGAGATGTCCTCGCTAGGGGGGACCTCCGGCGCTGCAGCTCTCGCTGACAACTCCCCCTCCTTTTCGTCATCCTCGGGGAAGATTCCTATGGGAATCGAAGATATTACCTCGGGGATCAAGGCTTGTTCGTGAGCCTGGTCCCACTTCAAAATTTTATTCTTCTCCATAGAAATCAGGATGTCGCCTGCAGGGTGAAAGGCCAGAAGGCGTTAACAAGCATCAACCAAGCGGCATCCTCAGAGCAAAGCTACTTACGCAGGTTGGAGCCTAGGGGGGTCATCTTCGGACTGATCTCTGCCCGGTAAAGGAGCTCCTCGAATTGCACCAACTGTAGCCCATGGAACTCCATCCCGGCCAAGATACCCTTCGCCCGTTGATACCACGCATCCTGTTGGAAATCACCTAGGTCGGGAATGGGAGACAAGTTCTCTAGCCAATGAATATCGCTGAAAGGGCGCTCAGGGAGTCTGATATAGAAAAATCTCTCCTTCCACCCCTTATGGGAAGAAGGAAGACTTCCCAAAAATCTATGACCCCCTCGGGCGGTGAAGCCAAAGGCCCCGTGAGAGCTGACCGGAGCAAAGAAGAAATGGAAGAACTGGGGGGTTAAGAGAATGCCAAAAAGCTTGAAGAGAACAAGAGCCCTGCTCATCTGGGCGAAAGCATTGGGAGCCAGTTGGTGAAGAGGGATGCGGAAGTAATGCGCAACATTCATAAAGTAAGAAGGGAGAGGGAAGCGTAGCCCTAATTCCATTTGTCCTAGGAAGAAGGTGTAAAAGCCCTCATCGGGGGTTACCGGTCTCTGACCTGCGGTTGGGACCCTCACCTACTAATCCGCTGGAACGCCATATTTTTGACAAGCGGCATGAAGGGAGTCCGACCTCACCTTGGAAGAGACCGTGTCATACCACTCAGGATAAAAACCCAATTCTTTCAAAGAACAATCGTCCGAACCTGCAATCTTTTTTGTTTTTCCCATCGTGGCCCAGGAGGAAGAAAGAGGGGCGCAGAGAACAATGAAGAAGGTACGTCTGCCGGGAAAGCACTGGCGAGGAGAGCAAGGAAGGAAGAAGAACCCACTCCAGCAATTAGGGTAAGGTCGTCGCAGGGTGCCGTTACAGCCACTTTTATAGGAAGCGGACACCTCCCCCGAGGCAATGGAAAGGCGGCATGGGGAGGATATCCTCACACCATCCCAAGGATCGACTAGGGATCAATTGTCGGTGCTTCGTATGACTCATAGTGCACCGCCCAATAAGGAAAAAATCCATGGGGCCCTGTGGCACGCGCCGGGCAATTCCGATATTGCAGAGGCCCCCAGAAATTCACGGAATATTGGGGCTTATTCAAAAAAAAAGGAGAAACAACCTGGGTTAAGAGACGAACGTTTCAAGAGTTATGACAGGGACGGGCGTATAGACCCCGACCTAAGTCAGCGTAACTTCTTCATCCTGGCACTAGTCCGATCAGTCAGCCACACTTCCTTCGATCAGACTTAAAAGGGGAAACTTGTGATGGGGCTGGATAACCCGAGCTGGACACATGGATGAAGAAGCTAAGGACGTGATCCGACATTTTCTCTCGGGTCCCGAGACCCCTTCTCAAGGGGGGACCCGGGAAAGATAACCTCGAGAGATATAACATCTCGAGGCTCCCGAGCTCCCCTCGAGTGGTGGGGTCCTCACACTAGCCGACCTCGGCTAGAGAAAATCCACACCCCTCCCTCCTTGTAAAGTTGACCCAGGGGTGTCAGCGCCGACGATTTCAAGGGATATCCCCTCATCACCGAAATCAAGGGGCGTGACTCAAGTATCGGAGACGTGGCACCGATAAAGGGGGCACGACCCATCCGCCGGCACCGGTATAAAAGGTAGGGTGACCCCTCCGGTAGGGGGGGGGGGGGACAACGATCTCTCATCTTGGCACATTTCTTTTCTTTCGCATCATTGTTCGAAGACTATACTGACTTGAGTGTCGGAGTGGACTCCGTCGGACCCCTACCGGCGTGTCCCCTAACATTTGTGTTACTCTCGCTGGACTCCCACGTTCTTTGGGAACATAGCAATCCCCGCAGGAGCTGATTCTCGGTGACTAGCCATCGTCGACGACTCCGTCCGGAACAACTTGGTTTAAACCATGAGATGCAAAATATCTCTGAATGAGCTTCGATTTGATATATTATGTATTCCGTAATTTCAACCTAAATCAAAAGTTATGACCTCTCAAAATTATAACTTATAGTTGCAGCAACTACAAAATATAGTTTGTACAACATATATACTGGATAAATTTTGAAAGGTTATGATTTTTGACTTAATTGAATCATGAGACACACAATATATCAAATCAAAGATTTTTAAACGTGTTTCGATTTGATATATTGTATCTCTCATGATCCAATCCGAATTAAAAAGTTATGATCTTTATAAAAAGGTAGATCCGCTACCTTAACGACCCCTAGAGCCGGTCCCATGGATATGGAGGGAGGTTCATGTAGGTACATAGACAACAAGCGTATGGTGGGACCAAAAATACAGGTCATCACCTCATGGGAATCGATTCCTGACCATTACGTCAGAAATGTCACACGTCCACCATCTATGCTACGCCCTGAGGGGAAAAAATTATGATCTCTTAAAGTTGAACTTATAATTGTAGTATCTACGATTTTGTTGTTGCTATAATTGAGTTGTCACATAGTTGTAGTAGCTACGGTCTAGCAGTTGCTATAATATGTATGATAGGTAAAATTTAAGATATCATAATTTTTTACTTGGGTTGAACCACGAGATGAATAATATATCAAATTGGAGTTTGTTCCAATATCTTCGATTTGATATATTATGTGTCACATGGTTCAACTCAAATCAACTCAAGGTCAACTTTAATAGGTCATACTTTTTAACTCAGATTGAATCAAAAGATGCTCAATATATCAAATCAAGATTTTTGAATGAGTTTTGATTTGATATATTATGCGTTCAGTAATTTAACCCGAATTAAAAGTTATGACATTTAAAGATGAATTTATAATTGTAACAATTACGGCTTTATAATTACTACAACTAAGATGCTACACAGTTATAACAATTATAATTTTGTAGTTATTATAATGTGATCCTATTTAGATGAAAATATAGGCAAGAGTTTGCATGTTACCAGTACAGAGTATGTCAAAAATATTTATGTCATGAGATGTCCTTTTAATAAAAAATAAAAGTGAGGTGTTCCTTTTAAGAGTTCTATTAAAAAAAGTCATTTTAATTTTTGCACTTTTATCTTTAAAAAAAATAAAAAAAGTTGTAGCAATGTTGTTTAGTCGTTGATAACCCATAATTATTTTGTTCTATTCTATTGGATTCAAAACTCATGGATTAACTTCAATCCGAAGCTACTCTGTATTTGTATCTCTTTGCAACCCAAGCATAGATCGCCAGCTCCACCGCCGTTAGCCCCGCCATGAGGAAGAAGAAGGCATCCAACCGCCCCTGGTTTAGATCAGGCGGCACCCACCCCACCCTCCCCCCTCTCGTCGTCACTGCCATCACCACCGTCAGCACTAGACTGCACACGTAGCTTCCCACTGCCACCGCCGCCATCGACAGCCCGATCCCCACGCTCTTCAGAGCTTCAGGCACCTGCGAGCTAAAGAAATCATACTGTCCCACGTACACCAACGCCTCCCCGATGCCAATCAACACGTACTGCGGCACCTGCCACAGAATGAACAGCGAGCTCTGCTGGTGACCCTCCCCCCGATCGCGCCGCTCCCGTTCTAGGATGCCGGCGACGACCATGCCGGCCATCGCCACAACCAGCCCGGCACCCATCTTCCACAGGTCGAAGTTTGGGGGAAAGACGGGGGTGTTGAATTTGTCAAGCATCCAAGCAAGCTTGTCATAGGAGACGATGAAAAAAGATACGACGAGGATGTCGAAGGCGGTGAGGCTGGCCGGGGGGATGTGGAAGCCGCCGGGGAGAGCGGTGGCCATCGCCGCGCCCTGTTCCACGAACAGGGACACCATCTGGACGAAGACGCCGGCGAAGGTGAGTGTGCAGAGCCAGATGGGGAAAACGCGGAGCACGCACTTGACGTCCTCCACTTGCTCCACCGTGCAGAGCCGCCATGGATTGGGAGCCACCGCGTCCTCTTCCGTCACGATCGCCGCGTGGTCAAGGAATCTGCGCACAAAGTTAATTAGAATTTAAGCGAATTGAATACAATTTTCTTGATAAAAGAATGGAGTTTACGATTCTAACTCTACCTAAAATCCTTAGCAGGGAGAGCCGCCGTACTTCCTGGCTTCTGCCTTCCTGCCGGACCGTCGTAAAGCAATCCATTCTCGACAGGAAGCGCGATCTTGGCCTTGTTGCAAGACGCGACCACCACCTGACAGAAACTGGAGAGTGGATTGGGCCCACTCGGCTGGAGGAACCGGTACCTGGTCCTCCCTAGGAAGAACAGAGCAACCGCCAGCAGCGCGCAGGCCATGGATATGTAAAACCCCAAGGTCCATTGCCCCGTGTTTTGGATGTAAGCGATAACGGTCTCGGAAACGAGGGAGCCGAGGTTGGTGGCGACGTAGAAGTAGCTGTAGAAGGACTGCTGCTTGGAAGAGGTGTCTGGGTTTTCGTCGTCGCCGTGGTCGTCGAATTGGTCGGAGCCGAAGGTGGCGAGGGAGGGCTCGTAGGCGCCGCTGCCGAGGGCGATAAGGTAGATGGAAAGGTAGAACATGGCGGATTCGAAGGTGGAGGGTTGGTGGCAGAGGAAATCCATAGTGCCGCAGCCGTCGGGCTTCAGGAGGAGGAAGGAGGTCGTCAGTGAGAGCGCCACCAATCCCTGGCGGACACGTGTTAGGTTGATCTTTTTTTTATTGGCATTGTGAAGGTAGGTTATATATATATAGTTATCTTACTATAACAAGGACAGGTTGAAACAAGGCGCAAGTGTAGTATCTTCCCAAATAGGCATCGCTCAAGAAGGCGCCGGCGAGGGAGAAGAGATGAACGGTGCCCATCCACCTACTGAAGTTGTTTGCTGCTTCCGCATTGGTTTGTCTTAGCACTCGAGTGCAAAACAGCACTAGGTTTACTTCCACCCCCACAAATCCTATCGTCGCCAAGCCTTGATTCACTGATCAACAAATGTTAGCCGATCCATTAACAAAGATATATCAACAAATGAATTTGAAGTCATTTTGCGATAGCTTAGTTAATCTTTTTGGAACAAACTATCCTTTATGACAATGCAATTCTATTGTCCTCGAGATAATATTAAATATAGAAAAACTTCAAACTATCCTTGTTCTTATATAATCTTTTATGCGCTATGTTTACTTGAAAGGAAAGAAATATAAATAAAAGTGACAAAACAGACAAAATGCCTTAAGTATCTTCATCCTAACTACCACCCGACACTTGTAATTAAGGATGACAATCAGTTAGATTTAGATCAGGATCAGATTTCATTTCATATCCTCCATCATTGTTCTCATTCATATTTATCATATTCATCCCTCATTCTCATCAGATATCAACTTTCATCCTCATATCCGAAGATCGGGTATATCTCTCTCTAGATATATAATAATTTAATCGAATATTCAGGTCAGATGGATAAAATTCTATCAAATTGTCTTCATAGCCTAACCCAAAAATTGTCATGTTTCATTGTTCCATTATTTAATCAGGTAAAAAAAATCTGTCTATACCCTTTTGTTTTTATTCGGGTAAGATATCAAATCCTCTACTTTGGAGGATATTGTCGTCTCAACAACTATTTTTCTCCACAAACATTGGAATGGAAACTTCATCAACTCAAAATGTTGTTTTTTTGTTGAATTTCAAATTATATTGAAGGAGATGGTGTATGTGTTTAGTCCCACATTGCTAAGCCAAGAAAGTTGGAATGCCTTATATATCAAGTCATTCCTACTATGCTTAGATAGCTTAGGGAGACCTACACGCATGCGCGGGCTGAGCCCAAACCAGGTGGTTTCAGGGGGTCTGGGCCGGAAATCCATAAACCGGGCGCGACGCACGCGATTATCGCTAGCAAGGGGGGGTGCAAATCCCCAGCCCGTGAGCCTCGCGCTTGCGAGCGGCCCGGTTTGGTTTTGCAGATTTCGGTTCGGTTTGATTCCTAAACCAATTTGGTTTGGTTTTATTTTTTTTTCTTTTCTTTTATTTCTTTTTTTGAGAAATCAACAGACGCGACTCTCCTCAGCGTCGCGCACGGCGCGACGCCTCGCGATCCCTCAGCGCGAACTCGAAGAGGCACTTAGTGTCTCTTCGGATCTATAAAAGAAGGAGAAGAATGCAGAGAATTCATTCACTGCTTCTCTTCTCTTCGAGCATCTTCTCCTTCTCGAGTTTCTTTTCTTCTTCTTTCTGTTTCGGTTTTCTTGGTCTTGAGGCTTCGCCTTGTGCGATCTGAGGTTGGGTCCGGAGGCAGCGTTCGTCTTGGAGTGCACCTACGGACGTCGCAAGGTTGTCGGATCTTGGGAGGATTTTGCCGGGAGCCTTTACACCGTAGGGCGACAATCAATTCTCTAAGGACAGTCGGCACGCCGGCGCTTCAACCGGATAACTATTCCTAACTCGGCTCTTTCCTTATCAGATTCCTGCATATAAATATTTTATTGTCTGCTGCTTTGGTGCATATTACATTTACTATTTTTTATTACAATATTAGAGAATTGATTGTGCCTAAGTAGACATGTTAAATATTAGAATGTCGGGGTTTGATGAGGCTAGCGCCAAACCCGAGAGGTTTTTCGGGCAAAACTTCAAACGTTGGCAACAACGAATGAAATTTTGGCTTACTACGCTGGGGCTTTTCTCCGTTATAGAATCAGATCCTCTTTCACCTGATGAAGAAGAACCTGCCCGTAGTGCTTCCACCGAGAGGTTTAAACAGAGGCATTATCTCTGCCATGGGAGAATCCTGTCCGCCCTCTCAGACGCACTATTTGATGTTATTGCTCTACAACCTCGGCCAAAGAGTTATGGAAATCTTTGGATAAAAAATATAACTCCGAGGACTCTGATTTAGAGAAGTACACCGTGGGGAAGTTCTTAAACTTCAAAATGGTTGAGAGTAAATCTGTCATTGAGCAGACCTATGAATTTCAAATTTTGATTCACGGTCTTGCTGAGGGAGATATGTCGATACTCGAGAAACTTAAAGTCTTGTCTATCATCGAAAAATTGCCTCCAAGTTGGGAAGATTTTGGCATGACACTTAAACACAGGAGAGGTAAAATCTCTCTTGAAGATTTAATGATTGCCTTAAATATCGAGGAAGAACATCGGAAGCAACATAAGGATGATGATAAGGGGATACCTATGGAATTTGCTCCAAAGGCAAATGTGGTGGTCTCTTCTGACAAGAAGCAGTTCAAAAACCAAAAAATGAAGAACAAAATGAAACCCAAATCAAAGGTTCAGAAGAAGCATGGAACTAGGCCGTGCTGGGCTTGTGGACAAGTTGGACATTTTACCAAATTCTGTCCTGAGCGGAAGGACAAGAAGAAGAACCAAGGCAATGTGCCCAACACCAAGGCACAGGTCAATGTTGTGACCAGCACCAGCAATGAGTTTGTTTCCTTTAACCCCGAACTAAATTTAATTTATCAACCCAATGAGTGGTTAGTTGATACAGGTGCTAATGTGCACTGTTGTGCTGATCGTTCTGCCTTCCTTACTTATCAAGTAATTGAAGGCACTTCCGTAACCATGGGGAATCATTCTGCAGCCAGAGTGTTAGGGATTGAACGAGTTAACTTGAGGTTTACCTCAGGGAAGGTCCTGTCACTGCATGAGGTGCATCATGTTCCAGCGGTCCGACGGAATTTGATTAGCGGATCAAAATTAGTTCGTGCTGGTTATGAGCTAAACTTTAAATGTAATAAAGTTGTATTGTTATATACATTTAGGAACCTTTATTGGAAAGGGTTACCTTAATGAAAGTTTATTTAAACTTAATGTTGAAAATACGACTATAAATAAAATTAGTGATATTGGTTGTTCTTATAACATTGAGTCTTATGATGTGTGGCATGATAGATTAGGACATGTTAATTTTCAAACTATAAAAAGGATGATAAATCTTGACATGATTCCTAAGCATGCCATAAATGATAAGAAAAAATGTGAAGTTTGTGTGCAATATAAACAGCCCCGTAAACCCTTCAAATCAGTTGATAGAAATTCTAATATTTTAAAATTAATTCATACTGACTGCTGTGTGTTTAACAGTATAATAACGAGAGACCATAAAAGGTATTTCATTACCTTCATTGATGATTACTCTCATTATTGCTATGTTTATTTGCTAAAAACTAAAGATGAAGCTTTAGATAAATTTATGATTTTCAAATCTGAAGCTGAAAATCAATCAAACCAAACCATTAAGAGGATAAGGTCTGATAGGGGTGGAAAGTTCACCTCAAACCTGTTTCAAAAATTCTGTCAAGATTCAGGTATAATTCATGAAGGTCACTGCTCCATATAGTCCTCAATCTAATGGTGTAGCAAAACGTAAAAACCGAACCCTTGAAGATATGATTAATTCCATGTTAGGTAGTTCTGGGTTACCTAACTTCTTGTGGGGGGGCTCTATACATTGTTTGTCATGTGTTAAATAGAGTACCTATGAAGTCAAGGGATAAAAGCTCATATGAACTTTGGAAAGGTCGAAGGACAAGTTTGAAATACCTTAAAGTGTGAGAGTGCCTTGCAAAAGTACTAGTACCTGAACATAAGAGGAAAAAACTTGGTCCAAAGATTGTAAATGGTGTCTTCTTGGGTTATGCTCAGAATAGTTCTGCATATAGGTTTCTGATTATTAAATCAGAAATTTCTGTAATAGATGCAAACACTATTATAGAACTTCGTGATGCTACATTCTTTGAGGATATATTTCCTATGAAGACTAGAACACCTCAGTCTATCTCTAGTACTCCTACTAGAGATGACTCTGCCTCCATAGAAGTCTCATTATCCTTAGTGGGTGTACCTTCCTCAAGTCACTCTAGATTAGATGAATCTAGTGAGTGTACAGAATTGAGAAAGAGCAAGAGGCAACGTGTGTCTAAGGATTTAGGCCAAGACTTTATCACCTATAATATAGAAGGTGACCCTGTGACATATAGAGATGCTATGGCTTCTCCTGAAGCTAAGCACTGGAAAGAAGCTATTAAAAATGAAATGGACTCTATTATCTCTAATGCCACTTGGAAGTTAGTGGATTTGCCTCCTGGTTGTACCACCATTGGATGTAAATGGGTGTTTAAGAGGAAGTTAAAACCTGATGGGTCAGTAGATAAGTTCAAAGCCCGCCTGGTTGCTAAGAGATTCAAACAGAAAGAAGGGATTGACTATTTTGACACTTATTCCCCTATTACTAGAATGACTACAATCCGAGTATTGATAGCACTGGCGATCATATATCATCTTGAGGTCCATCAAATGGATGTCAAAACGGTATTTCTTAATGGAGATCTTGAAGAAGAGATATATATGGATCAGCCAGAGGGATATGTAGTTTCTAGAAGTGAGAATAAAGTCTGTAAGTTAGTAAAATCTCTTTATGGTTTGAAGCAAGCCCCAAAGCAATGGCACGAAAAATTTGATAGAGCTATGCTATCATTTGGCTTTGAAATTAATGACTGTGATAAATGTGTTTATACTAAAATGAAAGGTGATAAATGTATCATTTTATGTTTATATGTAGATGATATTTTACTTTTTGGATCTAACCTTTCAATTATTAACGAGACCAAGGCTCTCTTAAGTAGTAAGTTTGATATGAAGGATATGGGTTGTGCTGATGTGATTTTAGGACTGAAGTTGACTCGCTCAACTGATGGAATAGCAATTTCTCAGGCACACTATGTTGAGAAAGTGTTAGAGAAATATGGCTATAGCCACATAAAATCTGTAGGCACACCCTATGATCCTTCAAAGACTCTCCATGAGAATAAGAGTGGCATGGCTGTGTCTCAATTAAGATATTCCCAAATAATTGATAGTCTAATGTATTTGGCAAATTGTTCTAGACCTGATATTTCATTTGCTATAACTAAATTGAGCAGGTTTACCAGTTGTTCGGACAGAACTCATTGGGATGCATTAGATAGAGTACTCAGATACCTAAAGGGTACTATATCCTTGGGCTTGTGCTATGGGAGGTTCCCTGCAGTCCTGGAGGAATATAGTGATGCCAGTTGGATAGCTGGCACTGCTGAGTGTAAAGCGTTACTGGCTATGTTTTTACACTTGGAGGCGGTGCGATTGCTTGGAGGTCTGTTAAACAGACGATCATATCCCGTTCTACATCTGAGGCAGAATTGTGTGCTTTGGATACCACAGTAACTGAAGCTGATTGGCTTAAGGGTCTTCTTACTGAGATTCCCTTGATTATGAAGTCAATGCCTCCTATCTTAGTGAACTGTGATAATCAAACAACAATAGCTCAGATTAGAAGCTCCAAGTATAACCAGAAACAGAAGAGACATGTACGAATAAGATTGAAGTCTGTTCGTGAGCTAGTGTCTCTAGGAGTGGTGTCATTGGACTTTGTAAGTTCAAAAGACAATATTGCTGATCCACTCACAAAAGGACTTGATTCTGAGAAAATCAAGAGATCCAGTAAGGGAATGAGACTGAGGCCTATTCTGGTTTCATCTATAGCGGCAACCCAACCTATTTGATTGGAGATCCCAAGAAGTAGGTTCAATGTGGTATAAACAAGCTACAAGGGTGAACCGTAAGCATAAATTGATTGAGATATAATCTCAAAGTCTCTTCCCTGGATAGATGCTTGACTGCTAGTAAGGATGAGCTTAAGGCTCTTAATGAGTTCTAGGTCTTTATGACAGGATGCTTGCAGTACATCCTTGGAGAACTCACCTATGTAAGTGTAACTGTGAGGCCGCAGTGTGGGGGGTCTAGGCAACTCTCCTTAACACTTATGAAACAAGATTTGGTGGCATGGCCGTAATGCACCAACTCAGAAGGATTCAATCGTCGCCTGTGATGAGTTGTTGCCAATTGATTTTCACATATTAAAGGTTTAAGTTCAAGACTTAGTTCACTTCAAACCTATGTGAATAAGATTGGTTTACTTAGGTGAAAATTCAAACCGGAAGGTATTTTCACTGAAAGCTCATTACGACAAAGCCTCAAGACTTGTTTTTTCTACCAAAATAATTTGAAATTTGTGGGGGATTGTTGTTTTTTTGTTGAATTTCAAATTATATTGAAGGAGATGGTGTATGTATTTAGTCCCACATTGCTAAGCCAAGAGAGTTGGAATGCCTTATATATCAAGTCATTCCTACTATGCTTAGATAGCTTAGGGGACCTACACGCATGCGCGGGCTGAGCCCAAACCAGGTGGTTTCAGGGGGTCTGGGCCGGAAATCCATAAACCGGGCGCGACGCACGCGATTATCACGCGCAGGGGGGGGTGCAAATCCCCAGCCCGTGAGCCTCGCGCTTGCGGGCGGCCCGGTTTGGTTTTGCAGATTTCGGTTCGGTTTGATTCCTAAACCAATTTGGTTTGGTTTTATTTTTTCTTTCCTTTTATTTATTCTTTTATTTCTTTTTTTGAGAAATCAACAGACGCGACTCTCCTCAGCGTCGCGCACGGCGCGACGCCTCGCGATCCCTCAGCGCGAACTCGAAGAGGCACTTAGTGTCTCTTCGGATCTATAAAAGAAGGAGAAGAATGCAGAGAATTCATTCACTGCTTCTCTGCTTCTCTTCTCTTCGAGCATCATCTCCTTCTCGAGTTTCTTTTCTTCTTCTTTCTGTTTCGGTTTTCTCGGTCTTGAGGCCTCACCTTGTGCGATCTGAGGTTGGGTCCGGAGGCAGCGTTCGTCTTGGAGTGCACCTACGAACGTCGCGAGGTTGTCGGATCTTGGGAGGATTTTGCCGGGAGCCTTTGCACCGTAGGGCGGCAATCAATTCTCTAAGGACAGTCGGCACGCCGGCGCTTCAACCGGATAACTATTCCTAACTCGGCTCTTTCCTTATCAGATTCCTGCATATAAATATTTTATTGTCTGCTGCTTTGGTTCATTTCTTCTGAACATAAGGCCTTTTCATCAAAGGCGGTTCATGGCAACAAGCAAAGGGTGGTTAAATTGCAAGTGCCAATAGAAGAATCAGTTCATTAATTGCAACATATTAGAATAATACGTTTTTTAGTCCAGTTATCCGGTTCTTACAATCCGATTAATTTTGGATCAGTCTCATAAAAATTTTTCATCAACTATTAGGATAAATGAAAAGCCTAGATGGGCAATGATAGACAGTTCAACGTTATAATTTTTTTAAACTCCCCAATGTAATATGTCCTGAATAAGATTTGAATCCTTGTTGTCTAAAGAATCCGTCTCACCTCCTATCATCATCATAAGATTTGAACTATACTGATAGTAAAAAGCGATTTTCTCATCCTTACCCCCGCCAATCCGTCTCAAGTTAATACTAAGAAGATAAATCAAAGGGGGTCCTAACCTTGTCGGTGGCTAACGCATAAGAAAAGACAAATACCTAGCTTCATCAGAATTTGATCCTAGACCTCATGATAGTGTTGGATATGATTTTTCAAAGTAAAATTTTGATGTCATCGATCGTTGAAAGTAAAGTTTGACTTCAAAATCGAAATCCACGTTTCACGTAGATAAATCTGGACTATTTATTTACTCAAAACCGATTAAAGGTGAATGAGAAATTAATTGTTCAAGATACGCTCAAATGAACATTAAGGAAAAAGATGGGGCTTTAGTCCCACATTGCTAACCGGCGAGAGCCAGTGTTTCCTTATATGTGTTCCTGTGCTAATGTTCTTAATACAAAAGCACAGGAGGTCTCTACCCTTGGGCGAGCAGGTGCTCGCACCTGCGAGCCCGCCACCCGCGCAATGGGCGCTTTGTTGGCGCCCTTTGCACTTTGCATTGAGAAACTTTAATTTATGCTCCATGTGGTGATGACGTGGCATGTCAGTGACGAGGCAGTGCCTATGTGGCACGTGACTGTGTAGAGAACGATGACTGGATTGGGCAAATAAATGGTGGTCGTCGGATCAAAGATCTGAAGCGTCAGATTCGAATCTGACTGTGAAGAGGGAGGATGGATCTGAGGCATCGGATTAAATGTTCTAATCTGGCGGCTGAGATCAAGATGGGATCTGAAGAGTTATAACTCCTCACATCAAGGGACGAAATTAAAAGACCTTTAAAGGGTTATACCCTTTCATTATGAACGGTCCAGATCTGTCCGAACCAAACGGTACTTACCTCTTCACTCAATATAAATAGATCCCTCCACTTGATCATTTCATTCATTCAAGCATTACAATCTAAAAGCATTCGCACTTATCCATTTTATGCATCAAGAGTCCAAAAAGTCTACGGTAAGGTTCGCCGGTCTCAGAATTTGAAGTGCTACTATTCCGAGACGACGTCGTTGTATCTTGGAAACGAATTGCTGCTATCCGTGAGCACCAGTAGCGGAGCAATATCGTTTTACGGAGATTGTGTCGAACACTAATCTCGACGTAAACCAATCAGTTTGCTTCCTCCGAAAGCAACCTCTCGGAAGATCCGACGGTCGTAAATCGACTAAGTCAAATACCGAGAAAATACAAGTCGGATTCCAACAGATAGTAGCATCTCATACGCTAGTCATCAGTCGAATTGATCCAAATTACACATGCTCATTACAATGGAGGAGGCATGCATATCGATGTCTCTACTATCGCACAATGTGATCAAAATAGGCATCCCATCTAGCAGTAAGATCAAGCCGGCATACACTATCACGTTACAGTACTCCACCTCTTAAGATTGCATCCCCAACAAACAATCTCTTTCAAGGTGTCGAAGCTACTATTTGTAGGAGAAAATCCGAAACCCTAAAACCCTACCTGAATTATGATTAATGCTTACCTCATACCATCTATCCCTTGGTAATAAGTTTTCATTATGCATTTGAATTTACCTCTCTTACCGGCTCTAGCTCTAGAGGGAGGACTTGTCTTTTTTTCTTTTTCTTGGTAATAGTTTTCCACTTAAGTAGAGAGAGAAGCTTGTTATGGAATGCCCTTTTGGTGTTTTATATCTTTTTGTCACAAATTAAGAATATATGGCAGTTAACCACACAAATTACTATATATAGCAGAGGGTATTTAGTAAATAGTCCCAGCGCATATAATGCATTCCCCTCAACGTACAATGCCATATATGGCATATGATCTATACAGAGATTTACTTGCCAATAAAATATTTGCTCACTTCTCACAAGAACATTTAGTACATTTAGTGGTAATGATAAACATTATAATTAATTTATAAATATATCTAAAAAATAGAAAAGAGAAGAGAATGCACCGTTTTTCTTCTTCTTCTTCTTCTTTTTTTTATTGAAAATTGAAATTTTGACTATAAACTGCCTTGGAGAAATCTTAAATAACACACTGTTAATTTGTAATGAATACTATAAGATTTATAGTGCTGTACCAATAGTTTTGTTTTCTGAAATGGAAAGTTTTTTTTTATTTAAAATGTTAGTTTATATATCAATAATAAACGTTCATAAATATAGAAGAAAGTCCAGTCTTACGCAGTAATAAAATTGCAGATAGCCATCCTCCTCTCTTCTTACTCATCGGTTCATTCATAGCTTGATCATTCACAAATCTTCTCTCAATCTGCATAACACATGAATACAAAATTCCAATCAAATATAGGAAAAGAGGTTGAAAATGACAGAAGATAATATTTTTTGGGCATGGCCATATATACCATATTTTTCTTAAAATAAAAAACATATACAAATATAGAAATGATCAGTAAGCATGATATTATTTAAAGCAAAATGATTTTTGTTACCATTGATTTCTGCAAAAACACTCAGAGAAGAGGGAAGAAGCGTGTATCAAATAGATCAGTATACGAGGAGGAGGAGGAGTTGGAGGAGGAGAAGGAGAAGGAGAAGAGGAATAAAAGCATTAAAGCAGTGGGTGTTGGACTTCGTCTCTTATAGAATAACACGACCACTTGTAATCTTTCCGATGTATGTTTTAAAAGGAAAGAAAATGGGAAAAACACAAAGCATTTAATTATCTATCCATAAAGGAGAGCATGCATGCACAAAACGTAAATGAATGATGATTATTTTAAAAAAAAAATCGAAGGAGCGCCCTAGGTTTTTAAATAATCTAAGGCTACTTTTTCTTTTTTATTAACCCCATCCATATTTTACTTTGAAATTAATAAAATTCCTAGTGAGGGCATTTAAGAGCATCCATAAAGGTTGAACTCTTTGAGAGGAGGGCAAATCGTCTATCCCAAAAAAACCTTTGTCCCGCTTATCCCGTTTCTTGATGACGGTCGGCGAGTCATCCGATCGCCGATCGAACACCACCGGCGGCCTCCGGTCGCTGCCCTGAACAAAATTATACTCTAGGAGGGTACGGTAAATCCGTCGGGATCGCCGCAATTGCGATCTCGCCGGATTCACCGTCAGATCCGACGAGATTGTAATTGCAGCGATTTCAACCGATTCACCATTCTTTTAGGATATCATTTGATTCGGTACGATGATCAAAATTCATCGGTGGTGTCCGATCGGACGACTCGTCGACCGTCGCCGAGGGAACGAGACAGACGGGACAGACACTTTTTCGAGACAGAAGATCCCAATCGCTTTGAGAGTTATTTCATTATCACATTCATGTCACATCGAAAATACAAAATCTTATACATCTCTCTACTATTAAAAAAAAAATCTTAACAACTCCTTCACAAATTAATCTCACATCTTTCATGATATATATTTCTCATCTCTCTTTTAGTTGACCTTGCTTAGTAAGATAAAACGATAATTTACCAAAGGGCGCACCTGAGAATAGATATTTACCAAAAGACGTATCATGGTTTCATTGTTACCAAAAGACGTATTCATTTTAGTGAACTTCCTTTTATACCCCTTCCGTCAAAAATAATCTTTCTCTTTCTCTTTCTCTTTCTCTTTGTCAGTAACAAATCCCGACTGAATCTGCTTTTTCAGATTTGTCATTTTAAAATAATATATTTAGAAATCGGGTAAAAACGTATGGCAAAGAAAGAAAAATTATTTCCATTAACAGAAAGCTCTCTTCCAACATGATTTTAAAAATCTAAAGTGATGATTTTTTATATTTGATTAATATAAATTAATATATTAAATAATATTTAATAAATATATTAATATATAAAAAAGACTTAAAAATTAAAAAAATCTCAAAATTTTTAATTACAAATCCAGCATGATTTTAGGCCCAGCTTGGGCTTGAAATAAAATATTTCAGGCTCAGCGTGGGCCTGAAATAAAATATTTCAGGCCCAGCGTTGGCCTGAAATAGAAATATTTCAGGCCCAGCGTGGGCCTGAAACAAAAGATTTCAGGCCCTGCGTCGACCTGAAATCATGTATTATGATAGGGTTTTTTACGTAAGCTTGAAACGTAAAGAAACATCTTTTTATATTTTTGAAATCGCAATAAAAATCACAGAGAAAGACTATCTTACGTGAGACATTCTAATTAATATAAAATGTAGATTATATTAAAAACGAACTTTTATTTTGATTTCAGGCCCAGCGTGGGCCTGAAATAGAAATATTTCAGGCCCAGCGTAGACCTGAAACAAAAGATTTCAGGCCCTGCTAAGGGAATAAAATTAAAAGATTTCAGGCCCTGCGTCGACCTGAAATCATGTGTTATGATAGGGTTTTTTACGTAGGCTTGAAACGTAAAGAAACATCTCTTTATATTTTTGAAATCACAATAAAAATCACAGAGAAAGACTACCTTACGTAAGACATTCTAATTAATATAAAATGTACATTATATTAAAAACAAACTTATATATATATATATACATACACACACACACACACACACAATGAAAAAATAACTTCAACTTCAACAACAGGGCCTGAAATCAGTTGATTTCAGGCCCTGAGCAAGGCCTGAAATCAGTTGATTCAGGCGATTATATAAAATTAATAAATATAAAAAAATAATTAATAGAGATAATAATATACATTGATCAGCAAAATTAAAGATATAAGGATGATTTACTAAAACAAGCTATGATTCTACATTATTGTTGTATCGTTCTGTGCCAATTGATACAGTATGAGAACATAAGTGGGTTTTGATGAAAACCCACTGATAGACATAAAAAACTCCTATTGCAACATAATTTATAATCATTAGAAAAATACCATCTCCTAAGGTGTCCAAACCTCTAATCTTAATGTATCACCATTGTTATAGGAGTAGTTTAAGTATATTAGTGAGTTTTGAGGAAAACTCACTGATGGAATTACCATATCTGGAATTCTGAAAACCCTATATCAGTAGATAGAGTTGAGCTAGGAGATGATATTTTTGGTGTCCAAACCTCTAATCTTGCTGTCTCACCAAGGCTATAGGAGTAATTTAGGTATATCAGTGAGTTTTGAGCAAAACTCACTGATGGACCTACCATATCTCGAATTCTGAAAACCCTATATCAGTAGACAGGGATGAACTAGGAGATGATATTATTGGAGTCCAAACCTCTAATCTTGATGTATCACCAATGTTATAGGAGTAGTTTAGGTATATCAGTGAGTTTTGAGCAAAACTCACTGATAGACCTACAATATCTGGAATTCTGAAAACCCTATATCGGTAGACAGGGTTGAGCTAGGAGATGATATTTTTGGTGTCTAAACCTCTAATCTTGCTGTCTCACGAAAGCTATAGGAGTAGTTTAGATATATTAGTGAGTTTTAAGCAAAACTCACTGATGGACCTACCATATCTGAAATTCTGAAAACCCTATATCAGTAGACAGGGATAAACTAGGAGATGATATTTTTGGTATCCAACCCTCTAATCTTGATGTATCACCAATGTTATAGGAGTAGTTTAGGTATATCAGTGAGTTTTGAGCAAAACTCACTGATGGACCTATCATATCTGGAATTCTGAAAACCCTATACCAGTAGACAGGGTTGAGTTAGGAGATGATATTTTTGGTGTCCAAACCTCTAATCTTGCTGTATCACCAATGCTATAGGAGTGGTTTAGGTATATCAGTGAGTTTTGAGCAAAACTCACTGATAGACCTACCATATTTGGAATTCTGAAAACTCTATATCAGTAGACAGGGTTGAGCTAGGAGATGAGATTTTGGGTGCCGAAACCTCTAATCTTGCTGTATCACCAATGCTATAGGAGTGATTTAGGTATATCAGTGAGTTTTGAGCAAAACTCACTGATGGACCTACCATATTTGAAATTTTGAAAACCCTATATCAGTAGACAGGGTTGAGCTAGGAGATAAGATTTTGGGTGCCGAAACCTCTAATCTTGCTGTATCACCAATGCTATATAAGTGGTTTAGATATATCAGTGAGTTTTGAGCAAAACTCACTGATGGACCTACCATATCTGAAATTCTGAAAACCCTATATCAGTAGACAGGGATAAACTAGGAGATGATATTTTTGGTGTCCAAACCTCTAATCTTGATGTATCACCAATGTTATAGGAGTAGTTTAGGTATATCAGTGAGTTTTGAGCAAAACTCACTAATGGACCTACCATATCTGGAATTCTGAAAACCCTATATCAATAGACAGGGTTGAGCTAGGAGATGATATTTTTGGTGTCCAAACCTCTAATCTTGATGTATCACCAATGTTATAGGAGTAGTTTAGGTATATCAGTGAGTTTTGAGCAAAACTCACTGATGGACCTACCATATCTGGAATTCTGAAAACCCTATATCAGTAGACAGGGTTGAGCTGGGTGATGATATTTTTGGTGTCCAAACTTCTAATGATTATAAATTATATTGCAATAGGAGTTTTTAGTTCTATCAGTGGGTTTTCACCAAAACCCACTGATGAACCTAGGATATTTGGATTTCTCAAAACCGAATATTAATAGTTAGAGTTGAGCTAGGAGATGGTATTTTTGGTGTCCAAACTTCTAATGGTTATAAATTATGTTGCAATAGAAGTTTTTTAGGTAACTCCGCCTGTGACGACCTAGTCATGGCCGGTCCCAAGCCCGGATAAAGGAGGAGGGTTGCGTTAGGTTGCCAGCCAGCGTAAAAAAACTATGGCAAATACTCAATGAATGGATCCATTAAAGTATTATGCTAATGCTAGGATGTTCCCCGGAAGGAACGCGTTGCAGGGTCCGACTGTAACGTCTCGGCAAGGACCGCTACATCTCCAGAACCCGGGTGTAGTGCTAAATATGCAAGGGTTCGCGTTGCAGGGTCCGACTGTAACGTCTCGGCAAGGACCGCTACATCTCCATGAGAACTTGGGTGTAGTGTTAAATAGGCAAGAGTTCTCACACCATAGGTGGACTAAGAATAAACATTATAAGAAAAGTAATAGTCTCAGATTTGGAACATGGAATATAGGAACTCTCACTGGTAAAACAATGGAGGTAGTAGATACAATGATTAGGAGAAAAATTAATATTTTGTGTGTGCAAGAGACAAAATGGGTAGGTGAGAAGGCAAAAATGATAGAGAACTCGGGTTTTAAGTTATGGTATACAGGAAAGAGTAAAACAAGAAATGGAGTGGGTATTTTTGTAGATAGTTCTTTAAAAGATGAAGTTGTTGGTGTAGTTAGAAAGGGGGATAGAATTATGGCTCTCAAGATAGTAGTGGCGAAAGAAGTTGTGAACGTAATTAGCATATATGCACCTCAAGTAGGATTAGATGAAGAAACTAAATCAAGATTTTGGAGCGATTTAGATGAGGTATTACAAAACATTCCGCCAAATGAAATGATTTTAATAGGAGGCGATCTAAATGGACATGTCGGAGCGAAAAATGAAGAATATGAGAGAGTACATGGGGGTTATGGGTTTAGAACAAGAAATGAAGAAGGAAAAACTATATTGGATTTTGCGATAGCATATGACCTTATACTAGCTAATACATTTTTTAAGAAAAAAGAAGAACACTTGATCACATTCAAAAGTGGGAATAATAAATCACAAATTGATTATTTTATGGTTAGGAAGAGAGATAGGAAGATTTGTAAAGATTGTAAGGTTATCCCTGGAGAAAGCTTAACTACCCAACATAGATTAGTAGTGTTAGATATACGCCTTAGTTATAATATCAATAGAGGAAAAATATACACGACTCCTAGAATTAAGTGGTGGAAGTTAAAGGATGGGAAGCAAAACATATTGAAGGAGAAGGTAGGAATACAAGCATTAGATGAAATATATAGAGACTCTAATACGACATGGGATAAGATGGTATCAAAGTTGAAAATAGTAGCTAAGGATGTACTCGGTGAGTCAAAGGGGCATGCACCACCAAGGAAGGAATCTTGGTGGTGGAATGAGAAAGTACAAGAGAAAGTGAAAGAAAAACGAATAGCTTATAAGGAATTATATATTTGTAAGAACGAGGAAAACTTAAAAAAATATACAATAGCCAAGAAAGAGGCTAAGAAAGCAGTGAATGAAGTAAAAAATAAAACTTTTGAACGATTATATCAAAATTTAGATACAAAAGAAGGGGAAAGAGACATTTATAAAATAGCTAAAGCAAGAGAAAGGAAAACAAGAGACCTTAGTCAAATAAGATGTATTAAAGATGAATGCGATAGAGTACTAGTAAATGATAGCGAAATAAAAGAGCGGTGGAAGATTTACTTTCATCAACTTTTTAATGAAAGTTTAGGGGACCAACTTGACTTAGGCAATTTAAGTATTTCAAATGAGTATAGAAATTTTAATTTTCATCGGAGAATTCAAACTTCAGAAGTAGAACAAGCTTTGAAAGGGATGCAAAATGGAAAGGCCGTGGGACCGGATGATATCCCAATAGAGGTATGGAAATGTTTAGGGAAAAGAGGTATTGAATGGCTTACAAAATTATTTAATTTAATATTGAAAACAAAAAAATGCCTAATCAATGGAGGGTAAGTAGTCTAGTTCCCTTATATAAGAACAAAGGAGACATACAAAATTGTGCAAACTATAGGGGTATTAAATTAATGAGTCATACCATGAAACTTTGGGAAAGAGTAATAGAAAAAAGATTGAGGAAGGAGACCACGGTAACCGAAAATCAATTTGGGTTCATGCCTGGAAGGTCGACAATAGAAGCTATACATCTTCTTAGGCAATTAATTGAAAAATATCGGGAGCAAAAGAAAGATCTACACATGGTATTTATTGATTTAGAAAAAGCTTATGATAGGGTACCAAGAGAAATTATATGGAGAATTCTAGAAAAGAGAGGCGTTAGCGTAACATATATTGACCTAATTAAAGATATGTATGAAGATGTAACGACTAGAGTGAAGACTTCAGGTGGATTGACTGAAGCATTTCCAATAAGGATAGGGTTACATCAAGGATCAGCTTTAAGTCCCTATCTTTTTACACTAATCATGGATGAACTCACTAGGCACATTCAAGATACAGTGCCATGGTGCATGTTGTTTGCAGATGATATTGTTTTGATAGATGAGACACGTGAAGGAGTAAATGCTAAACTAGATTCTTGGCGGGAAACTCTAGAAATGAAAGGTTTTAGGCTTAGTAGAGTAAAGACTGAATATATGGAATTTAAGTTTAGCAATGCTAGACGTAGTGAAACAATTGTTAAGATAGGAGATGATGAGTTGTCTAAAATCGAGAACTTTAAGTATTTAGGATCGTTCTTGCAAAGTGATGGAGGAATTGAGAGAGATGTCTTACATAGAATACAAGCAGGATGGTTGAAATGGAGATTAGCATCGGGTGTCTTATGTGATCGTAAAGTACCTCTAAAACTTAAAGGGAAGTTCTACAAAACGACAGTTAGACCTGCTATGTTATATGGTGCTGAATGTTGGGCTATGACTCGAGCACATGAGCAAAAGATGAAAGTTGCAGAGATGAGGATGTTAAGGTGGATGTGTGGACATACGAGGATGGATAGAATAAGGAATGAGAGTATTAGAGAGAAAGTCGGAGTTGCATCTATTGAAGAAAAACTTCGGGAGACACGTTTGAGATGGTACGGACATGTACTTAGAAGACCAATAAATGCCCCTGTTAGACGATGTGAAACTATGATAAATACGCACATTAAAAGAGGGAGAGGAAGACCAAAAAAGACTTGGTTGGCAACAATAAAACAAGATAAATTTTATTTAAATCTAGATGATGATATAGTAGGGGATAGAACTCAATGGCGTAAAAGGATCCATATAGCCGACCCCACCTAGTGGGATAAGGCTTTGTTGTTGTTGTTGTTGTTGTTGTAGAAGTTTTTTAGGTCTATCAGTGGGTTTTCACCAAAACCCACTGATGTTCTCATACTATATCAATTGGCACAGAACGATACAGTAATAATGTAGAATCATAGCTTATTTTAGTAAATTATTTTTATATCTTTAATTTTACTGATCAATATATATTATTATCTTTATTAATTATTTTTTTATATTTATTAATTTTATATAATCATGCAGGGCCTGAAATTAACTGATTTCAGGCCCTGTGCCTTTTGTTGACGTTGAATTTTATATTTTTGATGTCCAAACCTTTTTTCAAAAATGAATACATTTTTTCTTTCTTTGTCTTTTGGTATATTTTTGAATTAAAATCATGATTAACAGAAGGCAAAGAAAAATATGGCAAAGAAAGCTTTCTGTTAATTCATTAAAATCATGTTGGAAGGGGTATAAGATTTCAGGCCCAGCTTAGGCCTGAAATAAAATATTTCAGGCCCAGCGTGGGCCTGAAACAAAAGATTTCAGGCCCTGCTGAGGGCCTGAAATCAAATGATTTCAGGCCCTGCGTCGGTCTGAAATCATGTGTTATGATAGGGTTTTTTACGTAGGTCTGAAACGTAAAGAAACATCTCTTTATATTTTTGAAATCGCAATAAAAATCATAAAGAAAGACTATCTTACGTGAGACATTCTAATTAATATAAAACATACATTATATTAAAAACGAACTTATATATATATATATATATATCTCGATTTGTAAAGCAACTTCAACTTCAACAACAGGGCCTGAAATCTTTGATTTCAGGCCCTGCATGATTATATAAAATTAATAAATATAAAAAAATAATTAATAAAGATAATAATATATATTGATCAGTAAAATTAATGATATAAAGATAATTTACTAAAATAAGCTATGATTCTATATTATTACGGTATCGTTCTGTGCCAATTGATACAGTATGAGAACATCAGTGGGTTTTGGTGAAAACCCACTGATAGACCTAAAAAACTTCTATTGCAACATAATTTATAACCTTTAGAAGTTTAGACACCAAAAATACCATCTCCTAGCTCAACTCTAACTATTGATATTGGGTTTTGAGAAATCCAAATATACTAGGTCCATCAGTGGGTTTTGGTGAAAACCCACTGATAGAACTAAAAACTCCTATTGCAATATAATTTATAATCATTAGAAGTTTGGACACCAAAAATATCATCACCCAGCTCAACCCTGTTTACTGATATAAGGTTTTCAGAATTCCAGATATGGTAGATCCATCAGTGAGTTTTGCTCAAAACTCACTGATATACCTAAACTACTCCTATAACATTGGTGATACATCAAGATTAGAGGTTTGGACACCAAAAATATCATCTCCTAGCTCAACCCTGTCTACTGATATAGGATTTTCAGAATTCCAAATATGGTAGGTCCATTAGTGAGTTTTGCTAAAAACTCACTGATATACCTAAACTACTCCTATAACATTGGTGATACATCAAGATTAGAGGATTGGACACCAAAAATATCATCTCCTAGTTCATCCCTGTCTACTGATATAGGGTTTTTAGAATTTCAGATATGGTAGGTCCATCAGTGAGTTTTGCTCAAAACTCACTGATATATCTAAACCACTCCTATAGCATTGGTGATACAGCAAGATTAGAGGTTTCGACACCCAAAATCTCATCTCCTAGCTCAACCCTGTCTACTGATATAGGGTTTTCAGAATTCCAAATATGGTAGGTCCATCAGTGAGTTTTGCTCAAAACTCACTGATATACCTAAACCACTCATATAGCATTGGTGATACAGCAAGATTAGAGGTTTCGGCACCCAAAATCTCATCTCCTAGCTCAACCCTGTCTACTAATATAAAGTTTTCAGAATTCCAAATATGGTAGGTCTATCAGTGAGTTTTGCTCAAAACTCACTGATATACCTAAACCACTCCTATAGCATTGGTGATACAGCAATATTAGAGGTTTCGGCACCCAAAATCTCATCTCCTAGCTCAAGCCTGTCTACTGATATAGGGTTTTCAGAATTCCAAATATGGTAGGTCCATCAGTGTGTTTTGCTCAAAACTCACTGATATACCTAAACCACTCCTATAGCATTGGTGATACAGCAAGATTAGAGATTTCGGCACTCAAAATCTCATCTCCTAGCTCAACCCTGTCTACTGATATAGAGTTTTCAGAATTCCAAATATGGTAGGTCCATCAGTGAGTTTTGCTCAAAACTCACTGATATACCTAAACCACTCCTATAGCATTGGTGATACAGCAAGATTAGAGGTTTCGACACCCAAAATCTCATCTCCTAGCTCAACCCTGTCTACTGATATAGGGTTTTCAGAATTCCAAATATAGTAGGTCCATCAGTGAGTTTTGCTCAAAACTCACTGATATACCTAAATCACTCCTATAGCATTGGTGATACAGCAAGATTAGAGGTTTCGACACCCAAAATCTCATCTCCTAGCTCAACCCTGTCTACTGATATAGAGTTTTCTGAATTCCAAATATGGTAGGTCCATCAGTGAGTTTTACTCAAAACTCACTGATATACCTAAACCACTCCTATAGCATTGGTGATACAGCAAGATTAGAGGTTTCGGCACCCAAAATCTCATCTCCTAGCTCAACCCTGTCTACTGATATAGGGTTTTCAGAATTCCAAATATGGTAGGTCCATCAGTGAGTTTTGCTCAAAACTCACTGATATACCTAAACCACTCCTATAGCATTGGTGATACAGCAAGATTAGATGTTTCGACACCCAAAATCTCATCTCCTAGACCACTCCTATTAGATGTTTTGGCACTCAAACTCACTGATATACCTAAACCACTCCTATATAATATGTAATTATATATTAAACCTTTTTATAAAATTTTTTTATATTTTTTTATATCAATGATGGAGGGCCTGAAGTCTGATGACTTCAGGCCCCATGGCACTGAAAAATTTTTAATTTTAAAAATATTTTTTATATTTAATTATTATTTATTAAATTAATTATTTATTAGATCTGAAGTTATTTGACTTCAGACCCTCCTGGGATGACTTCAGGCCCTATGTTTGAATCTGAAATTAAGTGTTTTGATAGGTTTTTTTATATATTAATATATTTTTAAAATAGAAAAAAAATTTGAGTCCACGTCGGGCCTGAATCAAAAGATTTCTGGCCCAACGTGGGCCTGAAATAAAAAATTTCAGGCCCACGCTGGGCCTGAAAGTATTGATTTCAGGCCCAGCGTGGGCCTGAAATCAATACACGCTCTTTTTTTTTTAAATTTTCAGCCATTTTCAAATTTTTTTTATATATTAATATATTTATTAATATATTAATATATTTATATATATTTATTAATAAAGAGCGTGGGATGAGATATTAATATATTTATTAATATTTTTTATATATATTAATATATATATTAAATATTATTTAATATATTAATTTCTATTAATCAAATATAAAAATTATTTATTTATATTTTTAAATCACGTTGGATGCGATATTTGTTAACTGAAATATTTTTTTGATGTTTACCTTACAACGTTTTCAGCGCCGATTTCATAATATATTATTTTAAAATAAAAGTCTGAAAAAGTATCTGCAGACGTCTCGAAATTTGTTACTGAGAGAGAGAAAGAGAAAGACAGTAGATAACAGGAGGGGTATAAGAGGAAGTTCACTATTATTAAGTGCGCCCTTTAGTGAAAATGAAACCATGATACGCCGTTTGATAAATATCTATTCTTGGGTACGTCTTTTGGTAAATTGCCGAAGATAAAATTGAGTTATTATTATTAGTGTATATTTCTTATCTCTCTTTCATATTTTACCATATATAATTAAGTTTTTATAAAATTTAAATCCATTAATATGAAATCAATTTAATAAAAAAATCAATTGAAAAAAAATCAAATTAATAAAAAAAATTATTTTTCAAACAAATGTTGAATAAAAATCAATTTAATAAAAAAAAGAAAAAGAAAATTAAAGGAGCGGCTCCTCCTCTTGAAAGGAAGGAACTCCATCCCATCTTATTGCCACATCCTCAATGGGAGCTCCTCACAGATGCTTAAGTTTGGCTTATTCAAAAATTAAAATTATGTAAAAATAAATATAGTAAATTCAATTTTTATCTATTTGTTGGTGATGGATACATAACATATAATTTAATATTTTGATATATAATGAAGATTAAAGTTAAGTTAGTTGTGATTTTGATATTTCACAGGTGTTAAAATTCTAATTGTGAACAAGACAATAATTAAGTCTTAATATATATAGATTTAGGCATCTAAGTTTTGGGTGGGAATCAGACACTAACTTAAAAAATTTTTTAATATATATTTTTGTAGTATATTATATTTTCTATTTCTCTCTGATTGCTCATCTCCGACTGCTCCATCTTCAGGTATAATTTATTAAATAGTACATCTATATATATATATATATATATATATATATATATATATATATATATATATATATATATATATATATATATATATATATATATATATATATATATATATATATATATATATATTGGTGCAATCTTCGTTAGATCAGGATTGACCTAATTTAACTAGGCTTGGATGAGTTGGAGTTTTGATGTTTGAACAATATGCAAGTCAAATGAGTCAAGGTTGACTGGAGACTTGACTGATAAAGTCCAGGTGGATCGGGAAGATCGCACGCTGACACGAAAAAAATCCTAGTGAAACTAGGCAGACCTAATTGGGAATTAGATGAAGTCCAGGTGGATCGGGCATACCACACGTTGGCACGAGAAAAGTCCTAGTGGGACTAGGCAGATCTAGTTGGGAAATAAGTACAAGTGGATCGAGAAAATCACACGTTGGCACAAAAAAAGTCTTAGTGGGACCAGGCAGACCTAATTGGTAACTAGGTGAAGCCCAGGTGGATCAGGGAGATATAACGCTAGCACGGGAAAAGTCCTAGTGGACTAGGCAGAACTAGTTGGGAATTAGGTGAAGTTCAAATAGATCGGGGAGATCATGTTGGAATCGTTGTGCCGGCTAGAGGGGGGTGAATAACTTTGTCACCCGAATGTGTCGATTTCTTCCTAGAGGGGGTGAATTACAATACGTCACCGACGGAATCTATAGTTTCGTTGGTAATCATGGATGAAATGACCGATTCCATCACAACATTACCGACGGAAACATCGATTCAGTTGGAAAATCACTGACGAAAACAATGGTGCCGTCAGTGATTTTCGACGGAATCATTGTTTCCTTCAATGATTGCCAACGGATCTATAGATTCAATTGATGATTGCCGACATAATCCATTATTCCATTGGTACTTTTTGTAATGAAAATAAATTTTGCGATGGTAAACAATGTCAGAAATCAATATTCTATTGGTTAATGCCGACGGAAATACATATTCCATTAATAATTTTAACTACTGAATTTGAATTCCGACAGTAAAATTTGTCTAAGAAATTTGTATTCATCGATAATATTCGTCTATGATCCAATATATTACGATGTCTCCGGTTCAGTCATTATTCTGACATTAGATCAAATACTAATAGAATATTCCATCAGTATAAGAGGATATTTTGTAGTGTCTAAGTCCTGATTAAGAATCGGATATATGCTAAGTTTTGGTTAGAGACCAGGTAGACAAATTCCTAGTTGGAGACTAGATGAATAAAGTCCAAGTAATTAAGACTTGGTAAATAATTCTTAGCTGGAGATTAGGTGAATCAAATCCAAGTGGTTAATGCTTGGCAGATAAAATTTCTAGCCGGAGGTTAGATCAATCAAGCCTAAGTGATTAAAGCTTATCAGACAAATTCTTAGCTAGGTACTACGTGACTTAAGTCCAAGTATGTGAAATCAGCTGGAGGCTGATTGCTCGGCATAAGTCCAAATGTGTGGAATCAACCAGAGAATGTTTGCTTGGCAAAACTGAACTAGATGGGTTAAACTAGTCAAGTAAGTGCGATTAATTTCATATTTTATATCATACTCATTACGTGTAACAACTGCAAGAAAATATACTAGACGGTTCCAAGCAACCAGATGGATTCCACAGGCGATTGGTTGGTGATAACTCTTGATGAAGGGATTTCGAAGGGTCTAGGTGATCGTATGAGTCCAGGTGACTAGATATATAGACGACCGAGTATTTTTCGGGTGACTAAGAGACGACGTTATCAACAATTTGAACATGATGGTCAAGATGAAATTTGATCCCTACCCAAGTGATAGGGTGGTGCACGGATGACCGAGAAGTTTCATTAATATTATAGAACTTACTGCCACGTCAACACTTGTACAGGTAACCGGGAAAGTACTATATAAGGAGTTTCAAGCTTGAGCTTACAAATCATTTCTTGCTTAATCACCGAATTCTATTCTTGTGCTATGAGTGTTGATTCATCTTCTATGTTGTGACACGCTGCAACATACAATTTATTTTTGATCAACAACCACTAAAGTAATATTTTGATATTATTTTAATGCTGTCTCAATTTTTTATTGTCCTTTAAGTTTAGCTTTTTTATGTAAAATTTCTCCACCTAGGAAAAAATAAAAATAGGAATTCTTCACCTAGGAGACATTAAAAATATGAATCAAATTTTTTAAACTACTGTGCTATATTTTTGTGCTATATTTTTTATATATATTTGATTTGGTTGAGGAACTTGTATATTGATATTGTTAGATCTCAATATAGATTTTGTCTTACTTTATTAAATTAGTCAAGTTAATTTATTATTTTTTATATATTAATTTTTATTAATTCAGTTATAATTGCTTATTATTTTTACTGATTTTTTATTTAATGTTATTCATTTTCCTCTAATGTCAATCTCCTTTCTATATGTGACAGGACATTATATTAAGTAAGGGCAATGACATACAGGGAAAATTTTTAACAAGAAATTCAACAAGAATTACGTGTTATTTTTTATGTACATATTCGTTTGCCATTTGAACACTGACAGTGACCTTCGGTCATCATCTCGAACTAAATTATATTTTGAGGGACATGACGAATCCGTCAGGAATCACTACAATTAAAATGTCACATAATTCTCATTAAATTTCTCGTTAAAAATTTTCGTTACATATTATTTTTCATGAAATAAATTAATTATGAGGTGTTGCTAGAAATTAATAGAACAGCTCCTTGCAAACAAGCAGCACCGACGAGCTGTGTCCCACTAGGTCGAACTCACGTACGACCGGGCGCCACCGCTCCGGGATTCTTCTCACGGGCGTCGTCTCCTAGCTGAGGCGTTGCCATTGTCACGGCGTCATCCACAGCAACCTCAAGGTCACTTAAAGTGCGCCTTCCAAACTATATTTAATATATACATGCACTCTTGTAAGCAGATTAACGGAACACCTGCTGTTGACTAGAGTAAACGAAGCCGCTGCAATGGTGCACTACTTGTTTAAAATAGGTCTTTTATATTTTGTGTAGCACTAAAATACCAATCCGTTGTAGTCTAGTCGGTTAGGATATTCGGCTCTCACGTGAAGGACCCGGGTTCAAGTCCCGGCAACGGAAATATTATATGTAGTTTTTTATTCTTCCTTTCATCCATAACGCGCTTAATGTAATTATAAGAAACGATGAAGAAATGCCCTAGATCGGACGGTCGCCGAAGCCTGATCAAAAACCCGGGCCTTCTATATAAACTTGGCTCCTCGCCTCTCCCACACTCCTCGCTGTGCGGCGGATTCGTTCTCCCCGTCGACCTCAGGATGGTGAACCTTTCCTCCTTTTGTTTTTGCCTCTCGATTTCTGCACTTAATTTCGTCTCTCGTGCGAATCGAAACTCTCTGTGTCCTCGAGCTGAGTTTGTGTTTCTTCTAATGGGTTTTCTTGCAGCCGTTCAAGCGATATGTGGAGATCGGAAGGGTTGCTCTTGTGAACTACGGGAAGGAGTATGGAAGGCTCGTCGTCATCGTCGACGTTATCGATCAGAACAGGGTACGTGGCGAGTTCTGATTTTGACGTCTTCAATTTTATGCACGATTAAACTGCATAGATCAACTTACGAGTTTAGGTTACGTATGGCTCGTATCAAAAGTATATTCTTTGATTAGTTTTTGTTGCTTTATGCATTTTGAGAAGTTGGTAAATTAAAATTCGTATAATGTTCTACGTTGTTCCTTTTCTAAGATTAATTATATAATCCGTGACTATGCTGTGACATCTCCATTTTTACGATCTTAGTGGTCAAGTATTAACATGTTATGTTTGATTTGAAGGTGCCGGTTGCCAAGTTGGTAACGCCATTAGAACTTGTTGCCAAGGTCCCCAAAAAACCCGCATTGAAATGACAGCTTGCTCATAATTCCAATAGAATTCTGTTTCAGCCAACTTGTATATTTACAAGGAGATCATACGCACTCCATTTATTCCATGTACCTTAAACCTTGTGTTAGGTAAAAAATTTATTCTCTCTAGAGTTAATTATTCCCTAATTTATCTCTATAATTAGTTGTTAGAATTTATCTTGTTAATTGTTGAGAAGGCATCACTTGGATTCTTATAAATAAACATATCATGTAGCTTTTTGGCATCAAACAAGTTAATGAATTAAAAGCCTTTGGCTATTGGAGGTTGATCCCCTTAAAGCGATCAATTTCCCTTCCCTCCCTTCTTTTCTTTGATTTTCTACAAGATATGATGCAAGTTTTTATCTATTTGATATATGCCACTGTTCCTCACAGCAACCAACTATCCTTAGATCAAAAACCTCATCCACCACCATCCTTCTATGCTACGACCTTCTCCATGTCAAAATACTTTCGACACCATAATCCCTAAATTCACCATCAATTTCATACCACCATCTACATCCTTTGCTAGCATCCGAGTTGCCAACAACTTGTCTGTAATCTCCCCAACATGGTTATGATTTATCTAAAAGAATTTTTAGCCTTTACAATTTCTTTATTTGGATATTTTCTATTAAAAGAATAAAAATATTGTTCCAAAAGGCATATATTTGGTTGATTGTAGCATGAGGGTAAGAAGATTTCGTTTAACAATACACTGGACATCCTACTAGACATAAGAAGAATTCCTCTATTGGAGAAGTGTATATCCTACTCGATGGATTGAGCTGAAAGATTTTTCCTTCCACATGACATGCTAGATGACCCTAAGGTGGCCTTCTCATCCATTTTAACACCACTAAATAACATTAAATCTCAAAGGGGAGGTCATTTGATGGTGTGAATTGTTTGTCATGCCATGAGCCTTCATCATGGGAGGAATTCATAGATGACCTTTCTCATCTGTTTTAGTCACAAGAGTGTGAGAATGCAAAAGAGTTGTCCACAATTCAATAAATCACAATTATAAGAGAGTATGAGACTTGCTTTCTTCAACTCTTTAATCAAACTCATGATTGGTTAAAGTAGAATTATTGAACACTTATCAAAGGGCTCCATCTTGGCATCTGATAAGACGTTAAGATGGGCCTCTTCTTTGCGCACCTACAAGAGAACAAATCAATACTATGGTGATTTATAAAACACACCCTGTCTACTAATTCACCACAAACTGACAAAAGAAGATACCAAGGAATTAATGGCAACAGGGCTATGTTGCCCTTACGATGTGGTTTGATGAAAGTTTATTATTGGGCATCAACTAGTTAGTGTTTTTCTTTTTGAGCTATACAAGTTGGCTTAATAATTACTATGACATAATATTTTCTACAATTGCATTTTTGTTTATTCTTTCAACAGGGTCATTTGTTTCCTTTTTTTTTTTGAATCTATGGCTATGATTATTGTATTAATAATCTGCGTTTTGCTTGCTTCTGTCACAAATTCAGGCTTTGGTGGATGCTCCTGACATGGTGCGTGGCCAAATTAACTTTAAGAGACTCTCTCTTACTGATATAAAAATTGACATTCCACGAGTTCCTAAGAAGAAGACCCTCATTCAAGCCATGGAAGTTGCTGGTACCAGAGTTAAATGAATTCTAACATTGTAATATAGTTATGTACATGGTTATAAGTTGACGTGCTGCTGCAGATGTGAGGAATAAATGGGAGAACAGCTCGTGGGGCAGGAAGCTTATCGTGCAGAAGAGGAGAGCCGCACTAAATGACTTTGACAGGTTCAAGGTCATGGTGGCCAAGATTAAGGTAGAGTTTACATGCATCAGGATGCTAACCTACTCATGTTTTCATGGCTTTTACTTTACCATAATCTCGTTTGGTCATTGTACTAATGTGTTTCTTATTATTCCTCTAGAGAGGACGTGCCATCAGGCAAGAACTGGCCAAGCTTAAAAAGGAGAATGCAGCCTGAGCTCATCAGGACTAATCCGTGAATTTTGTTTGGGTTTCTTTGAGTTTCTGATCCTGTGCTGGTGTGGAAGTCTTGCATAGAGTTTGTAGTAAACTCGATTCCTTATTTAAAACTTATTTTCTTTAAATGCTCTGAATTAAAATTTTACAGTCTTCTCGGCAATGTTCCACCTGAATATTTATTTGAAATTAAATTGATATTCTTGTTGCTTTACTTGCAAGCCAATAATCATTTATCATGAATGTTTAGTTAGCCATTCTTAATCTCAATTGCTCGATGGGTTCACCGGGAATTCATTTTACTCATTCGTTATCTTAACTTGCTGTTTGTTATAGTTTAAAATTAGAACAAAGCATGGCACTTTTATGAATTATCATAGTTTCACTGCTAAAGTATAGACTCAAATAAGAAAAATAATTTTGTAAAACTTGTATTTCATATTACACGTGACGCCGGTCTCAAGTATAGAAATAAGGTTCCATTTTTAACAGCCCTATTCGGGTATATATTCATAATCCTCGTTTAAGTGGATTAGCATTAGGAAAAAAAATAGAAATCTGAATTAAAGAAAGAGCGTTCAACGCTCTCCTAATTCAACGGAGTCTGCTCCGTGTTCTTTGCAGGGACGCAATTATTCTCGGCTCGAATCAAACTAATCCTTACTTTTTATAAAACAAAAGAACAGCTTGTTATAACTACTGATCGCAGACAGAGCCATAATCTCTCTTCCAAATCTCCTCCGTAATTCCACGGCCATCTCCACTGGCCGTGCTCTCTCCCTCCATCAAATGCCTCCCATTTGACCATCCAATCCATTCTTCCTCTTCCTCCTCTTCTTCTTCTTCTTCTTCAGCTATCCATTTAGACACGCTTGCCTCTTCTTCTTCTTCTTCTTGCAATTGATAATAATCCAGCGCCCAAAGAATGGCTTTGGGCTGTTCAGTTTTATGTCTTCCGCCTAAATTTTATTTTATTATTTAGTTATTTATGGTGTGATAAGGAGAGGGAAGAGGTGCCAAGAAATTTTTTGGTCCTCATGTACTGGTAAGATGGAGCCAAGATTTACCCCAACTAAACTTTCTCCATTCACAACCGTGTTTTTCATTCAGAAAGTTTTTAATTTATTTCCTATTAGAATAACACTTGTTTCTGTGCTGTTGTTTTAGTGTTGATAGAGATCAGTAAACTTAGGAACCTCTGCAGACATTCCACACGTTTATAACGAGAGCATCATCCACCATGAAGAAGGGAATCCTGAAGCCCATACGCTACATTTCTCAAATATTCGGTGTGCTTAATTGTTTCCTTCGAAGAATCATTGTGAAAGTGTGCGTATTTATTACAGTAATTGTTGGATGCAGATCAGAAAGAGCCAGAATTACAGATTGGGTTCCCGACTGACGTCAAGCATGTGGCCCACATCGGATGCGATGGGCCCAACGTCGAGGACCCAGGATGGGTAGATTTATAAAATTTTATTTTGTAAATAATATATATATATATATATATATATTATTTAATGAAAAGTATTTAAATTGATAAATTGTTATAGATGAAGGCTTACCATTCAGCTCCCATCAATTCCACGCCTGGCAGTCCAGAGAAGGAAAGTGCCACGTCAGACGCTTGGGGTTCACAAGGTAAACTGTCTGATTTTTTTTATTTTTTTTTAAAAAATTTAATGAGAATATTAATTTAAATTCGTCGTGATAATTATTTCTTTAATTTAAATTTCAGACGCCGAGTTCATGAGCCGAGGGACCGAAGAATCCCCCGCCGGCGACGGTTCCACTAGGCCGCGGCATTCGAGGCGGCCGAAATCCGACGAAACGCCGGCCGTATCTGGTTCTGAAGTGGCGGATGGAGGGACGAAGAAGGGCAGGCGGGGACGCAAGAAGGACGTGGCGGCCTCGCAGGACGCGCCGGCGATCCCCAAGCATTCGCATCGAAGGAAGCCCAAGGACGGCGGCGCGACGTCGACGTCCAAGTCCAAGGCAACACCGTCAGCAAATCCGGACGGCGCGGCGGAACCGGAGAAAACTGCGGCGGAGCCGTCTTGACGTTATAAACTAATGATAATGTCTTTGAGTCTAACAAAACTATATTTATTTTCTTTTGGTATTATATACATTTATACAAATTATATACGGAGTGGGAGGTCAATTCAGATTTATTTATTAAAAGGGTCTGAAAGAATAAAGTGAGTACGAGAGAGAGAGAGGGAGACAGAGTTGCTAATGTATTACACGTAAATTTATGGAGGTTTTCAACATATAAATCTTTGTCAGTGTATAATTAATGCCATAGCAAATAGACAATAGTTTAGAACTATAAGCATGAAAGATTTGAGCTCGGCCCCATGAAAGATATTTTTCATCGTTACGTAAATGATTTTGACTTTTGAACAAACAATAATAGACTGATCGGTTAAAGGTCTATTTCGATATATGAACATCTTTTCCTGGTCAAAAATATGTCATTCGTTTGGTATTAAGTTTAATTATTCTTTAATGGAAGCTTTCTTGTTACCGTGGATTTGTTAATTCCTTGGCTACACGCCTCTCCTGCTGATTTAATTAATTATTGCATCATTTACGCATATAAGTACTTAAACCCTCAGCCTCATGATCATCAACTCGATATATCCATCGAGCTTTTCCTTCTGCAATAGTAAAGCATGGAATTGAGAGATGTAGAACCAACTCTACCTCCGGGTTTCAGGTTCCATCCGAGGGACGAGGAGCTGATATGCCACTATCTGTACAACAAGGTGACCAATCCAAGAGGCAGGGAGGGAATTACAATGGTGGAGGTGGATTTGCATACTCGCGAGCCGTGGGAGCTTCCAGACGTGGCCAAGCTGACTGCCAACGAATGGTACTTGTTCAGCTTCCGCGACCTCAAATATGCGACCGGATCGCGCACGAATCGAGCAACCAAATCCGGTTACTGGAAGGCTACTGGAAAAGACAGGGCGATCACCGATCCAAGGACTCATGCCATGGTTGGGAAGAGGAAGACGTTGGTGTTCTACAGAGGTAGAGCTCCCAGTGGCGTCAAGACTCTGTGGATCATGCATGAGTTCAGCCTGGAGACCCCTCCTTCACCTCCTAAGGTACTCCTTTCTTTTTGTATTATTGTATGTCCATGGACTCTGCGATTTGCTAATGCCTGTGTATGTATACAATTGACAGGAGGAGTGGGTTCTCTGTAGAGTTTTCCGCAAAGGAAAAGGGGAGAGCACAGATGATCAGCATGAGAACACTACAGCTGCCACGGCCTCTTCTTCTCCATCTGTAGTAGAAAATGTGTGTTCAAACCCCTCCATGGGGAATATGGAAAATTAATACTATGGCTAGCTCGAGGTCTTGTGAGGTCACTGAGCTTGGATTAATTGTTGGATGTGAAGTAATTATTATTAAGTAAATATTGATTTCAGGAACAAATAGAAGTATTTGTTGGCTTTATTGCGATTGAAAGTTAGAGTTTTTCTATTTTGTTGATGATACCCTGTTTTTTTGAGCATTTGTCGAAAACGAAAAAGGTGGAACCGCCACCTTAGCGGCCCCCTGATCCCGACCCCATAAGTTTTCAGAGGGAGGCAAACCACGATTATCACTGATTTGGTTTTTTAAGCATTTGTGACTGACTGCAACGTTGTCATAGACTATATATTGACTTTGTTTAATTAGTCTATAAAATTTGGGTAAATTTTTTTAAATTCCTCACTTCCAAACTCACATTTGCATGTAATCCCTACCCAAACTTTTATTTGCATGCAGTCCCTGATGGGATTGACAAGACAGCTTTGTGAGTATTATTTGAAGAAAGTTGAGTATAAAAGTTAAAAAATTGAGTATGTAAGGTTGCATCCACCACATTAAGAAACTGCATACTCAATTTTCACTCTTTTATACTCACTTTCCACTCTTTTATACTCATTTTTCACTGATGTATATTCAATTTTCACTCTTTTATACTCAATCCATTAGGGAGTTAACACAAAGAAAAACTCAAATGGGGACTGAATACAGAGCTTAACTTGGCATTAGAGATTTAAAACAAATTTACCGATAAAATTTTACCAGAATTCAATTCTAGTCAATGGGTAATGATTAACTAAAACATATTATTCAGTACAGCTTTATATATGGTCGTTACCTGTTAAATAATTAATAACAAAATTTGGAAAAAGGTTTACGTTTGATATTAAGACTACTGGATTTAATGTTAAGTTGTCGGGAATGCACGTCTTGTCAAGCTTTCATATGCCTGCCGGGATATGCTCGCGCACCATTAATTTATTTTCATATTAAATTAATTTTTTTTTCTTTTTTTTTTTAAATTTTTTTTATTTATAAAAATCCATCTAAATTTACCGTATTCATAATGGGTTCTTTGTTAATATCGTTAGGAAAGAAAGAAAGTCACTTTACGTGTGGGTTATATATCTTTTAAGAATGATGTGTTAACTCTTCTATGCATGGAGATTTGATGATAAGGCGATGTCACCACCAGTCAATCTTATGAATCTTTCCACTGTCGGGGAGCTTACGACACCCAATAAGTAAGCAGAGAGCCCTATAACTGTAAGAACAGCAGGCAGCTCAAAGCTGGGCAGCCTTTGGAGTGGTGATGGTGACTGCAGGTCTGTAATATGGTGAAATTAAAACTTGTCAAAGGGAATAGAAGTAGCAGCAAAAGAAGTTAAACATGCTTTCATTAGAAACAAACTGGTCTCTTAGAGCAGAAACTGGTCTCTTAGAGCAGAACCGTCTAACCAATTATGGAAGCCAAACCCTAAGTAAAAAAAAATTAAGGCTTTAAAATATATTTTATATAAAATATTATTAGAAATATTTAATTTTATTAGTAAAATTTATAAGAACAATTTCATGCAAAAGATTTTATTGGCTGTGATCTAATATATATATATATATATATATATATATATATATATATATATATATATATATATATATATATATATAGCAATAACTTTATCTTTAAAGTTAAATTATAAAATATTAAACATACTAATAAATTTGACAATGAATAATAAATTATTGTAGTATATTAATATACATTTTAATTACTATTTTATTTTTTTATTTATCAATTTTAACTTCGGTGAAGAGACGTATTGACCTAATAAAAATTTATTATTGTGTGACCTAGAGATAACATGTTTAAGTTGCAAATATAGCAAATGAAGACCCATTTTCTAAATTCTGTTATTGAACCCTGAGACGCTGAGCTTCTAGATTGTCACCGTGAGCGCTTCCTGATTTATCCTGGTGACCGGTGGGAAACTTCCGTGGGATCGAACCGGTCATCTCAAGTTCAATTTGTCTACTGCCTGATTCATTATTTTTTTTTTGTATTGACAAAAGTTTGGTACATCACGCTACCTTTTTATAAATTTTAACGTTGATAAATTATATATCAAATTTATTTATTTAAAAATATTTAGTTTGTAAGTGAATTATAAAAAAATATGCATAATAACTTATGGAAGAATAATGTCATAAGAGTATAAAAATGATAACGAAGGACAAATTGAAATTGAAAAATAAAATAAAATTTATTGAGAAATAATAATACAATATTAAATAAGCTTTTGGACAAGGCCGACCCTAGATTTTGGAGGGTCGATAATTAAACCCATTGTTAGGAACACATAGATTTAGACTGCGTTTGGTACGTTTATTTTGTTGGGTTCTCTCGGCACCAAAATATAAAAACGTAGCGGAAACAAGAACCCTTGAGCGATCCATGCGAAAGAAAACTCGTATAATGTACATCTATCTAATAGATCTATCTAAGTGTATACCTTTGGAGCGTGCCCTTTGTTTATCCCGTTCGTCCAAGATGCGCCGGATCTCTTGCATGTTCAAGTGTCCGTGCCTCTATTCGTATCCACACGGACACAATCTCTCAACTTCGGGAGAACTACCTTAGTTGTGCTAGGAACTTGAGGTAGCTCGCAGAACACCAAGAACCCTACAATAGGGTTTTGGCCAAAAGAGGAAGATGAGGGAGAAAAGAGGATAGGGAAGAAGACCTCATCAAAGTCACAAGACCCTCTTTTATAATCATCCCATGAATATGAAAAGGTTTGTGTCTCTTTGGCTTCCTTCATTAATACCAATAAAGAGCACATCTTTTCATGTGACTCTTTATCTTTTCCCATGCAAGAAAAGAATTTTTTCTTTTTCCCTTCATTAAACACTTTAATGAATTTTCCCTGTAATCCCGACCGGGCCTTTCGGGCTTCCGACTCGGTCTCCCGACTAAGTCTACCGAGTACCGAGCTCCCGACCCAGTCTGCCGAGCTCCCGACCCAGTCTGCCGAGCTCCGACCCAGTCTGCCGAGCTCCCAGCCCAGTCTGCCAAGTGCCGACCCAGTCTGCCGAGCTCCAGCCCAGTCTGCCGAGTGCCGTCCCAGTCTGCAGAGCTCCCAGCCCAGTCTGCCAAGTGTCGTCCCAGTCTACCGAGCTCCCAGCTCAGTCTACTGAGTGGCGTGCTCCCGACCCGCACTCCCGAGTTCCCAACTCGAGCTCCCGAACTGACCTCCCAAGTTCCCAACTCGGGCTCAGGTCTCCCGAGTTCCCAACTCGGGCTCAGATCTCCCGAGTTCCCAACTCGGGCTCAGATCTGCCGATCAGATTTCCCGAAGCATTGTGTCCTTTGTGTGTGACCCAATAGGTTCTCGTGACGTTGGCAATGCGCCTAAACACTTTAGACACATAAGCAATGAGTGACATCTACCAATGCATCAATGCTACCTAAGTAACAAGAAAAGTCGAGATCCGACTAAACCTCCGTGACTATGATAATGTATGACCTTGTCCTTCTATCTTTGATATCTAGATTGACCAATGAGGTATAAACCGTGTCATCCTCAGTCAATCTTGTGTTTCTTGATCCCCGAGTAGACTTACTCAAACAAATGAGCTCAATATCTCATATTGACTCATTCGAGCATGACCATGCATTTTAGTAGTCCTACTCGATCAAGGGGCCCACAGATATCACTCCCGTCATATGGGAGGGATAGATCCTATCTACATCACTCACATCCTTCCGGATAATTTATTACATACCCAGTGATCACCTTTATAGTCCACCCTGTTACGGGTGACGTTTGACGATACCAAAGTACATAACTCCTTATGTTATGTAGGGAACCGTAGTGACTTCAGGTCTAAGGACTATTCATACAAATAGTCACATGAGAAAGTTTATGACACTCATATAGTGACTTCAGGTCTAAGGATAATTTATTACATACCCAGTGATCACCTTTATAGTCCACCCTGTTACGGGTGACGTTTGACGATACCAAAGTACATAACTCCTTATGTTATGTAGGGAACCGTAGTGACTTCAGGTCTAAGGACTATTCATACAAATAGTCACATGAGAAAGTTTATGACACTCATATGACAATCTATGAAACTTTCTCATGGCGGGTCAATTCAGTACACATTCTCCAATGTATACCCATGTGTCAACTTGATATCACATATCCATGACTTGTGAGCTCAAGTCATCAGTTGACCTACATGCTAGTCTCCATGCATTAATATTATCCTTGAATATTAATGCTCGACTAGGAATAGTTTAGTGTAGTGTTCTCTACATTATCTCACTATCGATTCAACCAATCGATATGATGTAGATAAGAACCTACTACACAAGGACATTATTATACTTAGTTATTTGACACAAATACAAAGTAAGTATAATAACCAAACATGCCTTTACTAATGATAGAATATGATACAAAATGTCTCTAGTAAATCATCATATAATTGGCTCTAGGGCTCCTACTAACAATCTCCCACTAGTACTAGTGCCAATCATTGTAATATATAATACCCAGTGACCTGGTATGACCATCATGCTTCTTTTGTGCCAAAGCCTTAGTTAAAGGATCTGCGATGTTAGAATTAGTGTGTACTCTGTATATCCTCACATCTTCTTTATCGATGATCTCTCGAATGAGATGGAAGCGCCGTAGTATGTGTTTGGTCCGCTGATGAGAGCGAGGTTCCTTAGCCTGCGCAATAGCCCCATTGTTGTCACAATAGAGGTCTATCGGGTCCACTATGCTAGGAACCACACCAAGCTCTGTATTGAACTTCCGGATCCAAACAGCCTCTTTTGCCGCCTCAGACGCGGTAATATACTCGGCCTCTGTTATAGAATCTGCGACTGTGTCCTGCTTCGAACTCTTCCAACTCACAACGCCACCATTCAGGCAAAATACATACCTTTACTGCGATCTAAAATCATCCATGTCTGTTTGAAAGCTTGCGTCATTGTAACCCTTTACAGCTAGCTCCTCAGTGCCTCCAAATATCAAGAAATATTCTTTAGTCCTTCGTAAGTACTTAAGAATGTTCTTGACAGCTGTCCAGTGACATTCACCTGGATCTGACTAGTACCTGCTCGTCATGCTCAAAGCATACGAGACATCTGGACGAGTACAAAGCATGGCGTACATGATAGACCCTATAGCGAATGCATAAGGGATCTGATCTATACGGTCTCTCTCCTCCTTAGAAGAGGGACATTGAGTCTTCGAAAGACTCACACCATGTGACATCGGCAGAAATCCCTTCTTGGAATTCTACATGGCAAATCGATTAAGCACCTTGTCAATATATGTACTCTGACTTAAGCCAAGCAATCTCTTAGATCTATCTCTATAGATCTTGATGCCTAGGATATAGGCTGCTTCACCTAAGTCTTTCATTGAGAAACAATTCCCGAGCCAAGTCTTTACAGACTGTAGTGAAGGGATATCGTTCCCAATGAGGAGTATGTCATCTACATACAAGATCAGGAAGATAACTGTGCTCCCATTAACCCTCTTGTAGACACAGGGTTCATCTTTATTCTTAATGAAACCAAACGCTTTGATTGCATCATCAAATCGAAGATTCCAGCTTCGAGAAGCTTGCTTTAGCCCATAAATAGACCTTTGCAACTTACATACCTTTCCAGCATGCTCTGGATCTACAAAACCCTCAAGTTGTGTCATGTACACATCCTCGAGTAGATTCTCATTTAGGAATGTGGTTTTGACATCCATCTGCCAGATTTCGTAATCATGGTAAGCTGCAATGGCAAGCATGATCCGAATAGACTTAAGCATCGCAACTGGTGAAAAGGTTTCATCATAGTCAATACCATGAATTTGCTTGAAACCTTTGGCTACCAATCGCCCTTTATAGGTATGCATGAGTCCATCCATGTCAGTCTTTCTTCTAAAGACCTACTTACACCCAATAGGTTTAATTCCCTAAGGTGGATCAACCAAAGTCCATACTTGGTTAGTGTACATGGATTCCATTTCGGACCTCATGACTTCTAGCCATTTCTCAGAATCTGGGCTCATCACAGCTTCTTGATAGGATGTAGGCTCATTCAGCTCAATGAGCGTCACGTCATCATAGTCAGACAAGAGAAAAGAGTATCTCTCAGGCTGATGACGTATCCTATCAAATCTGCGAGGAGGTTGGTCTACTTGAACAGCTTGTTGTTCCACAACTTCTTGTGCAACAACCTCATGATCCACAACATCTTGTGGTGCCTGTTCAATGTCCATTAAGGCCTCCGTGCTATCTGTATCTTGAACTTCTTCAAGATGGATTTTACTCCCACTAATTCTTCTAGAAATAAACTCTTTTTCTAGAAAAACGCCATTTCTAGCGACAAACATTTTGCCTAGTGTGGGGTTGTAAAAGCAATATCCCTTTGTTTCCTTGGGATATCCTACAAAATAGCATGATTCGGGTGAGCAGTTTTTTACGAGGGACGAGAGCCCGGTCGGAGAAAAACCCAGTTCAACCCGGTTCAAGGATAATAGAGGCTGGGCTCTCGAGGCCGACCTCCCGAAGCCGAGCCCCCGAGGTCGACCTCTCAAGGTCGAGCGATAGAAGCCGAGCTCTCGAGACCGACTTCCCGAGGTCCAAGGATAATAGAGGCTGGGCTCTCGAGGCCGACCTCCCGAAGCCGAGCTCTCGAGGCCAACCTCCCGAGGTCGAGCGATCGGGGCCGAGCTCTCAAGGCCGACCTCTCAAGGTCGAGCGATAGAAGCCGAGCTCTCGAGGCCGACCTCCCGAGGTCAAGCGCTCGGGGCCGAGCTCCCGAGGCCGACCTCCCGAGGTCGAGCGCTCGGGGCCGAGCTCCCGAGGCTGACCTCCCGAGGTCGAGCGATAGAAGCCGAGCTCTCGAGGCCGACTTCCCGAGGTCCAACGATAGAAGCCGAGCTCCGGAAGTTGGGCTCTCGGCCTTGAGTCTCACCCCTCGAAGGGCTCCGTCAAAACTCTCCGTTAAGAGACGTTGTCATCATCTGACGTGGCCGCCCAGCAATTAATTAAGAGTAGGATCACAGGGTGGTAGACTGATGTGTCAGTCTCACATCGCCACTTACTTAGCTTAATCCCTAACTAATCTTTAGTGAGATGTGACATCCCGCACGAGTGAGACCTTTTCTCCTTCCCCTATATAAACCCCCCCTTGCTCCAAAGAAGGGGGATCGCTGCCATTCGCAACCACATCACGGGAAGGAGAGATCTGTCCCGGTCCGACCTCCAAAACTACGGCAGACCGGGTCGGCTTGGTTAGACCGAGTCAGCCGGGGGAGAACCGATTCTTCGCTCGTCGACAGGATCAAATTTGGCGCCGTCTGTGGGAATTCTTTCGCCTGATCGAGAGCCGAAGATGAGTGACTCCAATCGGGTGACCGTTACTCTTTCACAAGAGGACTTGGAGCTGCTGATTGAGGCCAGAGCCCGGAAATTAGCGGAAGCCCAGCAGGCAGCTGCCCGACCTACCCCACCGGGCCCGGCCGAGCACACCGCTCATGTAGGCACTGAGGGAGGGGTTCAACAGGAGGGCAGCCCTCACTTTCACCGGGCGCTGTTTGGCCCGGCCGAGGGAGCAGGACAATCGGATCCGCACGAAGCTACATCTAGCCATACTCGAGCTAGCAAAGGGAAGACTCCCCTTGTGTCATTCCCGACTGAACGCACGGGATGTCCTTTCTCCAGCCAAGTCTTGAATGAGCCACTGCCCAAGCACTTCAGACCTCCGTCCGTCGCTGAGTACGGAGGAGCTACCGATCCAGAAGAACACCTGAAGAAGTTTGAAAATGCCTCGATGCTACATCAGTACCCAGATGGCATTAGGTGCCGAGCCTTCCTGACCACTCTCGCCGGGCTGGCTCAGCGATGGTTCGACAGGCTCCCGGAGGGATCGATTAGGGATTTTTCTGATTTCAAGAAACTGTTTCTGCAACATTTTGCCAGTAGTAGGAGACATCACAAGACAAGCTTAAATCTATTTACCATGAAGCAGGGCTCCAAGGAGTCCTTAAAAGCCTACATCAGAAGATTCAATCAGGTGGCTTTGGACGTGCCCACCGCTACGTCTGAGGTATTGGTCAGCGCCTTTGCTCAAGGTCTGCAAGAAGGCGAGTTCTTCAGGTCTTTGATCCGTAAACCCCCGAAGGACTTTGAGAGCCTTCTGGGGAAAGCTAGCAAATATGTGGACGTAGAAGAAGCGCAAGCCGCCAGGAGGCCTGAGGTCAAGCCTACGCCCGATCACCCTCAGCAACATCAAAGGGGTGTGCCCCCAGGAGGACCCCTCAGAAGCCCCCGAGCTATGGGACACTGACTAGGAGTCGAGAGGGGAATAGTTCAGCAAGTAGCCCAGGGCTGTCTCCCGACTAGGTGGCAGCCTTATTGTTCCTTCCATAACAGCCATACACACGACCTGCAGGACTGCTGGCAGGCCGGTAGAGGTCGGGGCCGCGCCGGTCGAGGTAGCCCGAGAAGAGCTCATCAAGGAGGTGGCCGAGGCCGAGGAAGAGCATTGCCTAACCAGCCCGAGCCTCGTGATCGACCGGCAGCCCCTGTAGCCAGACGATTATTCCCGACCCCTGGTTCACCCGAGCCGGAAAACGCCAGCGAGGAACAAGCCAATCAGCAGAACTCCGTGCACGGGTCCATCAACGTCATCTCGGGCGGGCCTACCTACGGGGATTCTAATAGAGCTCGGAAGTCGCAGGCCCGACGCCTGGACATTTATCAAGTGGGCTGCAGTTCTGCCCAAGCTCAGGGACCACAGATCAGCTTCGGTCCCACCGATCTACAAGGAATAGAAGTACCGCATGAGGATGCCCTGGTCATCACGGCGGTCATAGCCAATTATCAGATCCATCGTACCATAGTGGATTCAGGAAGCTCGGTAAACATCCTATATCTGAAGGCATTCGAGCAACTGCAAATTGAAATGTCCGAGCTACAGCCCGTGGCCACACCCTTATTTGGGTTCACGGGGAATGAAGTTCATCCGCTGGGGCAGATCAAGCTAGCCATATCTCTTGGCGAGGAACCCTTAAGAAGGACCAGGTGGTCTACCTTCTTGATAGTGGACGCCCCTTCAGCCTACAATGCCATCCTAGGCCGACCAGCCCTGAATGAATTCCGGGCAGTAATGTCCACCTTCTATTTAAAGGTTAAGTTTCCTGTAGGAGATCAGGTCGGTGAAGCCAAAGGAGATCAGAAGGTCGCCCGCCGATGTTATGTGAATGATGTCCGAGCGGAAGTAAGCAAGACCTTCCGACCCGCGCCGGCCAGTTGTAACATGGTACAGACCTCTCAGCCTTCTCCCTGGGCTGACATGATGGAAGAAAAGGAAGAGGTCCAACTCTTATTGGACCGAGAGGAAGCCAAGGTGAGGATAGCTCCAGGGCTATCGCCCGACCTCCGGCAGCAATTGATAGAGTGTCTGACACGGAATCAAGATGTGTTTGCCTGGTCTCAACAAGATCTGAAGGGGGTCAGGCCCGAGGTCATGGAACATAAGCTACACGTGTACCCAGACGCCCGACCCGTGAAGCAGAGAAAAAGAGATTTCAGCCCTGAGCAGAATAAGATAATCCAAGCCGAGGTGGAGAGGTTGCTGAAAGCAGGACACATCCGAGAGGTGCAGTTCCCGGCCTGGTTGGCCAACGTGGTACTGGTCTCCAAGCCGGGAGACAAGTGGAGAATCTGCATTGACTTCAGAGATTTGAACAAAGCCTGCCCCAAGGACTGTTACCCGCTTCCCCGAATAGATCAGATGGTGGACTCCACTGCGGGAAGCGAGCTTATTTGCATGCTTGATGCTTATCAGGGATATCACCAAGTCCCCCTGTATTCGGGTGATCAGGAGAAGGTCAGCTTTGTCACTGCCGAAGGTACCTACTGCTACACAGTTATGCCCTTCGGACTTAAGAACGCAGGGGCAACTTATCAGAGGCTGATGAATAAAGTCTTCAAAGAGCAGCTCGGTAGGAATGTGGAAGTGTACGTTGATGACATTCTCATCAAGTCCGCCCGGGCTGCCGACCTCATTGCAGATGTACAAGAAACTTGTTGCACCCTGCGAAGGTATGGCCTCAAACTCAATCCGGCCAAATGTCTATTCGGGGCCAAGAGCGGGAAATTCCTGGGCTACATCCTGACCGAGCGGGGAATAGAAGCCAATCCGGGTAAAGTAAAAGCCCTGCTGGATATGCCGCCGCCCAAAAATCTAAGGGAAGTCCAGCGCCTGACCGGAAGGATCACGGCCTTATCCCGGTTCATCTCTAGGTCGGCCGATCGAAGCCTGCCATTTTTCAAGATCCTGCGCAAGGCCTCCAAATTCCAGTGGGATGCCGAATGTGACCGAGCTTTCGAGGAATTGAAGGCATACTTAGTCAGTCTGCCAATACTAGCCAAGCCCCAGGAAGGAGAGCCCTTGTACATTTACTTGTCAGCTACTGAGGAAGCTGCGAGTGCTGTTCTTGTAACTCAGAAAGAGACCGAGCAGCAGCCGGTCTATTTCTTTGGGCACTTATTTAAAGAGGCCGAGTGTAGGCATACTACACTCGAGAAATTAGCTTATGTCCTTGTGTTGATGGCCCGGCGATTGCGACCCTATTTCCTGGCTCACCCTATCCGAGTGTTGACCAATAGCACACTTGGGAAGGTCTTGATCAACCCTGAAGTCTCAGGTCGGATGGTCAAGTGGACTACTGAACTGAGCGAATATGACATTCAGTATCAGCCCAGAACTGCAATCAAAGCTCAGGCCTTAGCAGACTTCTTAAGCGAACTGCATGCAGAGGAAGAGGAGAAGGTCTGGAAAATATATGTGGACGGGTCAGCCACCCGAGCAGGGAGTGGCGTTGGGATCTTATTGATGTCCCCCAAGGGAGACCCCATTCATTTGGTGGTGTGCCTAGAGTATCATGCTACCAATAATCAAGCAGAATACGAAGCTCTTCTAGCAGGCCTCCAAGCAGCCAGACAGGTCGGGGCCACTCGGGTCATCTTGCATTCTGATTCCCAATTAGTGACTCAACAGGTGGCTGGGCGGTTTGAAGTGAACGATGAGAAGTTACAGGCTTACGTAGAGGCCTATCAACAGTTGCAAGCAGAATTTCAAGAAGTTCAGATTACACAGATCCCTCGAGGGGACAATGCCAAGGCGGATGAGTTAGCCCGACTGGCCAGCTCTGTCCGTCCGTGGGTATTCCCCAAACCTTCACCTCAAGTCATGCTGGTGGCTCAGGTTGAGAGAGAAGCCGAAATGGAGATAGACGGGGATTGGAGGGCTCCATTCATCACCTACCTGAAGGATGGAACTCTTCCAAACCACCCCGAGCAAGCTAGAATATTGAAGATCAGAGCAGCCCGGTTCACCCTAATCGGGGATACATTGTACAAGCGGGCTTTTTTCCGACCTCTAGCCAGGTGTCTCGGAAAGGAAGATGCAGACTATGTACTTAGAGAAGTGCATTTAGAGTGCTGCGGAAATCATTCAGGAGGTCGGTCCATGGCTCGGAAGGTCTTGCTGGCCGGGTACTTTTGGCCGACCCTTCAAAGGGATGCAGAGAAGATGGTTTCTTCCTGTCTTTCTTGTCAGAAATACCAGAATCTGTCTCACCGACCTGTGGAGATGTTGCGAGCGTCCACTGCATCATGTCCCTTTGATCAGTGGGGCATGGATATAGTGGGACCCTTCCCCAGAGCAGTCGGTCAGAAGCAATTCCTATTGGTGGCAGTAGATTACTTCTCCAAGTGGGTCGAGGCAGAAGCCCTGGCTCGGATCACGGAGCAAGCAGTGAAGAAATTCCTTTGGCAGAATATTTTGTGCCGGCTTGGCATACCTCATAAGCTGGTATCAGACAATAGTCGGCAGTTTCAAGGTCGGATCATCAGAAATTGGTGTAAGGAGTTCGGGATCAAACAGGCCTTCACATCTGTAGCATACCCCCAGAGTAATGGTCAGGCAGAAGTAGCTAATAGAGAGATTCTGAAAGGGCTCAAAGTTAAGTTGGATCAGGTCGGCGGATCCTGGGTGGATGAGCTGCCAGGGGTCCTCTGGGCCCTTCGCACCACGCCCAAAGAGGGGTCGGGGTGCACTCCCTTCCAGTTGGTCTATGGCAGTGAAGCAGTAGTCCCCATGGAGGTCGGCTGTGAATCTGACAGGAGACAGTTATATGGGGAAGACAATGCAGAGAAGAGACGAGCTGAGCTAGATCTGATTGAGGAGGTCCGAGCCAAGGCTACCGTCCGCATGGCCGCTTACCAGCAGAGGATGCGGAACCGATACAACCAGAAAGTTATACCCCGACACTTCCAGGTCGGGGACAAGGTATGGAAAAGAGTCAAGCCCGTTGGAGAAGTAGGCAAACTGGAGCCCCCATGGAGTGGCCCATTTCTAGTGGTCGAGGCATTGGGATCGGGAGCATACTATCTGCAAGATGCTCAAGGGAAGCGCCTAGGGCGACCCTGGAGCGCAGTGCATCTGAAATTGTACCGTGAGGAGAGAGGAGGGGAATGATCCTTGTAACTGTACTCAGAAAAAAGGATAGTAAAAACTCTAACTCTCCAGAAAAGATCATCCCTGAAAGTTATAAGTGAGCTTGTTCTCATGCACCCACCGGACTCGGCGCCGATCGGGCGTGGCGTTCCACGTTCGGTCGGGCCCGGTCAGGCGTGGCGGTCCACGTTCGACCCGAGGTAAGTCGGACGGTGTCCAGACTCTGCTAAGGCAAGTTATAAGTGAGCTTGCTCTCACGCACCCACCGGACTCGGCGCCGATCGGGCGTGGCGTTCCACGTTCGGTCGGGCCCGGTCGGGCGTGGCGGTCCACGTTCGACCCGAGGTAAGTCGGACGGTGTCCAGACTCTTGCTAAGGCAAGTTATAAGTGAGCTTGCTCTCACGCACCCACCGGACTCGGCGCTGATCGGGCGTGGCGTTCCACGTTCAGTCGGGCCCGGTCGGGCGTGGCGGTCCACGTTCGACCCGAGGTAAGTCGGACGGTGTCCAGACTCTTGCTAAGGCAAGTTATAAGTGAGCTTGCTCTCACGCACCCACCGGACTCGGCGCCGATCGGGCGTGGCGTTCCACGTTCGGTCGGGCCCGGTCGGGCGTGGCGGTCCACGTTCGACCCGAGGTAAGTCGGACGGTGTCCAGACTCTTGCTAAGGCAAGTTATAAGTGAGCTTGCTCTCACGCACCCACCGGATTCGGCGCCGATCGGGCGTGGCGTTCCACGTTCAGTCGGGCCCGGTCGGGCGTGGCGGTCCACGTTCGACCCGAGGTAAGTCGGACGGTGTCCAGACTCTTGCTAAGGCAAGTTATAAGTGAGCTTGCTCTCACGCACCCACCGGACTCGGCGCCGATCGGGCTGGCGTTCCACGTTCAGTCGGGCCCGGTCGGGCGTGGCGGTCCACGTTCGACCCGAGGTAAGTCGGACGGTGTCCAGACTCTTGCTAAGGCAAGTTATAAGTGAGCTTGCTCTCACGCACCCACCGGACTCGGCGCCGATCGGGCGTGGCTTTCCACGTTTGGTCGGGCCCGGTCGGGCGTGGCGGTCCATGCCCGACCCGAGGTAAGTCGGACGGTGTCCAGACTCTTGCTCAGGGGAAGAATGAAATAACATCTTGCCACAATATCTGCTGCACAAGCGTGGCTCCCCACGTGCTGAGAAACAGCAGACCTGCTCGAGTAAAGCGGATCGGAACGAACTAAAACTAGTGATATGGTTAACCCGAAGGAAACTAGAGCCAAATCGCCTAGTCAGGGTGCCGGCCGACCGAGCCGAATCGCCGAGTCAGGGTGCCGACCCGACCGAGCCAAATCGCCGAGTCAGGGTACCGACCCGACGAGCCGAATCGCCGAGTCAGGGTGCCGACCCGACAGAGCCAAATCGCGAGTCAGGGTACCGACCCGACCGAGCCGAATCGCCGAGTCAGGGGTGCCGACCAGACAGAGCAAAATCGCCGAGTCAGGGGTGCCGACCCGACCGAGCCGAATCGCCGAGTCAGGATGTCGGCCTGATCGAACAAAATCACTGAGTTAGGACACTGGCCCGATCAAGCCGTAATATCAAGCTTGGAAAAAGGTCAGGTTGGAAGACTAATAACACGAGTCGCCCGAGCGCCTGACACTTAGCCAAATTTTCGAATTGGCCAAAGAGATTGAACTAAGGAGATCAGGATGAACACCCCAAGCAATCGACAATAATCGAGACTTCGTCGCTAGGCATAAACGCCGGCCTTCGCGGAATGAGCCGAACAGTTTGCATAAACAACACTTAGCGAGGGTCTCACGCATCATAAACGAAAGGCCGACCGAATGAAACGACAGGGCCGGGCCTAGACGTCAAACCGACTTAATGACGCCCCCGGGTCCGGGCTACGACCTGACCCCATGGTACCTCTAAGCTCGTGCGTGGGTCTAGCCGAACGCCTGACGACACAGAGGTCTTCCACGGCCGACCCCTAGGGAAAACTCATCGCCCAACCTAATGGGGTCTACTTCAATGAATAAAGCGAACACGCCGATTGGGAGACCCTTAGAGAAAACCGAACGCATTACAAACAATCAAGTAAAGTAAAGAAAAGGATAAATTGTTCAAAATAAGAAAGAGCCCGGGCGTAACGCAAACCGAGCTGAGAAGAAGTCAAATACTATTACAAAATTGCAAAGGCCGAGAGGCCGAGCAGGAGCGGGTCGATAGTCAATTTGAGTAAAGAGAGCGACGGGATAAGTTAAGTAAATTTCGGGAAGGTGTCAGGAGGGAGTGAGGCCTTGATCAAGGATAGCTTCACCACGTTGGGAGGCGTGTCAGGAGGAAGATGGCCGGCCTCCAGTAGCTGTTGCATTGCGCCCTCTGCCCCATGCCTCATCATACCCACGATCTTCTGGGTCACTTCCTTCCGAAAGGGCTGAGACTGAACGTAAGCTAGCCTAGCCTGTTCGATCCGGGTCGGTTCCCCGGCTTTGAAGTCGGCTAATTCTTTCTGCAAACGGGCCACCTCGGCGTCGCGCTCCTTGAGTTGGGCATCCTTATCTGCCAGACCTGCCTCCTTGCTTACCAGTCGTGCTTCTAAAGCCTGAAAGGCTTCTCGCTGAGCTTGGAGTTCGGTCGCTTTACCCTTCAAGGTTGCAAGTTCAGTATCTTTGTCTCGGATGGCCCGCTGATGAGTGGCTAATACTTCCCGCAGCTTTTGCTGTAGGTCGCGGACCTCGAGGATTCTCTGGTCCAGGTCGGAACGAGCCGGACTTCGCCAGCGAGAGCAGTCTTCTTTGTGCCTCGGCGGCCTCTAGCGAGTGCCGAGCTCATCGAGTTGGCGGCCTGAGGCGGCCAGCACCTCATGCGTCCGTTCCAGACGGACGTGGCTCTCTGATAATTGCGTTCGTAGGGAAATCACTCATTTAGGAGTCTGGTCTGACCCTCGTGGCGGCCGGGAGAGCAAATTGAGTCAATTGGTGCTCTAATCTCTCTACCTTGTACTCAGCCGCCCGGCGCTCCCTGACGTTCGTGACCAGGGCCTTGGTGACCGCCTGGCCCCAACCCATAGCTATACAGAAACGAGCAACATGAGAAAAGAACGAAAGGGGCGAAGGTTAAGAAAAGGAATACCTTGATCAAGTCCATGGCAAAGTTATCGGCCAGACTAATAGGGCTTCGCCTTCAGTTAGGGACAGGCCATGATCCCAAGAAGCAGCCAGATGACCGTGGAGGTTAAGTGGCTGGGGCTCGACCATCCGAAGTAGGGAAGTCTCGGATGGGAGCTGCACCTCTACTGGAGCTCGAGGAAGGTCGTGCATGGCCAGAAGAGAGGCGGCGCCTCTTCACTGACCGTGTCATCGGCGTCTTCCGGAGGAGAAGGGACCAAGTTGGTGGCTAAACCCACCGGTCGGGGCGTGCTCAACCCGGGCCAGGAGGGCTCGGGCAAAGTGGCGCTGGTAGATGGAGCCGAGATCACCGGGCGAGGTGAAGCTGAGCGGGAGGTCGACAGCCGAATCCTGACTCGGCTAGGCAAGGGAGCAGTTGATTCTGGCGCCTCAGGTTGAACTTGAATTGTGGGAGTGCTCGAGGATACAGGCTCTGGCGCCCGCTCAGGTTGAACCTGAATCGCGGGAGTGCTGGAGGAAGCAGCTTCTCGGGCGTTTCTTCTTCTTGTGCGCACGAGAAGAAGATGGACCGTAGTAGCGGTCTGCCTTCCGGCCTCCGCGCAAACCTCGGGAGGGTCTGCCGCAACGCTTTGGCCTAGCACTTCCAAGTCCGGATCGCTCTCCGCTCGACCCGGTTGCCCGGAAACTGTGTCGCCCTCAAGGGAGTGCATTTCGGCGGGCCAGCAGTTCAGTGCCGAGTATTCAAGGCCTCGTCCGCCAGGGCTATCTCTTATCCATGAGGGCGTCCATCAGGGCCTGAGCTGCAAGTCAGAAAAAGTTTTAGTTAGCATCAAAAGAATCGCAAATAAGAAGGGGAGTTTACCAAA
>JAGFNQ010006728.1:58050-203176 GCA_024364735.1 Boesenbergia rotunda | reverse complement strand
GCCTCGTGATCGACCGGCAGCCCCTGTAGCCAGACGATTATTCCCGACCCCTGGTTCACCCGAGCCGGAAAACGCCAGCGAGGAACAAGCCAATCAGCAAACTCCGTGCACGGGTCCATCAACGTCATCTCGGGCGGGCCTACCTACGGAGATTCAATAGAGCTCGGAAGTCGCAGGCCCGACGCCTGGACATTTATCAAGTGGGCTGCAGTTCTGCCCAAGCTCAGGGACCACAGATCAGCTTCGGTCCCACCGATCTACAAGGAATAGAAGTACCGCATGAGGATGCCCTGGTCATCACGGCGGTCATAGCCAATTATCAGATCCATCGTACCATAGTGGATTCAGGAAGCTCGGTAAACATCCTATATCTGAAGGCATTCGAGTAACTGCAAATTGAAATGTCCGAGCTACAGCCCGTGGCCACACCCTTATTTGGGTTCACGGGGAATGAAGTTCATCCGCTGGGGCAGATCAAGCTAGCCATATCTCTTGGCGAGGAACCCTTAAGAAGGACCAGGTGGTCTACCTTCTTGATAGTGGATGCCCCTTCAGCCTACAATGCCATCCTAGGCCGACCAGCCCTGAATGAATTCCGGGCAGTAATGTCCACCTTCTATTTAAAGGTTAAGTTTCCTGTAGGAGATCAGGTCAGTGAAGCCAAAGGAGATCAGAAGGTCGCCCGCCGATGTTATGTGAATGATGTCCGAGCGGAAGTAAGCAAGACCTTCCGACCCGCGCCGGCCAGTTGTAACATGGTACAGACCTCTCAGCCTTCTCCCTGGGCTGACATGATGGAAGAAAAGGAAGAGGTCCAACTCTTATTGGACCGAGAGGAAGCCAAGGTGAGGATAGCTCCAGGGCTATCGCCCGACCTCCGGCAGCAATGATAGAGTGTCTGACACGGAATTAAAGATGTGTTTGCCTGGTCTCAACAAGATCTGAAGGGGGTCAGGCCCGAGGTCATGGAACATAAGCTACACGTGTACCCAGACGCCCGACCCGTGAAGCAGAGAAAAAGAGATTTCAGCCCTGAGCAGAATAAGATAATCCAAGCCGAGGTGGAGAGGTTGCTGAAAGCAGGACACATCCGAGAGGTGAAGTTCCCGGCCTGGTTGGCCAACGTGGTACTGGTCTCCAAGCCGGGAGACAAGTGGAGAATCTGCATTGACTTCAGAGATTTGAACAAAGCCTGCCCCAAGGACTGTTACCCGCTTCCCCGAATAGATCAGATAGTGGACTCCACTGCGGGAAGCGAGCTTATTTGCATGCTTGATGCTTATCAGGGATATCACCAAGTCCCCCTGTATTCGGGTGATCAGGAGAAGGTCAGCTTTGTCACTGCCGAAGGTACCTACTGCTACACAGTTATGCCCTTCGGACTTAAGAACGCAGGGGCAACTTATCAGAGGCTGATGAATAAAGTCTTTAAAGAGCAGCTCGGTAGGAATGTGGAAGTGTACGTTGATGACATTCTCATCAAGTCCGCCCGGGCTGCCGACCTCATTGCAGATGTACAAGAAACTTGTTGCACCCTGCGAAGGTATGGCCTCAAACTCAATCCGGCCAAATGTCTATTCGGGGCCAAGAGCGGGAAATTCCTAGGCTACATCCTGACCGAGCGGGGAATAGAAGTCAATCCGGGTAAAGTAAAAGCCCTGCTGGATATGCCGCCACCCAAAAATCTAAGGGAAGTCCAGCGCCTGACCGGAAGGATCACGGCCTTATCCCGGTTCATCTCTAGGTCGGCCGATCGAAGCCTGCCATTTTTCAAGACCCTGCGCAAGGCCTCCAAATTCCAGTGGGATGCCGAATGTGACCGAGCTTTCGAGGAATTGAAGGCATACTTAGTCAGTCTGCCAATACTATCCAAGCCCCAGGAAGGAGAGCCCTTGTACATTTACTTGTCAGCTACTGAGGAAGCTGCGAGTGCTGTTCTTGTAACTCAGAAAGAGACCGAGCAGCAGCCGGTCTATTTCTTTGGGCACTTATTTAAAGAGGCCGAGTGTAGGTATACTACACTAGAGAAATTAGCTTATGTCCTTGTGTTGATGGCCCGGCGATTGCGACCCTATTTCCTGGCTCACCCTATCCGAGTGCTGACCAATAGCACACTTGGGAAGGTCTTGATCAACCCTGAAGTCTCAGGTCGGATGGTCAAGTGGACTACTGAACTGAGCGAATATGACATTCAGTATCAGCCCAGAACTGCAATCAAAGCTCAGGCCTTAGCAGACTTCTTAAGCGAACTGCATGCAGAGGAAGAGGAGAAGGTCTGGAAAATATATGTGGACGGGTCAGCCACCCGAGCAGGGAGTGGCGTTGGGATCTTATTGATGTCCCCCAAGGGAGACCCCATTCATTTGGCGGTGCGCCTAGAGTATCATGCTACCAATAATCAAGCAGAATACGAAGCCCTTCTAGCAGGCCTCCAAGCAGCCAGACAGGTCGGGGCCACTCGGGTCATCTTGCATTCTGATTCCCAATTAGTGACTCAACAGGTGGCTGGGCGGTTTGAAGTGAACGATGAGAAGTCACAGGCTTACGTAGCGGCCTATCAACAGTTGCAAGCAGAATTTCAAGAAGTTCAGATTACACAGATCCCTCGAGGGGACAATGCCAAGGCGGATGAGTTAGCCCGACTGGCCAGCTCTGTCCGTCCGTGGGTATTCCCCAAACCTTCACCTCAAGTCATGCTGGTGGCTCAGGTCGAGAGAGAAGCCGAAATGGAGATAGACGGGGATTGGAGGGCTCCATTCATCACCTACCTGAAGGATGGAACTCTTCCAAACCACCCCGAGCAAGCTAGAATATTGAAGATCAGAGCAGCCCGGTTCACCCTAATCGGGGATACATTGTACAAGCGGGCTTTTTCCCGACCTCTAGCCAGGTGTCTCGGAAAGGAAGATGCAGACTATGTACTTAGAGAAGTGCATTTAGGGTGCTGCGGAAATCATTCAGGAGGTCGGTCCATGGCTCGGAAGGTCTTGCTGGCCGGGTACTTTTGGCCAACCCTTCAAAGGGATGCAGAGAAGATGGTTTCTTCCTGTCTTTCTTGTCAGAAATACCAGAATCTGTCTCACCGACCTGTGGAGATGTTGCGAGCGTCCACTGCATCATGTCCCTTTGATCAGTGGGGCATGGATATAGTGGGACCCTTCCCCAGAGCAGTCGGTCAGAAGCAATTCCTATTGGTGGCAGTAGATTACTTCTCCAAGTGGGTCGAGGCAGAAGCCCTGGCTCGGATCACGGAGCAAGTAGTGAAGAAATTCCTTTGGCAGAATATTTTGTGCCGGTTTGGCATACCTCATAAGCTGGTATCAGACAATGGTCGGCAGTTTCAAGGTCGGATCATCAGAAATTGGTGTAAGGAGTTCGGGATCAAACAGGCCTTCACATCTGTAGCATACCCCCAGAGTAATGGTCAGGCAGAAGTAGCTAATAGAGAGATTCTGAAAGGGCTCAAAGTTAAGTTGGATCAGGTCGGCGGATCCTGGGTGGATGAGCTGCCAGGGGTCCTCTGGGCCCTTCGCACCACGCCCAAAGAGGGGTCGGGGTGCACTCTCTTCCAGTTGGTCTATGGCAGTGAAGCAATAGTCCCCATGGAGGTCGGCTGTGAATCTGACAGGAGACAGTTATATGGGGAAGACAATGCAGAGAAGAGACGAGCTGAGCTAGATCTGATTGAGGAGGTCCGAGCCAAGGCTACCGTCCGCATGGCCACTTACCAGCAGAGGAAGCGGAACCGATACAACCAGAAAAGTTATACCCCGACACTTCCAGGTCGGGGATAAGGTATGGAAAAGAGTCAAGCCCGTTGGAGAAGTAGGCAAACTGGAGCCCCCATGGAGTGGCCCATTTCTAGTGGTCGAGGCATTGGGATCGGGAGCATACTATCTGCAAGATGCTCAAGGGAAGCGCCTAGGGCGACCCTGGAGCGCAGTGCATCTGAAATTGTACCGTGAGGAGAGAGGAGAGGAATGATCCTTGTAACTGTACTCAGAAAAAAGGATAGTAAAAACTCTAACTCTCCAGAAAAGATCATCCCTGAAAGTTATAAGTGAGCTTGTTCTCACGCACCCACCGGACTCGGCGCCGATCGGGCGTGGCGTTCCACGTTCGGTCGGGCCCGGTCGGGCGTGGCGGTCCACGTTCGACCCGAGGTAAGTCGGACGGTGTCCAGACTCTTGCTAAGGCAAGTTATAAGTGAGCTTGCTCTCACACACCCACCGGACTCGGCCCCGATCGGGCGTGGCATTCCACGTTCGGTCGAACCCGGTCGGGCGTGGCGGTCCACGTTCGACCCGAGGTAAGTCGGACGGTGTCCAGACTCTTGCTAAGGCAAGTTATAAGTGAGCTTGCTCTCACGCACCCACCGGACTCGGTGCCGATCGGGCGTGGCGTTCCACGTTCAGTCGGGCCCGGTCGGGCGTGGCGGTCCACGCTCGACCTGAGGTAAGTCGGGCGGTGTCCAGACTCTTGCTAAGGCAAGTTATAAGTGAGATTACTCTCACGCACCCACCGGACCCGGCGCTGATCGGGCGTGGCGTTCCACGTTCGATTGGGCCCAGTCGGGCGTGGCGGTCCACGTTCGACCCGAGGTAAGTCGGACGGTGTCCAGACTCTTGCTAAGGCAAGTTATAAGTGAGCTTGCTCTCACGCACCCACCGGACTCGGTGCCGATCGGGCGTGGCGTTCCACGTTTGGTCGGGCCCGGTCGGGCGTGGCGGTCCATGCCCGACCCGAGGTAAGTCGGACGGTGTCCAGACTCTTGCTCAGGGGAAGAATGAAATAACATCTTGCCACAATATCTGCTGCACAAGCGTGGCTCCCCACGTTCTGAGAAACAGCAGACCTGCTCGAGTAAAGCGGATCGGAACGAACTAAAACTAGTGATATGGTTAACCCGAAGGAAACTAGAGCCAAATCGACGAGTCAGGGTACCGACCCGACCGAGCCGAATCGCCGAGTCAGGGTGCCGACTCGACAGAGCAAAATCGCCGAGTCAGGATGTCGGCCTGATCGAACAAAATCACTGAGTTAGGACACTGGCACGATCAAGCCGTAATATCAAGCTTGGAAAAAGGTCAGGTTGGAAGACTAATAACACGAGTCGCCCGAGCGCCTGACACTTAGCCAAATTTTCGAATTGGCCAAAGAGATTGAACTAAGGAGATCAGGATGAACACCCCAAGCAATCGACAATAATCGAGACTTCGTCGCTAGGCATAAACGGCGGCCTTCGCGGAATGAGCCGAACAGTTTGCATAAACAACACTTAGCGAGGGTCTCACGCATCATAAACGAAAGGCCGACCTAATGAAACGACAGGGCCGGGCCCAGACGTCAAACCGACTTAATGATGCCCCCGGGTCTGGGCTACGACCTGACCCCATGGTACCTCTAAGCTCGTGCGTGGGTCTAGCCGAACGCCTGACGACACAGAGGTCTTCCACGGCCGACCCCTAGGGAAAACTCATCGCCCAACCTAATGGGGTCTACTTCAATGAATAAAGCGAACACGCCGATTGGGCGACCCTTAGAGAAAACCGAACGCATTACAAACAATCAAGTAAAGTAAAGAAAAGGATAAATTGTTCAAAATAAGAAAGAGCCCGGGCGTAACGCAAACCGAGCTGAGAAGAAGTCAAATACTATTACAAAATTGCAAAGGCCGAGAGGCCGAGCAGGAGCAGGTCGATAGTCAATTTGAGTAAAGAGAGCGGCAGGATAAGTTAAGTAAATTTCGGGAAGGCGTCAGGAGGGAGTGAGGCCTTGATCAAGGATAGCTTCACCACGTTGGGAGGCGTGTCAGGAGGAAGATGGTCGGCCTCCAGTAGCTGTTGCATTGCGCCCTCTGCCCCATGCCTCATCATACCCACGATCTTCTGGGTCACTTCCTTCCGAAAGGGCTGAGACTGAACGTAAGCTAGCCTAGCCTGTTCGATCCGGGTCGGTTCCCCGGCTTTGAAGTCGGCTAATTCTTTCTGCAAACGGGCCACCTCGGCGTCGCGCTCCTTGAGTTGGGCATCCTTATCTGCCAGACCTGCCTCCTTGCTTACCAGTCGTGCTTCTAAAGCCTGAAAGGCTTCTCGCTGAGCTTGGAGTTCAGTCGCTTTACCCTTCAAGGTTGCAAGTTCAGTATCTTTGTCTCGGATGGCCCGCTGGTGAGTGGCTAATACTTCCCGCAGCTTTTGCTGTAGGTCGCGGACCTCGAGGATTCTCTGGTCCAGGTCGGAACGAGCCCGGACTTCGCGAGCGAGAGCAGTCTTCTTTGTGGCCTCGGCGGCCTCTAGCCGAGTGCCGAGCTCATCGAGTTGGCGGCCTGAGGCGGCCAGCACCTCATGCGTCCGTTCCAGACGGACGTGGCTCTCTGATAATTGCGTTCGTAGGGAAATCACCTCATTTAGGAGTCTGGTCTGACCCTCGTGGCCGGCCGGGAGAGCAAATTGAGTCAATTGGTGCTCTAATCTCTCTACCTTGTACTCAGCCGCCCGGCGCTCCCTGACGTTCGTGACCAGGGCCTTGGTGACCGCCTGGCCCCCAACCCATAGCTATACAGAAACGAGCAACATGAGAAAAGAACGAAAGGGGCGAAGGTTAAGAAAAGGAATACCTTGATCAAGTCCATGGCGAAGTTATCGGCCAGACTAATAGGGCTTCGCCCTTCAGTTAGGGACAGGCCATGATCCCAAGAAGCGACCAGATGACCGTGGAGGTTAAGTGGCTGGGGCTCGACCATCCGAAGTAGGGAAGTCTCGGATGGGAGCTGCACCTCTACTGGAGCTCGAGGAAGGTCGTGCATGGCCAGAAGAGAGGCGGCCGCCTCTTCACTGACCGTGTCATCGGCGTCTTCCGGAGGAGAAGGGACCAAGTTGGTGGCTAAACCCACCGGTCGGGGCGTGCTCAACCCGGGCCAGGAGGGCTCGGGCAAAGTGGCGCTGGTAGATGGAGCCGAGATCACCGGGCGAGGTGAAGCTGAGCGGGAGGTCGACAGCCGAATCCTGACTCAGCTAGGCAAGGGAGCAGTTGATTCTGGCGCCCTCTCAGGTTGAACTTGAATTGTGGGAGTGCTCGAGGATACAGGCTCTGGCGCCCGCTCAGGTTGAACCTGAATCACGGGAGTGCTGGAGGAAGCAGCTTCTCGGGGCCGTTTCTTCTTCTTGTGCGCACGAGAAGAAGATGGACCCGTAGTAGCGGTCTGCCTTCCGGCCTCCGCGCAAACCTCGGGAGGGTCTGCCGCAACGCTTTGGCCTAGCACTTCCAAGTCCGGATCGCTCTCCGCTCGACCCGGTTGCCCGGAAGCTGGTGTCGCCCTCAAAGGGAGTGCATTTCGGCGGGCCAGCAGTTCAGCTGCCCGAGTATTCAAGGCCTCGTCCGCCAGGGCTATCTCTTCATCCATGAGGGCGTCCATCAGGGCCTGAGCTGCAAGTCAGAAAAAGTTTTAGTTAGCATCAAAAGAATCGCAAATAAGAAGGGGAGTTTACCAAAAGTGCCGGGCAATCTGGCAGGGATCTGACTCAGCCGACAAATGTAAAGCATGGCCTCGCTCAGTAATTTGCCGACGTGAAAACGACGTCCTCCGATTTTAGAGAAGGCTGACCGAAAGCCAGGGTCGGCGCGATACCTTCGGGGAGCAGCCGGGTGGTCAGGCAATTCCTCTAGCCAGGTAAGAGGCCAGGACGCAGGCGGGGTGGTGCTTATGTAAAAAAAATGGGATTTCCATCCCTTGTTCGAAGATGGAACCTTATCCAGAAAGGCGGTGTTGACCCTGGCCTGGAAAAAGAAACACCCGGGCTCCTGCATCTTAAGGTAAAAGAAGAGATGGAAGATCCTGGGGGAAAGGGGAACTCGGAAGGACTCAAAGATGACTACCGTGCCACATAAAATCCGAATCGAGTTCGGGGCTAGCTGAGAGATGGACACCTGAAAGTACCGACAGATCTCTACAATAAAGGGATGCAGAGGGAATCGAAGGCCGGCCAGAAGATGATCCTTAAAAATAGTAAAGTAGTTCACCGGGGCTTGATTAGGTCGGTCGTCCGCAGAGGGGAGAGCGAAAACATGATCTTCGGGAATACGATAATCATGGCGGAGGGTTTCCAAAGACCCTAGACTCAGGGTCGACCGGGTAGTAGTATACCACGGTTCGGGCGCGGAGGATGAGCCGGGCATAGAAGACGAGCCGGCCATGAGGTCGGACTCGGGAATTAGCAGAAAAAGGTTTAGGCAGAGAGAAGAATACCTAGTGTTAGGGCTCGGGGTAAGATGCGGATCGCCGGAAACACTGTTCGTCGGAGCTCAAGGAGGTCGGGCGGAGGAGGTCGGACAAAACGAAAAAAGAAGCGAGAGGCAAAGTGAGGAAGAATGAAATGAAGGGAGCAGCCAATTTATACTACCGGCTAGATAACCGGAACCGTCGGATGGAGAGGAAAGAAATGGCGGGCTCCGGTTTCCACCGTCCGATCAGCGCGATTCCCCACACCCCGAAGCTTCTCGTGAACGCCAAACGAAGCCACACCCACGACGCCTCGATACCGGAGGCATCCATTCAATAGCTGACGCGTGGTCAGACATTAATGAATAACTGAGTGGGAGGTCGGGCGCGCGGGAGACTAACTCATGTGTACAAGGAATGCGCGGGAGAGCGGGAAAGGAGTCAGGCCGACCGGGCTGGGAGCCTAGTCAGTCGGACTTGACGCCTCCTTCGACTAGACTTGAAGGGGAGGCTTGTGATCCGGGTGAGCGGTTTTTTTACCAGGGACGAGAGCCCGGTCGGAGAAAAACCCGGTTCAACCCGGTTCAAGGATAATAAAGGCTGGGCTCTCGAGGCCGACCTCCCGAAGCCGAGCCCCCGAGGTCGACCTCTCAAGGTCGAGCGATAGAAGCCGAGCTCTCGAGACCGACTTCCCGAGGTCCAAGGATAATAGAGGCTGGGTTCTCGAGGCCGACCTCCCGAAGCCGAGCTCTCGAGGCCAACCTCCCGAGGTCGTGCGATCGGGGCCGAGCTCTCAAGGCCGACCTCTCAAGGTCGAGCGATAGAAGCCGAGCTCTCGAGGCCGACCTCCCGAGGTCAAGCGCTCGGGGCCGAGCTCCCGAGGCCGACCTCCCGAGGTCGAGCGCTCGGGGCCGAGCTCCCGAGGCTGACCTCCCGAGGTCGAGCGATAGAAGCCGAGCTCTCGAGGCCGACTTCCCGAGGTCCAACGATAGAAGCCGAGCTCCGGAAGTTGGGCTCTCGGCCTTGAGTCTCACCCCTCGAAGGGCTCCGTCAAAACTCTCCGTTAAGAGACGTCGTCGTCATCTGACATGGCCGCTCAGCAATTAATTAAGAGTAGGATCACAGGGTGGCAGACTGATGTGTCAGTCTCACATCGCCACTTACTTAGCTTAATCCCTAACTAATCTTTAGTGAGATGTGACATCTCGCACGAGTGAGACCTTTTCTCCTTCCCCTATATAAACCCCCCTCTTGCTCCAAAGAAGGGGGATCGCTGCCATTCGCAACCACATCACTGCAAGGAGAGATCTGTCCCGGTCCGACCTCCAAAACTACAGCAGACCGGGTCGGCTTGGTTAGACCGAGTCAGCCGGGGGAGAACCGATTTTTCGCTCGTCGACAGGATCAACTTCACTTACAATAGATGAAGATGGGTCTTGATTCGTATGATCATTGTTATCCTTTATCAAATTTGAATCAATTTTTCTTTCTTCCATGATATTTTATTCGCCTACATTTAATAAAAATGTAGGACAAGTAAGTAAAGTTATTATAATTTAGCTCAACTCAGTCAAGTTGAATAGAAAAGTCACTATAGGATTGGGGTTGAAAAAAAAAATTGAACATGAATTGCTCTCACCTAACTGAAAAATCTTCTTTGATTCCTTTGTTGGCTTTCGTTGGGTAAGGCTTCGACTCCTTGGAAGGGAGGAGAGTTGGGGATGCGGGGAGGGGACTTGCGGCGGAGGAGAGGGAAGAAGAGTGGGACTGCGGCGGAGGTGTGGGTAGAGGACTGTGGCGTAGGAGAGGGAAGGAGAGTTAGGGCAAGGGGAGGGGACTTTGCGGCGGAGGAGAGGGAAGAAGAGTTAGGGCAAGAGGAGATTGCAACGGAGGAGATGGAAGAAGAATGTTGTTGAGTTCGATTCCATCATTGTGCAGCGAAGCTTTGATTCCATCGTTGAGTTTTTGCGGCGAAGGAGAGTGAAGGAGGTGAGTTAAGGCTTGGGGGGGGGGGGGGGGGGGGGGGGGGCTTCGATTATGAGGAAAAAGTCGTCTCTTCTCCTATTTATTTTTTTGCTTATGTGGACTTCGTCATGCAAGCGCCACATCAGTCGCTTTTATTTTTCGCTGTGAAGCGTCACTGCAAGTATCATTCCTCATACTAGAATATATAGTGGAAAAGGTAATTCGTTCGTCCTTAGTGTCCCACCAATTCATCTCAATTTAATATGGAGTAGATAAATTATAGAGACTAATAATTTGAATAATGACTAACACATAAGAGAGAAGATAGTTAACTAATTTCGTTAGGATTGAATCACATATTTGATAATAATAACATTTCATATATTAATTATGATTTTAAAAAAACTCTGAATTGATGATTCATTAAATGTGAAACGCCCTTTTAATTTTTTATCCTAATTGTTTTATATACTTAATTTATAAATATTAAATACTTCACACTAAAATAGCCAACTATTGATATAAATCTTTGTTTTGCATGGATAATTAATTAAGAAATATTTCACACGATAATGACTCTAAAAGAATGGTATGAGTGACTTTAAATAATAAAAAAAATTGCTATGTAGCGAGAATTTTTAACGAGAAATTAAGAAATAATTTGATACTTTAATTACAATGATCCTTGATAGGTATGATGTACCTTCAAGATATAGTTTGATTCGGGACGACGACCGAAAGCTACCGTCGATGTCCAAGCGATAATTGGATGTGTATATAAAAAGTGTCACGACATTCTCGTTGGGTTTCTCGTTGAAAATTCTCACTGCGTATCATTGCTCATAATAAAGAATGAAAGTCAATTTTTGATTGATCCTCATGGGTAGATCAATCCAACAAGTCAAGCGAGCTCAATAGGTTGGGTCGGTCGAAGTGACTTATCCCGAATGGTAAGCATGAAGACATGTGTTGTCTGAGGTTCAGGGTTCGAGTCCTCTTAGCAATAAATAAACCCCCTTTGAGGTGTCTATTGACTGAGATATTGTCTTGACAGTGGGATCTTTTATCAACACAGTCGTATCTGCCTCCAAAAATCCTTTAGGGGATTTCCGAATATAAGGTCGTTTCGACGGTAGGGCCGGTCAATATAAAAAGTTTACTCGGACAATTTTAATGCACCTGGGGCTATGGTGTAGCGGTAGGGTGACTAGTCGCTATCTCAGGCATTCGTGATTTGATCCCTAGCTATGACGTATTTTGCAGGATTTTTTCCTCCAAATGAGGCGTGAATCCTGGGACGCTAGGCTTCTAGACCTCCCACCGCGAGCATTTCCCGATTTACCCTGGTGACCGGTGGAAAACTTTCATGAAGCTAGATCGGTCACCCAAGTTCGTCTGCTACTTAGTCCAATATTTTTTATTTTTCAATAGGTTGGGCCGATTTGAAAGACTATATGATTTGGCCTTCTTGGTCAAGTTGAGCGAGTCGATTGGATGGCATGAGCAAAGTGATCGAACAGGTCGGTAGGTTAGCGATCCTGTCGCGAGACGAGGTGGAAGTCCCAAGGGCGGGATGGTCCCCCGAGCGATACAAGCGGCTGGGGTGGTGCCGACCTGACTCCAGTCTAGCGATTGTCTGTAAAACAGTGACCGTTAGCAAACCCGCCGGGGAGTTTCCCCGGTCAGGCACTCCGACGGTCAAGTCAGTATCCGCAGGATATAACAGAGCAAATGGAAATATAGTAGTAGAGAGAGCTCGCGCACATACCTGCGGAAGGAGGAGTGAAGAGCTTATATAACCGGGAGAGCTGACAACCCCCTGTCCGTGTTGACGAGACAGGGGTATGACAACTGTCAGCTTGTATGAGAGCACCTGAAAGTACCGTGGCAAAGCGCGGGGTGCTGAGGCAGTACAAAGGTACTAAAGTGACGGGATAACCACGAGGGGTGTCATAAATGAGCAAGGTGTGTAGTACCCCGACGTCAAGATCGTACCCCAGATGTAATGATATAGGGCGGCCTAGGGACGATCTAGTCCGTAGCCTGAGCGCCGACCAACGAGTCCATGTGTCAAGGACTGGGTCGGGTAATGGTCAGGGAGCGTGGACCACCACGCGTCCGACTGGGAGAGTTGAAGCGCGGGGTACGTCCTGAGTCGGGGGTCTGTTGGGCTACCTTTGTCTGATTTTGTCGTGGTTTTGTGGGTTGTCGGATTCATGGGATGCTGAGAGAGTATGGGACGCCATGCGTCTGACTGAATTACCTGACCCAGGTTCGAATCGAGGTGCGGGTTTAGGTGACTGAGCTAGAAGACGCTCGGGATCGACTCGACCGACCCTGCCTGGGGTCGGTCGGTGAGCGCCTTGGGGAGTTCCTGGCTCCAGGGTTCCCCTGGTGAGGTCATCGTCAGCCCTTCTGTTGGGCCTCCATGGCGCCAGGCTAGCTGGCTATGCGGGCCGAGTTATCCGTAAGCAAGGCTGGGATCAGTTGGGTAGGTGAACTGATTGAATGTATATGTGAAATGGAATGGTTAGGTCAAATCAATTCGAGTGATTCAAGAGGATCGATTAATCAGATTGATCAGATCAGTCTAGTCAAGTAATATATACCAAGCAAGTGGATCAATTGATCTAAACGAATTGCTTGATGAGACAATTAAATTTATCCAAAATGATTAGTTAAACTAAGCAAGAAAGTTTATCCATCGCGGAATAGAATAGTAATTATTGTATGGACTAATAAAAAGTTAGAATGAAGGAGAAAAAAAACATCAAAACTAAAAAGATGTCTCTTGTAATTTAGATTGTGTTTATAAAAAAAAATTATTAAGAATAGAGGATGATTACTTAAATAATTAAATAATTTTACTGACTCTATATCTTGAGGTTTGTAGAAAGGAAAGAAGTAACTATCATACAGCGATAGAGTGATTAGTTATTATTTTATTCTTAACTACGGTATATTTGTAAGAATTTTTCCTTCAAATGAGACACGAATTCTGGGACGTTGGGCTTCTAGACCGCCTATTGCGAGCGCTTCCTAATTTACTCTGGTGGCCAGTGGAAAATTTTCGTGAGACCAAATCGATCGGATTGAAAAAATCTTATTAATTTTTTTTTTAGAAAGGAAAGAAGTGATGGCCCTGGGACGGTTGGAAAAATCTTGTTATTTTTTTTAAGCGGGCGAATCGGTTTTTTTTTTTTTTTTTTTTGCTACATTGTAGAAAGGAAGGAAATATTAATATACAAAAACTCAATTCTTAAGGGAATGAAAGAAATCCCATAAAAAATCATATAAAATAATCGTAAGAAAGAAATTATTAAAACATAATGCTTATATAGAAAAATTCTATCAAAAACTATCTAAAATATCTTAATATTATGAAAATAAAAATTATTAAAAATAATAAAAACTATGTTCAAAGACTCCGAAAATAATCTAAATGGTATCCTTTGAATTTGAAACTTAGCGATTATGAGTTCTCATAATAAACGTAAATCTATAAATTTTACATGCGTAAGTATAAATAGAATTTAATTTTAATTCTGAGTTAAAAAATATTATCCATTAAAAAATTTTACTGTTCCAATATTCATCCTACTCTCACCAACTCAAACAAGAGGATGACAATATAAGCGCTGGATGAGCAAATCGTCTATTGCCACCAGGATGACAATATAACCTTAAATAAATAAATTAATATAATATAATGTTTTTTTACCTGATTTTACTATCATATTCAAAAAGTAAAATACAATTTGTTTTTTATTTTTTGAAAATATTTTTTAAAATGTGATCCCGACCCAGTTTACGGGTAGTTCGGTCGGCCAGCCTAGCGCCGCAAAGGCCCAGCAAAGGGGCCCACAAAGACCTCACTCGGGAAGTCCCAAGCTAGAGACCCTCTCGAACCACTGACAGACCGACCCTGGTCGAGACTGGGTAGGTCGATCTCGGGCACCTCCTGACTCGCCCACTAAATCCAGTTTCCCGACCCCGGGGCTAGGTCGGGAAGATCAGTCTTCTGCACTCCGTAGATCTGACAACCAGTAGACCCGGAAGATGACAAAGCAGATATAGTTCGATCAACCCCCGACTCATGGCGTACCCCGTGTCACTCGACTATACTACACCCGACCCGGGCCATGCCACTCGGACCCGCCAGTCATCCATCGGTCCCCGAACCAGTCTTTCCTTACGTCGCCCCTACATCAGTACACCCTGGGGACGATCATGACGGTAGGGGTAGTGCCCGCCTTACCCAAGCATAACATACGTCGCGGATATCCTGCCGACTCGGTACGGTTGTACTATCTGAGCACCCCACGTCATGCTGCGGTACCTTCCGGTGCTCTCCTCGAGCTAACAAGCACCATACACCTATCCCATTGACACCGACAGGGGTTGTCAGCTCCCCGACTATATAAGTCCCTCCCTTCCTCATTCCGTAGGTATGCGCAATTGCACTCTCCTCTACTGCATTTCCTTTAACTTCATATTTCTGCGGATCCTGACTTGACCTTCGGAGGGCCTAACCGGAGAAATTCCCCGGCGGGTTTGCTAACGGTCATTTTCTCGCCGGTCGACGCCAAGTCGGCGCCAGATCAGCAGCTCGTGGCACTCAAGCAACCATCTAACCCTTGGGACTTCCACCTCGCTTCGCGACAGGATTAATTTTGACGCTAGAAGGAGACACTCTTAGCCTGATCGAAAGTGTACGATGGAAGCGCCCAACTGGGTCATGATGACCGTTACACCCGAGGAGTACGAGCTCTTACGGACCGCTCGGGCCGAGAGAGCCTCTCAGCAGCTATCGCCAACTGGTAGCCCGACCGCTCGATTTCCTGGGCCATCGGCCCGCGACCCCTCAGGAGGGCAAAGACGAGTTGTCCCACCCGAAGGAGGCTCGGCCCCTTCCCCGCCGCTCCCGATCGGGGTTGGGAAGACGTGGCTGAGCCTATGCCAGCGGAGGGATCCGCATCCAGTCGAACACATGGACCTCGACATGAAAAGGGAAAGGCCCCGACATTCGTGTCGCCGCCGGCCCTGATGCGCAACCCCTTCTCTTCATGGATCTTAGAGGATCCGGTTCCCAAGCACCTCCGATTCTTCACCATCCCCGAGTATGCCGGAGCCACCGACCCAGAGGAGCACCTTATGAAGTTCGAAAGTGCCACCCTGCTCCACCAGTATCCTGAGGGCATGAAATGCAAAGCATTCTTGACCACGCTCTCGGGACCTACTCAACGATGGTTCGGACAGCTCCCTAACGGGTCGATAGCCAGCTTCGGAGGACTCAGGAGGACATTCCTCCAGTACTTCGCCAGCAGCCGGAGGCACCACAAGACAAGTATCAACTTGTTCGCCCTAAAGCAAGGCTCGAAGGAGTCGCTCCAGGCCTACATCAAGAGATTTAACGGGGTAGCATTGGGCGTGCCAACCGCCACACCCGAGGTATTGATCAGCGCATTCTCCCAGGGATTGCAGGAGGGAGATTTCTTCCGCCCGCTTATCAAGAAACCGCCAAAGGACTTCGACAGTTTGCTGGGAAAGGCTATCAAATACATCAATGTGGAAGAGGCACAGGCTGCCCGAAAGAAGGAGCCGACCAACATGCCACTCCCGAGTCCCGCGCAGCATAGCCGACCGCGGGGGCGGTCCCATGCACAGCCCCCGAGGGCCCACCAACCGGGCGGAGACGAAACGCCGACAAGTGCAACAGGTGGCTCAAGGGTGTCTGTCGACCCGCTGGAGACCCTACTGCGCGTTTCATCACATCCACACCCACGACATGGACGAATGTCGACGGATTGGCAGGAGTCGAGCTTCCGCCGCTACACACAGACAAGGCATGCGAGTCTCCCCCGGGCGTGGCCCAAGTCGAGGAAGTCGAACCCTTGCCCCAACCGCCGAGGAACCAGGACGAGATCCCCCGATTGCTCGTAGCTTGTTCCCGACCGGAGAGCAAGTCAGGGCAGACGAAATGGACGAGCAACAGGCCAACCGACAAAATGTCATCTGAGGAGGAGGGCACATGATTTCGGGCGAGCTAGCCCAAGGAGGCTCCCGCCCAGCAGGTTATTAAAATGGTTGTACTCTGTAACCCCACAAAAATAGTGGAAGACCTGCCTTCTTGGATAATCAGCAAGCGTCCCAGACTCTCGCTCTCGCGAGTTATAAGTGGGCATGCTCCCACACACCCCTTAGCTCAGCTCCCAGTCGGACGCGTGGCGGCCCACACTCCATGGGCATGACCCGACCGAGTGTCCAAACTCTCACTCTCGCGAGTTATAAGTGGGCATGCTCCCACGCACCCCTCGGCTCGGCTCCCAGTCGGACGCGTGGTGGCCCACACTCCCTGGGCATGACCCGACCGAGTGTCTAGACTCTCGCTTTCGCGAGTTATAAGTGGGCATGCTCCCACACACCCCTTGGCTCGGCTCCCAGTCGGACGCATGGCGGCCCACACTCCCTGGGATACCTCCGACCGAGAAGCCCGACTCTCGCTCTCGCGAGTTACTAGTGGGCATGCTCCCACGAACCCCTTGGCTCGACTCCCAGTCGGGCGCGTGGCGGCTCACGCTCCCTGGGATACCTCCGACCGAGAAGTCAGACTCTCGCTCTCGCGAGTTACAAGTGGGCATGCTCCCACGAACCCCTCGGCTCGACTCCCAGTCCGGACCCGTGGCGGCCCACGCTCCCTGGGATACCTCCGACCGAGAAGTCAGACTCTCGCTTCCTGCGAATTATAAGTGGGTCTGCTCCCACGAACCCCTCCGCTCGACCCCCATTCGGGATGTGTGACCCATGCTCCTGGAAAGCCAACCGACCGAGCACACACACTCTCGATAACTGAGCAAGCAACATCAAGCCTGGTCAAACAACCATTGTCACCTGAACATAAGTCGATCCTAAATGGCCAAGTCCTCTGAGTGGCCGCGCCACTTGGGGACCACCTCTTAGCCAAAACTTAAGCGAGGTCGGGGCACTTGGGCCCACATCATTGATAGCTTACTCAAGTCAACCTCGCCGCGGAAAGTACGGATTCGAGCTCTTGCCCGAACCCCCAACACTTAGCACAAAGCACACAAGCATGAAAATAAAAAAAAAGTTTGCATTCAAAATAGTCTTATTGACAAAGATGAGGCTTGGTCTCTACCAAAAAGAAGGGGGGACGCAACCTCCCCAACAACTGCTCGCTTCCTCCGGATGATAAGAGGCTGCTCATCCTCCGAGTCGGACCAGGAGACCTCCGCGTCGGCTGGCACAGGTACGGAAGGGGCAGAGCGCGCTGCCTTGGTAGCCGGGAGAGCCGCCTCCCGCTGAGTTAGCTGCTCGGTCACGCGAGCCTCTAGCTCGGCGTCATCCAGGCCATAGCCCTCCTCCGGAGCCGCCGATAGCATCATGTGTTGAGGCAATCGACCCAAGAATGATCAAGAAGATCATGGTTTTGATGTGTATGTGCCAATAAGTTTAAGGTTAGGGTGTATGTTGTATTTGATATGTGTGATTGAGTTTGCAGGACTTGCAGAATCACACATGGAGAACATATCCGAGGGACGAGAGTCGAGGGAGGCGAGCTCCAAGGGCAAGCCGGGAAGTGGACTTCAAGGGCACACGTGAAGGGTGGCATGGAGGCAAGCCAAGGAAGGCTTGTGTGCGCATCCGAGGGACGATAGCCAGAGGAAGAAGACTTCAAGGGGCAAGCCAAGGGAGCATACCTGAAGGTATACGTGAAGGAGAGTGTTTGGAGTGATTGTAAGTGAGTTGAGAGGCTGGGCAGTCAACTGGACAGAGGGCAGTCGACTGCCAAAACTCACAAAAGGTTTTCAGCCTTCGACCAATCGACTGCCCCAGGAGCAGTCGACTGGTCACCCCGAAAAACTAGCCGTTGGCTAGCATTTAAAGCTAGACCAGTCGACTGCTAAATGGGCAGTCGACTGGTGCTGGTTGGACAGCTTGCGACGCTGTTCTTTACTCTTATTTAAAGGGGACTTCTTGGCACGAGTTGGGTACGGTTCTCTACTGTATGGAAGTGATGTTAGTGCCCCAATTGATCTACTCTTCCTCTAACTTTCATTGTGATCTTGTAAAGAGGAAGAAGGCAACGTTGTAAAGGTTTTCTCCACCTTTGAAGGAGGGTTTCATAGTGGAGAGTGTGCAACCGCGTGGATCCTTGGATTAGTCACCCATTCGGGTGGATACCAAGTAAAAGTACTTTGAGTTAGCATTGTTCTTTTGTCTTTCACATATTTTGTTTGTATTGTGCTAATAATTTTGTAGAGAAACCGAAAAGAGTTATTCACCCCCCCTCTAGCCGAGCCATCGATCCTAACATCATGTTGGCTGCAAAACAAGCAACGTTCAGTCAGCCATAAAAGGACAGAAAACAACGATTAGTCAGTCCTAAAAATGGAGAAGAACAAACAAGGAACTTACCGAGTGAGGCAGGTAGGCGAAACGACACCAAACTGAGCCCGAACACGTACAGAATGTCCTCGCGTAGCAAATGCCCCCCATGGAAGTGCTGACCCCCTATCTTGGAAAGGGAGAGGTAAAGTGGGGAGGATCGGTAGTTCTTATGGAGAGGGGGGGGGGGGGGGAAGGAAAGTTCACCACCCATCCAACCGGCCAGATCGGGGTCGGGACGGGGCGGATATAGAAATATCGTTCCTTCCAACTCTTGTTAGAGGTCGGAAGTTTCGACAGGAAAGAAGTGTGAGATCGGGCTTAGAAAAAAAAGTCACCCGACTCTTATTTTTTCGGGTAGAAGAAGTAATAAAAAATCTCAGGGCGTAGGGGAATTTGGTACAGAGTAAAGATGATAACCAACCTGCAGAGGAGTCGGATGGCATTCGGAGCCAGTTGAGATAGAGAGATACGAAAGTAGCAACAAACGAAGGCAATAAAGGGGTGAATGGGAAAATGCAACTCGGCCTGCAGATGGTTCCGGGAGATGGTGATGTAATGGTTGGGAGGATACGTAGGTCGGTCGGAGGAAGTTGGCAATCTAAAGAGGTGGTCAATCGGAATATGGTAGTCCGCTCGGATCTCCTCGAGATCATGATGGTCGAGCTCGGACACGGTGGTAGTATACCGGGGGCCGAGGGAAGGGAAGAAGAGGTCATAGAGACTAACCGAGAGAAATTTCATCGGAGAAGATGAACGGAGTCGCGCACCTCGCCGGAACCCTAGCAGAGAGTAGGAGGACAACAATTCGATGTCTGGAGTAAAAAGACGATGGTAAAAACCGCAGGGTAAAGGCTTATTTATAGGACCCAGGGAGTAATGCCAACCGTCTGATGACAGGCCGGTGAAAAGGCGGCAAAGGACGCGAGCCGTCCGATCGGGCCTAAAAGAGTCACCGAGGCGGCGTGGCACACGTGCACGCCCCTCATTCGCCCAGATAGGCGGCAGACCCCTCGTTGCTCGGATAGCAATGATCAGAAGGCACGTGGCATAATGGTTAAATGCGGTAATTAATCCGTAGGATACGAATATACTCGGACGTAGTGGGGGCAAGAGTAGAAAAGACAAGGTGATATGACAAGTTCGGCTGATCGGGCTGCACGCACACTGGCAACTACCCAGGTCGGCGAGGAAGAGTCACGCCACTCAGATGTGTCAGGCTCGTCCCAGTAAGTAGCAATCCAGTCAATCGGACTCGACATCTCCTTCGACTAGACTCGAGGGGGGCGCTTATATCCCGACTCAGCTTACGGGTAGCTCGGCCAGCCAGCCTGGCACCGTGAAGGCCCAACAGAGGGGCCCACGAAGACCTCACCCAGGAAGTCCCGAGCTAGGGACCCTCTCGAACCACTAACAGACCAACCCTGGTCGAGATCGGGCAGGTCGATCCCAGGCACCTCTTGACTCGGCCACCAAATCCAGTTTCCCGACCTCGGGGCTAGGTCGGGAAGATCAGTCTTCTACACCCCGTAGATCTGACAACCAGTAGACCCGGAAGATGACAAAGCAGATATAGTTCGGCCAACCCTCAACTCATGGCGTACCCCGTGTCACTCGGCTATACTACACCCGACCCGGGTCGTGCCACTCGGACCCCCCGGTCGTCCATCGGTCCCCGAACCAGTCTTTCCTTACGCCACCCCTACATCAGGACACCCTGGGAACGACCATGACGACAGGGGTAGTGCCCGCCTTACCCAAGCATAATATATGTCACAGATATCTCGCCGACTCGGTACGGTTGTACTATCCGAGCACCCCACGTCATACATGCCGCGGGACCTTCCGGTGCTCTCTTCGAGCTGACAAGCACCATACTCCTATCACATTGACACCAACAGGGGTTGTCAGCTCCCCCGACTATATAAGCCCCTCACTTCCTCATTCCGCAGGTATGCGCAATTGCACTCTCCTCTACTGCATTTCCTTTAACTTCATATTCCTGCGGATCTTGACTTGACCGTCAGAGGGTCTGATCGGGGAAATTTTCCGGCAGTTTTGCTAACGGTCATTTTCTCGCAGGTCGACGCCAGGTCGGCACCAGGTCGACGCCAGGTCGGCACCAGGTCGACGCCAGGTCGGCACCAGGTCGACGCCAGGTTGGCAACTCGTGGCACTCGGGCAACCATCTGACGCTTGGGATTTCCGATCGCAAAACTCGCAGGTCGACGCCAGGTCGGTAGCTCATGGCACTCGGGCAACCATATGACCTTTGAGATTTCCATCTCGCTTCGGGACCGGATCAAAATGCATTTTGTTTTTTTTAATAAATAAGAGCCTTTTGAAAATTGCGCGTGATAATTTAATGCTAATTGACAAAGTCCAATATTTAGTATTTGAGCTTTCATGACTTCCCCAAACTTGTTCAAGTTTACTTCCACACGCAAAGTTGTAAACGTATCCCTTCCAAGACTTTGTCTTCCTTCCACTTGTCCTTTGATTCATAATATTTATATTTGCCTAATTTCTTGGAAAAAATCAATCTTCATTAGTTGACGCAAACCTTAAAAATAAGCCTCCAACAACTCATCATTTAAAAATAAAATTCAGAAAAATTTATTGATAAAAATAACTGCCCGAACATCACTAACAAGTAATTTAAATAGTCTTAAAATCTTAAGGATGCAACATGAAAATAATTTTAAAAAAAACTAAAATTATTTAAAATCCTAAAAAAAAATTAAATGATATTTTTTTTAAGACCGAGATTGGATGGTTTCATCCTAATTTGTTATATATCTTTAAATGAGTTTAGACTTGATATGTTAAAAATAATGTGGCAGCTTATGAGCCAAAGACCCATCAAAGTATTTCAGATAAAACACGACAACGACTACATAGTGAGATAAGACTCGATTGTTATTGGATTGAACTAGGGTCGCACATATGAGAGACATAGTCAATCTCCCTCTCAAGCTTCGCGAGCTCGTGTCAGATTATGAGCCAAAGAATTGGCTGTCTTCCCGTTGCGTCTTTCATCTTCGAGCTTGCTTCTGCTACTTAATTTGTGCAAGCTTGCAGGCTTTCCATGTCAAATACAGAAGACTGATGCTGCTGCTGCTGCTGCTGCTGCTCTATGGCATTTCCGGTTGTCAATTGAAGCAATGCACCACTTCATGTATCCAAATCTTCAGATTCTTTTTCAGTCCAAATCAAATGCAGGTAAAAGATCAGTTTGATCTCTACTTACTGACCTCAAAAACCACAAGAAGTTCAGTCCAAATATTGCCATAAACAATTTGAGATTGGAATATCATGGTTTTGTTTGGATGTTACTAGATTCTCAAAGATGAACAATGCTGACATGCTACAAAACCAACCACATTTCAACAACAAGACGAGTTCTACGCGATCGCGTAAACAGTGCTTAACAAGATAGTAAACTAAGATGGGCACTCACCTCAAAACTAATCCAACAGTAGGACAGCCCTAACTAGGTTATATCACAACTAAAAGTCTACACTTGAACATGGAAAGAGAACTGAAAAAAATTTCAGATTCATAATTTAAGTCCCAGTTAGGATCTCAGTGCGAGTCGCAAAATGGCCGGTCGTCTTCAAATCTTTTCATCTTTCCTCACACTCACTTTCGCATTTGGTATCTACTTGTTATAGGGGTTCCACCAAACTCTGGATATGCCTCAATATCAGAATCATCCTCCGAAAATTTTCCGGCAGAGTCACCAGTTTCAGAACTGGAATCATTCTCGTTACTCAAAATTAAATTATCTTCTTTGTTTGCAATTTTTTGGCCTGCGTCTTGCAGGATCTTCGGTTCAGCTGGAGAATGTGCCATCGATGCCGCATCAATTATTTGGCATGACTTCAGTTTTTCCCTGTTTGCTATTTCAGTTCTATAGCTCTGCATGTCCTGATATACCTGAAATGTAAAATAGATTACTTCATGGGGTTCAATATCCCTCACAAAAAAATGTTTCAGTTATTGATGGTTTCTTACATCCTTCTCGCTCTCTGGTAATTTGCTCCACAAGTCCCGAATCATTTTATTGATTTCTCGGCCCTTTCTAGGATAGAGTGGCTTAAGCTTCGCCTGCTGCTCGGCAAAGAATAAAGGGTACCCACTCTTGTTTGGTTTTGGTTTTGGATGATTTGAGTTGCTTTTACTAAGCTTCTTCTTTCTAGCGCGGCCACCATGCCGGCTCTCCAGGTTGCTATTGTCAACAACCTCTACATGCTTTGTTACTTGCATGTCAGTCTGTCTATGAATGTGATAGAGAACACCTTTGAGTTTTTCTGCTCCAATAGTAACAGTCACGAAGTAGCCCTGCTCAAATTTTCCATCTATCACTCCAACAACTTTTTGATAAGGAGATGAGGATGCCAGACCTGGAGATAGGGTAAAGGTAGTTACGCCAACTAGTGGAGGCAAAAGCTTCCAATCGACACAAAAAAAGAATACCAAATGCGAAAAAAATTTAATAAAGTATAGTTTAGAATCAGTGTCTTGTTGATATAAAACAGCAATCTATATATTGGCCTCTTCTCACCAGGTCTTTTGTCAGCATAATTCTCGATATATGATAGCTGATAATTTTTACTTAATCAAAGAAACTGAATGTTCAAAGCGATACTACAATAAATCATGTTAGTCCCGACCATCTTAGTCATCATTGAACTTCTCAGATCCCTTAGATTTAACTCTAACATGTTTCTATCATCTTAATCTATCTTCTAATCATTTTTTCAACTATTGAAGCTATATCAAGTTTCTCTACATTGATCTTAACATTATTCTCATCTTTGCTACTTTACTTTTTTTTTCAAGTGATATTTTATATCTTTCTATCAATCAATCTGAACCATAGAGTAGGACATATCGGACTATAATCTTATAAAAAAAATTCAAAGGGCTTAAGGGGAACAAAAATCTCCAGAGGCTCTTCTTCATTTCAATCACACATAATTACAAATTAATCACGTCTTATGAAAACCAAGTTTATTGTTCATTTACAACTTCAACATAAACTTGTGTGTAATTTGGTTAGTGCGTGTCAGATCCATACAAGAGGTGGAGGGTTGAATTCCTCAACTAATGTAAAGGTATGCCTAATCTTTTAATGTCTGTCATGATCTCCTAGCAAATGCTCACTCGAATGCATGAGTTCATAGGCATTAGTAGTGTGCAAGTTGCCTGTGCAAAATATGAATAAAATAATCAAACTCACGATTTTTTCTCCTTCGTTTTTGTGAAATAGCCTGAGTTTCAGAAGATGGTTCTATTTCTTCCAAGGATCTCTCCGTCAGACCTGATGTTGCCGAACTCATGTTCATGGAAGCTATACGACAAGAACACATTGAGATACAGGACAATTGCCCTGTGACACATTAATGCATTGCAAACAAACTGGAAGGTCTAACCTGATGATCGAAAGAAATATACTTGCTCATAATTACGCAGCAAAGACATGTAGTTTTTGCGAACTAAGTAAGATGCGCTTGTGGTAGTGGATGAGAAAGTAAAAGCTGAAGTTACTTCTTTCAATTTCCGGTCTTCAATTACCTGTGGCCAAATAACAATAATAACCTATTATTAGTTTAAGTGGTGCTAAATAACCAAAAGAAAAGAGAAAATGAGTCGGTCGGTTTTCATGCAGACAAGGAGTTGAAGTAACTCATTACCTTCATTAACAAAATAGAATTGTTCAATTGTTATCACTGTATTTTCCTAGTCAACTAGTTAAAAGAGTAAATTCTCGAATAATCATTCAATGAAGATAATGCAGTTGCATGAACCAATGGTCATGTAGTGCAATATCTGTCAGATAAAAAAAAATAGATGCAATACATGCAGAGGTTCAAAATATTATTTTGTTGTTGGCATCGATCAACATAAATCTTGACCATGGACTCGAAAAATAACAATATTCCAGGTTTTTAAACAAATTTCCCTAAGGAAACAGAAACTTAACGAAAAAACTCTCAACAAAGAGAAGAAATATTTTCATTAACAGCAATTTTAAACGCCCTGCTAGCATGTGAAAACAAAAGGAGTAGTAGTTCATTCTGGTCCGTGACTCTGTCTAACTAATAAAGCTCATGAACCCAACAGAACTATCATATTGAGAACTAAGACCCAACTTAAATATCCAATTGCGATGTATTTTATTACTGCAATTGTTCACAACCAACAAACTGCAAAGTTTTTCAACCTCTCATTCTATAATATTCCTATTGGTTGAATGACAAGTTGGGATAACATCCTTATTAATGAGAATACAGTTTAAATTATAACTGGGCTCATGGTCCTTGGCATGAAATTCTGGAGCACTTGCAATGTTCAAAAATATTTAATCATGAAAACAGCATTTCTATTTGCTGGCCAAGGCTTACCTGCGCTTGTGTGGATACATTCCAGTCAAACACTAGAAAGTGATCATTCACTCTGATACTAATCAGATATATACCTTTTTTAATGTCTAATTTAATCATAATATATTAAACAAGGATTTCAATTCTATATATCCTTCAGGCAATTCACCAACTATTCTTATGAGTTCCAGAGAACATCACCAAAATGATATGGTGCTTGTCAGTGTCAAACAAACAATAATAAGTTAACCAGAACGCAGTGTAAAGTTTTAAATTCTTGAGCAGAAGTTTCAGTATGGCTTACCTTATCAATGCCTCCTCGGGATGTTACCTCAACAAAAAGACAATGAAGGTCAAGCTCCTTGCCCCCGACAGTTGGCACCCTGCAAAAGAACAAATCACAAGATTAGCTACCAGTTATGTTCAATATATAACATATCAGTAGTTTACATAAAGGAAACTATCAAGATGCTTAAGTATACACCTAATAGACAAAGATAACAGATAAATTCATGTACTACTTTAATCCAGCACCAGGTCAAACAACTAACACAAGCTCGTGAAGAGAACCAGACTAAATTAAGAATGAAGATGGAGACAACAAGAGGTGTTGGATCTTCTGTTAAAGGCCCAACCATGACATGACATGACATGACATGACTTGGAAACAAAATAGATTAATCCCTATAAACTTGATATATAGATAACCTATACCTAAAATCACATATTGCCCTGAACAATAATTAATATCACCATAAATAGCACCATTGTGAGAGACCTTACCTAGGCCAGATACAACAGGGATACCCATAAACATAAAACACTCCAACAGATAAGACCACACCTGATAAAAAAAAGGGAGGAGGGGAAAAAAAAGGGGCCTAACATAGCACTGGGTACTCAAATCTTACAAGTTTTAGGAAGCAGAAAATAAAAGGCTTCTTAATTTAAAACTTCCAAATTCTTTTGCATTCCCTCCTAACAGAGAACTCAACTCCTAGCATGTTGCTGCCATCTTCCTTTGATTGCCTTACTAATGAGGTACATCATCATAGTTTTGAATCTTTTTCTTGGATGTCCTTCATATGAGGAATAGTTATATCTATTCATCCTTTTGACATGTGAGAATGTGAACATTAACTTCATTGACTTCGTATTCCTCTTCGATAATCTTTCTCAATGACTTTGAAAATGTTGTAACTAACATAAGGCGGCAACACTATGCTGGTTCCATTGTAGTCCAGCATTTGTAGAAAATTCAAAATGCAATGTGAAGGCTCAAATGTGTCCCAATAAGATCGAAATTTTTTTATGCTAACATTGGATCAATGTCTAAACATATTAGTGAGCTAAATAAGCATTAGAATCAATTATTTGCACAATATAGCCCATAAAGTGAACAAGATGGCCCTTTGAGCAAGTTTTATGGGGTATTTGTGCTTATGAATGCAAGAGGATCATCTATTGTAACATATACTTTGCAATTATCATTGATCTGTGTAACTTCATTCTTAATATCATCGTATACCTCTCATATATGCTCAATCGAACTCTCAATTTGGTATCAAGAAGTAGATAAGAAGATCCACTCTCTAGGTTGATGAGCTTTAGACTAATAACTAACTACAAAGATTCAACAAGGAGCCATATCCAGTAACTGTGCCTTTTCAAAAGGATGACTTGTGTTCTTATCTTATCATGTTTATCATCTTTATTTATTGGTCTCTTAGGATCATATGCTGCATTTTGATCATTAGTTAGCTGCAAATTTTGTTGTTTGAAGGGGTCAAGTTATTATGAGGGTTTTCTAAGGGTGAATCTTGTGGCTCAATTAAATGTTCGTTATTGTGAAGGATGTTAAGTGAGAAAATATGTTGGTAACCACTAAACACAGATATGCTTCTTATAGGGACTAATTCATCATAACACACTTTTGATGTGAGTTTTGGATTCTTTACTTCTTTATCATCTTAAACTAATATGCTTTTGGTTTGAGAAAATTTGTGACTAAGGTTATATTCACACTCTCTCAGACTTTGTAATAGGTTTTCTTTTGCTTAAGATAGTATTAAACGTCTGCAGCTTATGATAGGCTTTTTCTGATAAACTAGGAATAAATAGTTCAACCTCTCTTTGCATTTCAAGCTAAATCCAACAATGAATTGGTTAATGATTGACAAGGTCCTTCATGAATATTCACAGCGCCTATAATATTTTAAAATTGATTTCTATATTTTGCCTCACTTAGAGATTATTGTTTAACATTTATCAATTTGGTATATAATTCATCCATAAAGTGTGAAGCATGTCTTTGATTCTGCATCTCATTAAGGTTAATGTTTAAGGGTCAGTTTTCTAATTTGTTCTTGTTACACTACCCAGGTTATATTCACTCAGGTAGTCCTAACTTGGAAAGAATTCTATTCCCCACAAACTTGGCAAACAAATAACCTATCCATTAATAACTTATTTCCCTAAACAAATATTAAAATAACCTAGCTTGCTATGACTTAACCAAAAAAAATCGTACAGTTTTCAAACTCATAAATTTAAAGCTTCTTAATTTTTTGGCAACACAAAGTTATCGTATATATTTTTTTTTAAAAAAAAAGTGACCACAATTTGACAAGAATTATTATACCCACCATATTTAGTACTCATAATTACTTAGAAATCCATAAAGATATTCTAAGACAACTCTATTCGAAGCAAACTTTGACCCATTAGTTTCTTAGTAGTAAATTTAACATTCCTTATCATTGCATCGAGTTATAAAGGCTTAGCAAAGGTATTGATAAAGTTTTTATAATAGAAGGTTCAATTTAATAATGCATTTATTTCTATTATCGCTTAAACAATGCGATGATAAAATTCAATAAACAGACGCTCAAGAAAAGGTCACTCATGCAGAATAAAATAGTGTAGTAGCTAAGCATGCATACTGTATTTCCCAGAACAGAAGTAGGAAAGAAAGAAGAAGAAAAAAAATGAAATCATTGATTCCTCTTGTTTATTTGGAAGGTAATAGAGAAGAGGTAGGAATTTCATTCCGCCCAATTCCTCTATTGCAATGCCACCAAAATCAAGTTTAGGCATCTAACAAAAAACAGTTAATTAATATAGCTCTCTATCTTTTTCCTTCTGTCCAAGTAAATTAAGAATGAAGTTGCTTAGAAATACAATGAGAAAAATTATTTATTTTCTTTTCCTTTCACTTAAAATTAGTTTCATTTCCCTCTTAATCCTCTCCTCCAGGAAAACTCAGCAAAAGAAGATGGGAGGTAGTCACACCTTAACTTTGTCCCAAGTCTGGAGTGAAAATCCTCGAGAGTTTCCATAAACAACTTCGGATCAGCAATGACATCCTCATACTTAGCCAAAGGTTCAGGATAGTGATGATCCACCATCGCAATCTCCAAATCATGCTTGCCCTTCTCAGCAACTTCGCTTCCCCTCTCATGTTCCTCCATTCTAACTGCATCATCAAAGATAAAATTAGCTCAAGTAATAATAATAATAATAATAAATTAACTAGAATCAGAATGGCACTCTAAATCCCACTTCGCCAGTGCCTTCAGGGTAAAAATAAGTCCAGAACTGCTTGCCCTAAAAGCCGGATAGGGTTTCAAATGAAATAGCTTTTGCTCGATAGCGAATACCACCAAAGAAACAACCTCCATTAGATCCACAAGCGGAAAAGGAAGAAACTTTAGGCTTCAAGTCATCAATAAAAAGAACAAAAACCTGGTGACAACTAACACCATTCTGATCTTTCCACAACTGCTGTTAAATGCGAGAGGAAAAAATGCACACGCAGCAAGAAATTACAAGGGAAAAGAACCACAGCCCTAAGACTATAACAAAGACCGAATCCAGAAAAGCGAGATGATAAGAAGAGCAGAAGAATGCTAACAAAAAATTACCTTTCATGCTCTCCTTCACCGTGAAAGCATTCTGCGGGGGAGTGAAGCTGCGGGGCGATTTAGAGGAGCCGACCAGCTCCCGAGAAAAGAAATGGACAAACACTATTCACCCGGATATTCTACCTTTTGTAGAATTGGTTATTCAATTGGATCCTGGAGGGTGCCGCTAGATTTATCTCTTTGGATCCAATAAAAATGATGGTACAGGCGTGGGTAGATTCGTAGTGTCTGCCCGTAGAGTATAATGCAGCATCTAGTGAAGTAGGTGTGTATATTTATTTGCGCGATTTATTTTCAAAATTAGTTTCTTATATTTCTCAGATCTACCCCAAAAAGCATCTACCTTTAAATGCCCTAAAAGAATTTGCACCTAAAAGAATTTACGGCATTTAAAAAAAAACCTAGAATTTAAAAAAAAAAATTTACCCTGCTTAAGTACCCTTTGTAAGAAGACTTTGTTACATGCATTCCTGTATTCCTAAGGGCGAAAAAAAAGGATGATTTATTGGCCCAGCATTTCTGCTAACTCATTATAAGTCAATACGAAAATTATGAGGACTACAAACTCAAATGACTAGCGCATAAAAAAAAATAGACATCTGATTTTGTCAAATTTTATTATCAACCTTATGATCACAACACCTCATGCATTAATAATCAATTTATCCGACGGAGACTTGTTGTGTGTATTTCTTTGTCTAAGCAATGTTGTTATTATACATGCAGTGATAGTAGATGCCTTCGAGCCTATGATGTGTTGGTAAAAAATGGGATGGAATTAGTAGGTAACGAGGGTTTAAATATCATCTAAAATATATTATACTTGAGATGTTTAAAAAACTCATGACATTAGGTCGTCCGTCAAGACTCATCCATTCTTTCCGATTTATCATGTGTCCGATGCAAAATTTGTATAGGACCAGACGTTTAGATCAATCTCTTTCAAAATTAATCTAATTATAAAAATTAAATATCTAGAGATGGTTCGATATTGACACACAACCTCTTGTTTGTGAGGGGGAACTCACTGTGATCACAAAGATAGCTAGTACCCATTGATAGAAAAGAAAGAGGGATTCATTGGTTACAGTTTGTAATCAAGGGTTCGATATTTGATGGTTAAAAAAAAGGAAAATGATACATAACGTGAAAAAAGCAACGTGAAACTTAACATGAAACCCAATTGCACCAATCTTCGACGGGTTCACCGTACCCCCAAGGTTATAGTTTGGTTCGGGACGGCGGCCGGAGGCCGCCGCCACTGTCCAAGCGGCAATCGGACGTATATACGAAAAGTGTCACATCATTCACGTTAAGTTTCACGTTGAAATTTCACGCTCCCTATCATAGCTCTAAAAAAAATACTGACTTAATTCTAATTTTTCAAAGTGGTTATGGTTTAGACTTCAAAATCATTAGTTAATTCACGATTCAAAATTTTTATTTAAATTATCTATGCATCCCTATAGGATATATGGAAATTGTTTCGGAAGCGAATGATGGGGATGACGAGTCACCAAAATGCAACCCACGATGACGGTGACCGAGAGAAGATGTTCATGCCCTACAAGATTAACACGAACGTTAAAGGAAACGTATCGGGAGATTTTCCGGTGGAGTCCTCTCCGACGATCAAGTCAGGAATCTTATTTTTTTTCGGAGGACAACGATGAAGCAAGATTCCTGACTTGAGCGTCGGAGAGAACTCCACTAAAAAATATCCTAGTGCGTTTCCTTTAACACTCGTGTTAATCTCGCAGGGCATGGACATCTTCTCCCTGTCACCGTTATCGTGGGTTACGCTTTGGTGACTCATCATCCTCCTCCTCATTCACTTTCGGAACAGAAATCAAAGTCTATTAATTGACTTACCTTTCTATTTTGTTCTCATAGTATTAGTCCTTCAATATCAAACTCTTTTATCTTGTCGTTTGAAAATTGTATTTCTTATATTTTTATTGTAGCTCTCATCCAAAGAGTTCAAGAAACAAAATAGATCATCTTTTGTTTTGATAAAGAGGATGAGAAAATTTTAAGTCTTCCACAATCACCAAGTAAAATATCAAAATCTAACTCGCTTAATTCTCAAATTTCTATTTAGAAATTCGGAATTTTCGTAAATGTTTCATCATAAACATCATAGTGTTGAACACAATGGCCCAGAAGGCCACAAGAGAGTGTTTGAATCTCATAAGGTAAGAAGCTCACAAATAAAAGTTTGAATCTCAAAAGATAAGAAGCTCACAAATAAAAGGAATAAAAGTTAATTTAAGATTAGAAAAAAAAATCACTGCGCATAATTTTTTAAATGCATCAAATATTGAACTTCAAAAATATTTTTTTTTTACAAAACAAGACTCTGAGTGATGATTAATAAGAAAGAAAATTGATTTCAAAAGTAGAGTAATGAATGAATTTTTCAAAGTGATTCCACTACATCAAACTGGCTCTATAACTATCACAGAAAAACTAACAAACAATTGTGAAAAAGGTCATAAGTTGCAAAAAAAAGTGAAATCGCCACCTGGTCCCGGCCCCACAAGTATCCAGAAGAGGTAAATCACGATTTTTACTGATGGGGTAAAGGCGGGGCCGAGAGAATTTAAGCCAACAGACCAGGTTTTTACCCCGTGTGCGATTGGCGACTCTCGAACCTGAGATCTCCGTTGCAAGCAGCCAAACGTCTTACCAACCGAACCAGCCCGTGGGGGCATGAAAAAGGTCATAAGTATATATACAGATAGTGTGTTTTGGCTCCTTTCTGTCTCGGCTATTCTGAACCATCAAAAACAAAGTTTAGTTCAGCTTAATCATTTAACACAGGATGATACCAAACATAAGCATTTGTCCATTTGGTTACACGCATCAACTTGATCTCAATGCTTACTTGATTGCTTGCTTTATCGAACAGAAGGTGGTCGTCGATAGTGAGTTCAAAACACTCAACTAGAAGTTCGGAGATCATCCTGAAGAAGTTCTACTCGTTTCAGCCCAGCCAGTGTAAATCCTGAAACTGAAGTTGGAATAATGAAACCAGAGAAAAATACTCACAAATGGTGTTTTTTAAACTGAAAGGTTGCATTTTGCCTACACCTATAAATAATATTGCCCAAAGTGAACCTTCAAGCTAAAAAGAAAATTCTAGTACGAAGAACAAACCCTGGGAGTTTTTGACGTCTCTTGTCTTCCTCTTTCCGATGGCTCACGGAAACCCTAAAATAGAGAATATATGCATTAGTGTTTGTTGGTGCAAAAAGCATCAGATATGAACAGTCAACCTCTAGTATTTCAATGTTTGACAATATACCAATGTCTGGTCAAAGTGATTAAGGGTTAAGCCAATCAGGACCTGATGTTTGGTAGGGTAAATCCAAATTTGATTAGTTTGACAAAGGGTTAACCAAACAGGACTTGATGTTTGGTAGAGTGAATAGTACCCAGGGTTGGTCAGTTTGACCAAGGGATAAGCCAAACAGGACTTAATGTTTGGCAGAGTAACTAAACCCATATCTGGTCAGATAGACCAAGGACTGAGCCAAACAGGACTTGATGTTTGGAAGAGTGACTAAACCCATATCAGGTTAGATAGACCAAAGACTAAGCCAAATAGGACTTGATATTTGGCAGAGAGAAGTCTAGTTAGGATCAAGATGACTAACAAAGAAATCTTTATCGAAAAACGAAATCCTAGTAAGTGTGGGTCCTAGTAAGTAAAGCTAGGTGAACGAAATCCAGGTGAGTGAAGCTGAGACCTAGTGAGTGAAGCTAGGTGGACGAAATCTTGGTGAGTAAAGCTAGGTGAACGAAATCTTGGTGAGTGAAGTTGGGTCCTAGTGAGCGAAATCCTGATGAGTGAATCTGGATCATAGTGAGCGAATCTAGGTGGACGAAATCCTGGTGAGTGAAGCTGGGTCCTAGTGAGTGAAGTTAGGTGGACGAAGTCCTGGTAAGTGAAGTTGGGCACGAAGACCTGGCCGAGGGTTGGGCACGAAGACCTGGCTGAGTGGGCACGAAGACCTGGCCGAGTGTTGGGCACGAAGTCCTGGTTCGGGGAATTAGGCACGAAGTCCTGGTCACGGATTAGGCACAAAGTCCTGGTCGCAGATTGGGCATGAAGTTCTGGCCGAGGATTGGGCACCGAAGTCCTGGTTCGAGGAATTGGGCACGAAATCCTGGTTGAGGATCGAGCAAAAGACTTAGCCGAGTGAGGACTACGGACAGAAGTAGAGATGGGTCGAGGATCAGACGTCTCGAAATCCGAGAGTATCGGAGGCTGAGCAAAAGTCCAACCGGAGGTCCCGGTTGGCAAAGTGTAAATTTTCAAGAGTAGAGTAGGTGAGGATACGTTCCCCGGGAAAGAGAGCAGTAGGCGTCGGTTCGACTTAAGATTTCATTTGAAATCCAAAGTCAGAACCAGACAGCTCTGGTTGTCAATCATTAAGGTTTAAGATTGTTTGTATGTTTGTTGTATGTTTGGTTGTCTTGCAAGAACCTGGAGTTGGTGGCAAGATAGGAGAGCAAACTCAAAACAAACAAAGGCTGGGAAAGGACTTCTTAGGCGCCTGAATAAACCCAGGCGCCCTATATGGAGGGCGCCCTGAGTTGAGGGTGCCCATCCCAGGCGCCCGAAACATCCCAGGCGCCTGGGAAGTAGGATTTTATCCCTACGCCAAGTTCGCTATTTCGAATCAGAATGGACCACTTGTGAGGCGCTTCAATGGGCTCTAAGGCGCCCGAATGCAGTGTATAAAAGAGGCTTCGACCCCTCAATTCAGAACATCAACTCTCACATCCGATTATTCATTCTCTGCAAAGAAAAAGTGCTAAGACGAAGCTCTGCGACCAAGAAGCTCCAAGAGAAGTGCGCGATGCTTCGGAGTTTCGGATTGGTCGGGATCGTCATCTTTTATTTAGTTTGCATTTAGTTAGAACTTGTAATTCTTTATCATTATTTTACTTGTACTCTAAATTATAAGACGGATTTCTCCGCCTCCAAAATTTCGAAAAGGAGACCACTAGTGGACAGACGCTACCCGTAATTAAGCTTTGGACGTATTGACCATGAGAAGTTAGGAACCAAGTAAATCCCACATGTTCTTGTTGTATTTGTTTTTACTTCACTCACTAGGATTATTCCGCTACTATTAACAAACATTATAAGTCTGATATTATAAGTCTGTAAATTTCCACATGTTTTCCAACACCTGCTGCCTTAGGTGGAGTGTGCAACTGAGGCAGGAGTGCAGGAGTGTCCAACTGATCTTTGCTGAAGTACGAAGGAAGCAAGTGCACCCATGAAAGTAAGCTTCCAGTCTCCACTTCACAATTAGGTTGTGTTGCAGTAGTTCTCCTTTCAACTGTAAAGTTCCAAAGATCAACAACAGAAAAAAAAATGTTTTATCATCAAGGGACACAAGAAGCATCTGCACCAAGACATACTGAATCACGAGTAACCAATACAGGAGGATATAATCAACAACAAAAAAAATAACAACACTAGTTTCTTACGATGGAGTAAATTTTGTGGTCATTGTAGCTTCATTCCTTCAGGTGGTGAGCTTGTGAGCTTGTCGGCTCATTGGCGGCTCGATATGGTGGGATTATCGGTATAGTGACATGGATTATGTCTCTTCAATTTGTCAACACGCCCATTTGGGTAGTTGAGGCACCTTTTCCTTTCATGTTGCCAAGTCACCCTTTCAAGGTAGTCATCTCTAACACATAGTCATCGGACTTTATCAACACACTCCTCACACCCTTTTAGGTAAGTCATTTTCAACATGTAATCATTAAGGTAGAGGTATGTGTTCGACTCCTTTTCTTTAAGACGGTATTACCAGCTCAAGTTCTTACAATTGTGAGTAATCATCCCAAGATACAATGACCTTCTTCTCAAAATAAAAGCATTATAAACCTTGAGATTTCATGAACTTTCATTGCCTTAGAACTCATAAAAAGGAGAAAGGGTGGAGAACTCAAGAGGAGAATCACAACTTGAGAATTAAGATTTGAGTTAATTGAACGTCAAGAATGAGGTCTCGTTTACACCAATTGAGAGGGAAGTTCAAGAGGTGCAAAGTCAATTTAAATGGTTAAAGGTGTTAGTTCCTCCCTTGTGATCAAGGCTTAATCACAAATTTTGATGTTTGACATGTTAATGCAATCATCCTCGGGGTCAAGGTTGACTAAGTTGACTAAGCTCAAATTGACTCGAGCTTAAATTTCGATGTTTGACAATGTGAGAGAGAAGTCAAATAGATGTTTGACTTAGGAAAATCCTAATTGGAGGTTAGGCAATGGGAAAGTTCTAACAGGAGATTAGGCAATAGAAAGTCCTAATTGGAGGTTAGGCAATGGGAAAGTTCTAACAGGAGATTAGGCAACAGAAAGTCCTAATTGGAAGTGGAAAAGTCCTAACTAGAGGTTAGAAAATGGAAAGTCTTAGGGCTAGACGGAGGAAGACATAGTTGGGAACTAGACAATGAAAATCCTAGCGGGACTAAGCGATGAAAGACCTAGTTGGGAACTTGACAATGGAAATCCTAGCGGGGCTAGGCGGCGGAAGACCTGGCGGCGGAAGACCTAATTAAAAACTAAGCAATGGAAATCGTAGAGCTAGATAGTGGAAAACTTAGTTGGGAACTAGGCAATGGAAGTCGCGGAGATGGTAGTGAAACCCCAAGTTGAAAATTAGGCAATGGAAGTCCTAGCGGGACTAGGCAGTGGAAGACTTAGTTAGGAACTAAGCAATGGAAGCCCTAGCGGGGCTAGGCAAAGGAAAAGTTCAAGTGGATCAAAGGTCGACCAAATACTTGGTGATCAAAAGTCAAAAGGAAAGTTGGCAAGGGAAAAATCCAAATGGGTCAGGAGAACCGAACACTTAGCACGAATAGGATGGAATTTACAAATGTGTCAAATTGAGATTTTGGCACATTCTAGGGAGATGGGGTAACTTATGTTTCTTTTGACATAATGGTTAAAGGATGACACTTATATGAAAATCTAGGTATTTTCTTTTGAGTCATAAATACTATGCTTGCGTGCCCTATTACATGCCATGATATCATACTTTGAATTTATATTGTTATGAAAAATACTATATGTTATGTCATACATGCAACATTAAGTTATGATAGCTTTTCTTTTTTTTAAAAAAATACTCATTTAATGTATGTTATAATTATTATCATGCATTATTTCAATTATTAACGAGGTTTTTCCAACCTCGGGCGATCGACCCGGCCTCACGGAAGTTTCCCACCGGCCGCCAGTGTAAATCGGGAAGCGCTCGCGGTGTGCGATCTAGAAACCCAGCGTCCCAGGTTCGCACCCTATTTGGAGGAAAAATTCCTACAAATACACCGTAGCTGGGATCGAACCGCGGATGCCTGGGATAGCGACTAGTCGCCCTACCGCTGCATCATAGCCCCGGAGGCTATTATCATGCATTATTTCAATTCCTTACAATTAAGGTGAATGACATTAATTGATATCCTAGGTTGGAAGATTAAAGTTAAAATACCTAGATAGAAATACATGATCCCTTAGTTTAGGAAAAACCAATTTATACGTCTCACTAAAACCATAAAGTAACTTGTATGTGTATTGAGATACATCAGATACAAGTGAGATGTTAGAAGGATGAGCAAAACTCATGATATTGATTTGATCCATTTTTTGAGTTTTAGTTTCATCAAAACAAATGAACGATGTGAAGTCCAATCATAGGGAAAGTTAATGTGCAAGCTATGTGCATTTAGGTCATAAATCATGGTTGGAAATTATTTTTAAAAATAATTTCAAAAATATTTTGAAAACCCCCAGTGAAGTCTATTTGTTGATAGGAATCACCATTGATTAGTTAGATACAAAGTTACAGTGAAATATTAAAGTTTTTAATGATTTCTAATTTTATATCATTCTTTGAAAATGGAATATATTTTAATAGACAACTATTTTTCACTGATAGTATTAGACATAAATAATGTCTATATGAAATTTTGTGAATTTTTAAATATCGTAAAATTATTTCTAAATTTCAATCTGAAAATGAATCTGAGAAATCAAATACACTAATCGTTGGGCACTATTACCATTCAATTGGTATGCGCGGTAATTGATTGGCAGCTCACGCTAATCGATTAATATAGACCGGGATCGATCGGTAACTAAAATTAATCAATTGACAATGACTGTGTTTGGCTAAAATGGTTTGATTTCAGTCTGTTAAAATGCATTTAGGTTATTTAACTATTCCTAACCCTATGAAATACTTGGATAAGTATTTAAGGGTATTTTTTCTTAATGAAAATGAGAAAGGAATGGTTAAAGGGGACTAATTTGGAGTTTAGAAGAAGATTCAAGGTTGAATTCTTAATCTTATGGCTTCAATTTTGGAATTTTTTAAAGATTTAGGAACTTAAAATTATTGTTGGTGCAATGATAGAAGTTGATACATACTTTGAGAGGGAGATTCTCCTTAAAGGCATGATGAAGGATGAAGAAGGAATGAACCTTGGGAGAAGATTTTTGTATGCCCCAAAGAGGGAGAATATAGGATTTAAGTTATGAAACTCTCATTTATGCTTTGACATAGGATGAAGAAGGAAGTTAGACTAACATGGGTTAGTCTAACTTAATCATATTGTCAAACATCAAAATAGAGGAGATTGTTAGTGCAATTATTCTCGGGTCAAGATTGACCAAGTTGACTAAGCTCGGATTGACTCGAGCTTGAGTTTTGATGTTTGACAATATTTGAGAGAGAAGTTAAGTAGATACTTGGCTTGGGAAAGTCCTAATTAGACATTAGGGAAGGGAAAGTCCTAACTAGAGATTAGGCAACGGAAAGTCCTAACCGAAGGTTAGGCAAGGAAAAGTCTTAAATGAAGGTTAGGCAACAGAGAGTCCTAACTACAGGTTAAGCAATGGAAATTCCTAGTGGAGGTAGGCGGAGAAAAACTTAATTGGGAACTAGGCAATGAAAATCCTAACGAAACTACGCAATGGAAGACCTAGTTGGGAACTAGGCAACGCAAATCCTAGCAAGGCTAGGCGGTGGATGATCTAGTTATGAACTAGGTAATGGAAGTCATATCAAGGCTAGACAATGGAAGACCTAATTGGGAACTAGGTAAGGGAAGTCCTAGCGGGGCTAAGCAAGGGAAAAGTCCAAGTGGGCCAAAGGTTAACCGAACACTTGGTGATCGAAAGTCCAACGAGAAGTTGGAAAGGGAAAAGTTCAAGTGCATCACGGAGGACAAGACACTTGGCATGAGATAAAAAGTCTAAATGAGTCAAAGATTGATCAGACACTTAGTGAAGAAGCTGTGGTAGGTCAAGGTGGACTGGATATTAGGCAACAGGAAATCCCAACAAGTTATGGATGACTTTAGGGTTGGGCAATCGATTAGCTCAATCGATTAGCCATGGGCTAAAGAACTAATCGATTGGGAGCTAGTTTTGGCGAAGCATAGTAGGTTGCCTAATCAATTCAGCGTGGTTCAATCAATTGGGAGTCTTTTCGCAAAACACAATAGGTTGCTAAATCGATTCAGCATGGCCAATCGATTAGGTCAATCAATTGAGAGCCTTTTCGTGATATCACAAAAGGTATTGGAATCGATTGGTGCAATCGATTGAGGCTAAGCCAATTGATCAAGCCATAAGGTAATCGATTGGGAGGTCAAACAATTAGAAGCTATCAATCGATTGGTATAGCTCACCAATTGATTAGACGAGCGAAAAAGAATCGTTCTGCAGGTTTTGAACGGTCGATTTGATATGACAATCGATTGAGGGTAAGGTCAATCAATTAGGAGACGTTTTCCAGCCCAAAAGGAACCCTAGAAAAGGAGTTCTCGTGGATATTTCGAAGCATCGATTCTTGGATGTTTTGGATAAGAAGTGCTGCTGTATTTCCTATCACCAAGAGGCATTTCAAAGCTACAAACAAGCATGGAAAGCAAGGTTTTCAATTGTAAAGTGTTATTGCTTTCATTTTCATTTGTGTTTTGCATTGCTCACTCTTGTTCTTGTAAGAACTAGCGTGGACAAGGCTTCTCTGCCTTCGGAAAATTTTCGAGAAGGAGGCATTCATAATGGAGCTGTGAGTGTGAGGACTGAACCCTTAGATTAGTCACCTCAAGGAGGTGGATACCAAATAAAATCCAAGTGTTAGCATTGTGGAGTATCTTCGCTTCAAGTTTCCGCTACAACATCAAGTTTGAAGAAGCGAACGAAGCTATTCACCCCCCCCCCCTCCTCTTCTAGCTCATTCGTGTACTAACATGACAAACGATAAAGTTATTGATTCGTATTTGACATACTATTTGAGTAATAAATTTTAATGTGTCAATTTGATTATCCTATATCAAGTAGATTGGAATAGAGGGTAGCTTGGACAGAGATAAATTTTAAATAGCGGCATGAATTAAGTGTGGAGGCGAAGTTAGGCTTGCAACTCAAAGATGATCATAAAGCTTGGATAAAGACCTAAAGATATAAAGCTTGGATAAAGACCTAAAGATATGTGACCCAAGTTTTGTGCTTGGGAACTATAATGTCTCGAGGCTCTAGGATGGACTACAAGTTTGTAGGGTCGCTTAGGCAAGACACTCGGGTTGTTGAGTCCTTTTGGTCAACCAAATAGTAAACTTTGGTCCACCTAAATGTTTGTTGACTAGAAGCTTTTCCATGGTAGTCCGAATTCAAATCACAAATTCCCACAACCAATAACCACCATTAATGGTTCGTCTACGTCCAAACCGCCAAGGGAGGGTTTATTTGCTTTGGTCGACCATACCCTATATAAGCGTCAAAAACCCATATGGTTATCCCTAGATTCAACCTAGATTAAGCCAGTTAAAACTCCTCTATTTGGAGGACGTCACGCCCCGCCTGGTACTCGGTATCTTCAGGATTCACCTCCTCGGATCAATAATACATTGTTTTGTTAAGAGGATTTTCGAGAGCTTTGAACATAAGGTCTCACATGAAAAATACTCAATAATGCTCCATCACTCCATCATTCTTAGGTTTTCAAAGTAACTAAGAAGCTCACATATTCTCGTCCTTCATCTTTGAAGCTGTCTAAGTAACATCTTTCTGACCTAGGGTTTAATATATATCTTCTCACTTGTTATGGTGAAGCTTTCATGCTTCCAAAAATCCCATTGATTTGGGTAAAGGTTTTATCTTCAACTTGTAAAGGATAACTTCATTGTCTCTTGTGAAGGGTAGTTTAATAGATTTACAAGAAGTGATGCACCTTATGTATTACATGCTATGAAATAGGAACATCTCTTAATCATGTTATACATTTGTGTTAGTATTGTTAATTTTATTTTGAACTCCTTTGCAAGCATTTATTGATTGCATCGGATATCACATATTTATCTATTGCATCGAATATCACATTTGAAGGGGAGTCTTGCCCCACAATAAAGTTGTTGTCATATGACCAAGAGGTTACAGATTCGAGTCTCGAAAAGAAGAGCAAGAATGCATACAATAGACCCTTCTCTGAGACCCTGCATTGACGGAAGCTTCGTGCACCGAACTATCCTTTTTATCGGATATCACATTTATACTTGTACGTGTATACACACTTGTTACTAACTCTTGTTGATTTGTGCTTTAAAAAAAAAAAGAGTGCCGCTTCTATCATCGTTAATGCAAATGCAACAGTAGCGGGGAGTGTCATCCCTCACATTAATCAATTGGTCAAAATTACACCTTTTCCTTTCCTCTGCACTCCCTTAGGGTAAAAACCAAGCTAAATAAAAATGAGTGTTAAAGGGTTAAACTAGTGTATAGGAAAATCACGCTCATGCATTCATGTTTAGATGCACCCATTCAGTTACTCGTTACAATGGAACAGGTATTAGCTTTTCTGCACCAAAAAAGGGATGTAGAGTTCCACATAACTTCCATCCATGTCAAACTGTTTTCTTTATATATGTAGTTAAAGAACTACCATATGGATTCAGTATACCAACAATACTAATTCGATGTCCAAAGGCATTTAAGACAACTAAACAATACAAACAGCAAACTGAAAAAATACCTCACTTTTCCATCTTCTGTATTCATGAAGCACCGTTAGATAACAAAAATTCTTTAGCATTGGTATAGACATGGAACTTTCTTAACACGAAGACATAGAAAAAAATGATATCACAGATTCTGATCATTTCTTCCAAAATAAAATTTATAAGAATAGCCTAACATACGAATCGGTACCTTCCCGATTATTGAAAGCCCGTTGTCGCTCCTTAAATTGCATGGCGCCATTCTCGATTGGAGCAACATTTTCGTCAACCTTCGTGCTCAAAGGAGATTTTTTGACAGCTTTTTTCCTGCCCTTCTTCGGCATCGGAACGCAATAGCAAATGAACTGCCCTAAGCTTGGTGTTCCCAGAAAATAAAAGGCAAATGGAGTTTGGGAAAGAACTGTAGAAGTTAAAGGAACATAAACATCACGACGACGACAAAATCCGCAGCCAATTCGTGTGTTGGTCACAAGTTACTGCTCCGGGAAAAAAGGTACGACTTTTCTTCTATAACAGAACAGATCTGGAAGTAAGAGAAGAACAAGAACTACATGGTACCCTCCGCCGCCGCTCACTTCAACCGTCCTCCGCCTCGGCCGCCGATTGCCAGGGTAAGAGGAAGAATCCTCCGGATCTGGCTTTCCGATCTTAATTCCTACCGTGGATTCACAATTTGGGGGGAAAAGAGAATTTAGGGCTCGATTTGAACATCCAACTTTGTTTAATAAGCTTGTGTAATCTGAGACCTCAGTGAATTATAACATTTTTTCAATAAAAAATTGGTTTTTCAAAAACTAAATTATACTCTCAAATTAATTATTTATCGATTAAAACTTAAATAACAGAAAATTAAGACGTGAGAGTTTCTACTTTGTCCATTTTAGGTGGGAAAATAATTAAAATATAATTTGTGTTCTTAAATATAATCCAAAACAAGCTTATTTATATACAATTGTGGTATATTAAATAATTGAAATAATTTGATTGATATAAATGTTCATTTTTTATTTTTAATAAGAAGGATCTCTCAGATAACATCAATAATCTAATTATTCAACTATCCTCTTATATATTATTTTCATATTATTACTTTCTATCCTATATATTAACTTGTTCAATAATATTCACAGCCGTTATAATTTTTTAATTACTATAACACAGATTTATTAAATAACATTAACATTTATAATTATTTTAATATAATTTATATTATAATAATTGATTTCATAAATAATAGATAATTTACTATCATTCATAACTATTATAATATAAATTTTATTTTATAAATTTAATTTAAAAATAATAATATAAATATATATTAAAAATTAAATAATTATATATAATTACTAAGTAATATTTCATAAAAACATTTTTTTTCAAAATTAAAATTTTTCTATTTACGTAACAAGGATGATTTTTATAAAGTGGGTGAGCTAGGAATTTTTCAATTTAGGTAGATTTAGAAGAAAAATACTTTTAAATAAAAAAATGGATGCCTTTCAATTTTTATCCCAATTATTTTATTAATAATTGGAAGTATAATAATGGCTATGACACCGACCAAGGATATGATGATCCAGTGGCTGACGTTATCCGACCTTATACACGTAAAACTCTACAATTTCACCAAGGAACAGATAGCAATCGTTGGATTAATTATCTACGGTAGAGATCTACCAGAACCTACTTGCCCCACACCAAAAAAACGCATGTATGCGCTCTTCGAAACAGCTAATCCTCCATAGCTTTGTCGACTGCATCTACAGACTACCAAATAAATACCCAAGAACATACTCGAAATGTCTTCTGGTGGGCTCCACTTGGTGTCAAATTGTATAGTGGGTAGAGGCGTTCCTGAGGCGTGAACGACTCGCGTACGCAATGGTAAATGCAAAGATATTTTGGCCAGGCGCACACGTGTCGCAATCCTATGGGTCAGTAATTCCCCCGCGGATGCACGCAACTGGTGATTATAATTGAGGCGGATGAGCGAAGCAGACGAGGGAGCCCGGGACTCGATGGATCTCCTCCGCCTCTCGCTGTCGCTTCTCCTCCTCTCCTCGGCGGCGATTGCCTCCTTCTCCGGCGTGGAGGACGATGCCAAAAAGGATCCGCTGATCCTCCAGGTGGTGGACGCCGCGGAGGACGAGGCGTCGGGGCTTAGCGCGGAGGCGCACTTCGCCAGCTTCGTAAGGCGGTTCGGGAAAACCTACGCCGACGAGAACGAGCGTTCTTATCGCTTGAAGGTGTTCAAGAAGAACCTCCTCCGGGCGGCGCGGCACCAGATGCTGGACCCCACCGCCACCCATGGGGTCACCAAGTTCTCCGATCTAACTCCCGCAGAGTTCCGACGCGCCTACCTCGGCCTCCGCCGCCCGGCTCTGACTTCTTCCCACGAGGCGCCCATCCTTCCGACCAACGACCTGCCTACAGACTTCGATTGGAGGGACTATGGAGCCGTCGCCGCCGTTAAGAATCAGGTCCTCATTTCAACTCATCTACAGGCTAATCCCTAACTTTTCCTCTTTTTAAAATCCCTCTTTGTATGTTGGTCTGATTTAATTTGTTCTTCTTTTTTTTCTTTTATTTTTTTTTTGTTCTACTTAGGGGTCGTGTGGATCGTGCTGGTCCTTCAGCACCGCAGCAGCCCTGGAAGGAGCACACTTTTTGGCCACCGGAAAACTGGAAAGCCTCAGTGAGCAGCAGCTAGTTGATTGCGATCATGAGGTCTGGTCTTTTGGCTTAAAAATTCTACATCTATGCTTGATTGCGGCTATTAAAAGAGAGGAAAACCTTTTCAAGAAAATTCTTGATTGTTTGAGAGCATTGATTTGATTTTTGACTGTATGTTTTATGGAATTGGTAGAACCTGTCCAAAGTAATTTACACTACTGGAGGTCAAATTTACACTACTGGAGGTCTTAACTCTTAATTTATAAAATCTTTCGGCGAGGAAAAATACCTACCTAACCAAGAGTAGGAAAATGTCATTATCTGTGAATAGGAGGCTTTTACCCTATAATAATTTGATGATGCCTGGACCTTTATCTTGAAGGTTTCTACCTGAATGCCTTATTTGTTACATTTTGCATTGTTACAACTAAGAACCTACACGACAATCACTTTAATAAACGATGGGACTTTTGAGTGGGGCCATAAGGTAGAAAAAACCAGGAAAAAGGACCTCCATGGAAATAATTGTGATTTGTTTGTATATTAGGGTTGCTATGGCCATTCATCTGGAAGATAGAAGGGTATTTCATGATAATTCAGTGATAAATTGTGCAGGTTTTTGTACTGTTAAAATGTTCAGGTGGGCCCGTTCTGGTTTGATAGTAAAAGAATCATTTTTTTCCTAGTAAACATCACTGTATATTATTTACTGAATGGTACAATGCATTCAACTGTTTATTAGGATTTATTATAATTGCTTTGTCTATTCCAAACATTTCCTATGTCTGATCTACTAGTTCCATATGATTTCAAGCAGACTTCTCGAGTTTTGACAAATGAGCTGAAATGCATAGATCATTGACCTAATCACACGACTTTCTTATTTAACTTTTCATGCCAAACCCTTGTATTCTAATGTCTTCTGTGTCCAGAAGTTGATTCAAATCTTCAATTTTGGTATCTAGTTCAGCTACTTATCTTTTAAGTTTGATTTACTTGTATGGAAAGGCATGAGGGAGCAAGGAAGAGTTAAGAAAAGGATAACAAAATTGATGGATTTTTGCGTTGCTTTCCCTCTTATTCCTCTTCCCTCTTTTAATTATCCATCCAAGGAAGCTAAACCTGGTCGTTTCTCTGGCATTGTTGGTGTGACATCGAAGCTATCAGTGCCAGCCTCTCTTCCCTTGCAAATTTTGGCTCTTCATATTACACATTATAATCTAGCAATTTATCATATTCTTCCAGTGCGATTCGGATGAACCAGATGCATGCGACCAGGGCTGTAATGGCGGTTTAATGACTACTGCATTCCAGTATTTACTCAAAGCTGGTGGGCTTCAGCGTGAGGAAGACTACCCTTACACTGGAACCGACCGGGGTGGTTGCAAGTTTGACAAGTCCAAAATTGTTGCTTCAGTTCAAAACTTCAGTGTCGTCTCTGTTGATGAAGATCAAATTGCTGCTAATTTAGTGAAACGTGGCCCTCTAGCAAGTAGGTGACCCTATGCCATTTTTCTACTGATAGACCTCTAGCAACATAAACCAGTTGATCTAACCTTTTATCATCGACTAATTCATCATATTTCTATTCTCCCTTTTGCAGTTGGTATAAACGCTGTGTACATGCAAACCTATATCGGAGGTGTTTCGTGCCCTTATATTTGTGGACGCCATTTGGATCATGGGGTGCTGCTGGTGGGTTATGGTTCTTCCGGATATGCCCCAATCCGCCTCAAGAACAAGCCTTACTGGCTAATAAAGAACTCCTGGGGAGAGAACTGGGGTGAGAATGGGTATTACAAGATCTGCAGGGGTCGGAACGTGTGTGGCGTGGATTCCATGGTCTCCACAGTTACTGCAGTTAACATTCAACACGATCAGTGATCATTTGCTCTAGTGCCTGTATTATAGTTCCATATGCAGACTTTCTATTTGCATGGGTTATCTTTAAACTGCTTGAAAATGTTGTAAGTTAAATTGCTGGTGTAGGTTTCCATGTGGCTATGCCAAATCCTAGAATCACATGATCTGTCTTTATGTATGTTTTCTAGTTTGCTATGTTACCTGTATATATTAATTAATTATGACAAGTGCAGCTCTGCAGGTCTATGATCATATATATGTTACTTACTAATGTGCTGTTCATGGCAGAAAACAGATTAGCAGATAACTGAATTGTTTTTCATCTAGTAACGTGCTAAAGTCGATCCAATTTCTTTCCATACAGTTTGCTTCAGTTAAGTTCCTACAACTATGAATTGCTGAAAACTTATGTGTCTCTTTATCTTTATTATCTTATTGCCATTAAACTTATCACCACTAGTCGATCTTCTTTGGACATAACACAGCTAAAGATGTGAGTTGACATTTTTATTAAAAAGGACCTCATAATTAAGGACTTTTACCACCAAAAACATTCGGAGTTTGATTACTTAAGTATGTTGCCTCTAAAATACTTGCTTGGAAAATTATGACTTAGGTAGCATTTATATTGTGTTGCAGTTTTCTCTCAACCCTTCCATTTTGTCAGGGTGTGTTTATACGTGATGTGTGATGTCTAATTGATCCCATTGTTTGAGTAAAAACATTACATAAACTTCAAAGTAAATTATCTCATATTATTACTTCTAGTTATTTTTATGGACCGATGATTTAGTTTTTACCTTGTTACGAAAGTTGACTAGCACTACTAGGTATTTAGACTTCGCTCTATAAGCAAGCAAGTATAGTCCTCGCATATCTACTACGGTCATCTACTTAATTAAAGAAGTAACAAACATTCAACATCCCATTGCACATACGTTGCAGCCAACCAAACTAGTGCATTGTCATATATGGGAATGTTTGTCAAGTTAGCCTATTGAAAGACCTTCAAGTGTGTGTGAGTTTGGAAGCCTTGGAGGAACACATGCTTCTTCTAAGGCGCTTCCATAATCGTTAGGTTTTACGAGTTAGTCGTGAGGTCTCAGTGCTGCTGACATGATTTTCGACGAGACAATCCTATCGTCGTATTTCTTCATTTTTCTTGTTTGATGCAATGCATCACGTTCCTTATAGAAGGTGATGCTTCCCTAAGCTGGTTAATTATCCTGATCAATGCACCTCAACTTGAGATGTTTGTGCCATGCTAAACGACCAAACCTCAATGGGAGTTAAAAATCTGTTACTTTAAGATGTTTCAAGAGTAGTAAAAGTCTGGGTGGAAAAGTCTTGCCCCCATGGCACGGTGTAATAGCAAGAGATGAGACAGACTCCTATATACAAGTGTTTGAATCTCATACCAGATTCGAATCACTCATGATGTTGATCATCTGTCGTGAGCACTTCATAGATTTATGCTAGTTACCAATGGAAAAGTTTTCATAAGGTTGAGTCATTCACTTTCAGAATTAATTAATCAGTTCTAAAAGATCGATACCTAGATTCGAAAAAAAGAAAAAAAAAATCTTCACCTCTCACACTACATCACATGCAATCAAACAACCACCGCATAGCAATTAAGGCGTAGCAGAGTTAAAGAGAGTATCATGATTCGATCCTTTGCTGGACATGTATTGATGTTGAATTTAGCGAAAACTTGGGTTGGGCGGCCATGGACCGAAGTATCCATGGGTGGAAAAAGCTCACAAGTTTGTCTTTACGAACAAAGTACTGATTCAGTGTTGGACAATCTTATAGGGATGACGAAGACTGTGGGAGTCCATTATCGACGATTTGCTGCAACGCTTCCATGATTTATCCTAGAGATTGATGGGAAATTTTCATGGAATCAGGTCAGCTATCAACTATATATATATATTATTATATATAAATATTATATATATATATAGACTATATATATGAACAATTTGACACGCGCTCTCCGTAGGTCATCGGCGAAGAGGATGAGGAGGATTTAAAACACACTTCAACAGAGGATTAGACTGACACCGGAGAGATCTCGAGAGGCCACTCCGACGCTAGGGTTTATTTGAGATGACATGCTGAAGGTAGAAGATGGCAAAAAAGGAGAGAACCTAGTGAAGTTTAAAAGAGGCATTTTTGAACCTAGTGGAGAGAACATTCTTTAGAGCTTATTATCGATGTTCGAAGAACCTCTCCACATTGTCCACGATATCATCCTCGTATTGGCCAGTGGGGGACTAAATTTGATGGTCATTAGCTGCCCCTCCTTGCACCAAGGACCACGTGTTTGAGGAGAGCATTTAGGAGACTAGATTTGACAATCATATAACCGCTTCTCCATTCACTCAGTTCATATGCTCTGGAATATTTTCTATTGTTGTCCACATCTTTTGGGAAAATCGGCTTCATCATTGAGGTGGTTACCTGCTTCCACGTGCAATGTACGTGTTTAGTAGGCTAGGGTGTTGTCATGATCTGAGGATCAGGGAATAAGGTTGATGTTGAGTGGCCTTGAGGATGGGCAAAGTCGGTGACTAAGGGCGAGTCAGGGAGGATGATGAGATTTGAGATTGAGAGATTGTAGATAACTAAGGATGAGATCTGGAGCTGGGGCATGAATGATGTCGGGATCTAAGATTGAAGCCAGGGCTATGTCGGACTTTGAGAATGAAAAGGATGTCGACGACTGAAATCAAAATTTGGGGTTGAGGTATGGGTGATGTCGGGATTCGAGACCTCACAAAGAAGATGTCAGAATCCGAAACCGAGACAAAGAGGATATCAAGTTCGGAGATTGAGATGGAAAGATGTCGGCGACTAAAGTCGAGAATTGGGACTGAGGCATGGATGATGTCGAGATCCGAGGCTGAAAGGATGTCGATGACTGAGATTAAGTCTTAGCGGCTATCTTGTGTCAGTCTATTCCAGGGATGAGTATGTTGAGCAAGTCCAATCAAATCCAAGTCTCATCTTAGCTAAATCTGATTCTCTTTGGCTCTTTGCCGCTTTGCCTTAAGATCTAGTAAGAAAGAGATAAATCATGAAAATGAGAAACCTTTAATGAGAAATTTACCATATTCTTATAATGTAAATCTACCATCTGAGAATTCGACCATATTCTTATGATGTAAATCTACCGTCAGAAGCCCAACTCAGGCTAGAAATTATCTTTGTGGTCAAAGCAAAAGAGTCAAAATGCTAAAGCTCACTAATTGTTAATGATGATCCATCAGCAGGCGCTTGCATGCGCTCCGTGCTGCAGTGCTCTAATTCCTGCTCGCTCCCCGCTCCTTTCCTGCTGCTTTTTGTCCTCTGCTCTCCTCCTACGGCAGAAAGGGGCAGGCAACAGAAAAGCAAAATCATGATTTGCAGCGGCGTTGCGATGCCCAGGCCACCACCACCTCCTCCTCCTCCACCGCCACCAATCCATTTGGGCTCATGATCAACTTCTCCTCCTCCAAGGCATGCAGCATGCAAACCCCCTTCAGTTCCCTGCTTCCGTTCCGGAGCTTTCCCTGTGGAGATGAATCGCTTCCATCACCAGCAACTCCTTCCCGGCTGCTCTGCTTCTTCTCCGCGCAAGCAAAGACGTGACGACTGGTGGTTATCTAGTTTTCTCTGTTTTTTTTCCCCTGAGATTGATCGTCTGAGAATATATTTGCAGGATCTTTTTGGATGTTCCTAGCGACGTTATGATTGAGGTAGCTAGTGTGAGATTTCAGCTTCATAAGGTTGGTCGATTCTTGGTTTGGAGTCTAGCTTGATTTTTCTCTAATTGGTCGGAATTCGAAGAAGTGCAGTTCCCGCTGGTCGCCAAGAGTGGCAGGATCCGTCGGATTTTGTCGGAACCCAGAGACGGCGACAAGATTCAGCTGCCGGGTCTACCCGGCGGTCCCGAGACATTCCGGCTCGCCGCCAAGTTCTGCTACGGCGTCCATTTTGAGCTCACGGCAGGCAATGTCGCCGAGCTCCGCTGCGCCTCGGACTACCTCGAGATGACCGGCGACTACGCCGCCGACAACCTCGCCTCCCGGTGCGAGGCCTACCTCGAGGAAGTCGTCTGCAAGAACCTCGCGTTCTGCGTCGAGGCGCTGCGCCACTGCGAAGGTTTGCTCCCCCTGGCCGACGAGCTCGGCGTGGTGAGCCGGTGCGCCGACGGCGTCGCCGCCACGGCCTGCGCGGAGCAAATCGCCGCCAGCTTCTCGCGACTGGAGTACAGCTCCGGGCGGCTCCACGTCACCAAGAAGAGCGATCTCAACTCCGGCGAGGACTGGTGGATCCAGGACCTCTCCGTCCTCCGCATCGACCTCTACCGGCGGGTGGTGGAGGCCGTCAAGGGCCGCGGAATCCGCCCGGAGAGCGTCGGAGCTTCGCTCGTGGATTACGCCGAGAAGGCGTTCGGCAAAAGGCCTGCCAGAGCCGCAACCGGACAATGCGAAGAGAAGGCGGTAGTAGAAACGATCGCCAGCCTTCTTCCGGCGGAAAAGCACGCCGTCTCCGTCAATTTCCTCTTCGCTCTCCTTCGCTCCGCCATCATTCTCGACTGCTCGACGACCTGCAGGCTAATTCTGGAGACAAGAATCGGATCTCAGCTCGAATCGTCTTCCCTCGACGATCTCCTCCTGCTCTGCTCTCGTAATTCCGGCGAAACAATCTTCGACGTCGACACCGTGCACAGAATCCTTCTGATCTTTTCTCATCAAGATGAAAGCGACGACGACGACGGATCTAATTTCGAATCAGACGGCGGTCACGCGCTGGACAAAGTGGCCAAACTGATCGACGGCTACCTCGCAGAGATCGCTCCAGACGCCAACCTCAAGCTCGCAAAGTTCATCGCCATGGCGGACACTCTGCCTGCCTACTCTCGGTCATCGCACGACGGATTGTACCGCGCCATCGACATCTACCTCAAAGTATCAAATCTCAAAATCTTTGTAGCCAGAACCCATTCGATCGATTAATCTCCATCTCATTTTATCGATTTACGTACCAGGCGCATGATCAGGCGCTCTCGGAAATGGAGAAGAAGCGGCTCTGCAAGCTGATTGACTTCCACAAGCTCTCGCCGGAAGCCTGCGCCCACGCCGCACAGAACGAGAGGCTCCCCGTGCAAGCGACCGTGCAGGTGCTCTACATCGAGCAGCTGAGACTCCGAAGCGCCCTGTGCTGCTCCCCGCCGCAGGAGAAGCTCGGCAGCGGAGCGGCGCTCGTCGCCGGGATCTCCCCCCGCGACAGCTACGCGTGCCTGAGGAGGGAGAACAAGGACCTGAAGCTCGAGCTGGCGAGGATGAGGACCCGGCTGAGCGACCTCGAGAAGGGACACGCTTGCATGAAGCATGACGTGAACAAGAAATCGAAGCTCGTAGTTGCAGTGACGAAGAAGATTCGAAAGCTGAACTTGTTTACCGGCGGCAGTCCTTCGAGTAAACATGAACCATAAGTTTCTATCAGGATCGTCTTCAAAGTTCTAGTTTAATTATTTCATATAATTGGAGAATGTTCTTGATAAATATATATGGGATTTGATGATTTGGTCAATCATGCAATTAGTCGACTTAGTGACAGTGAGTTTAAGTTATGATCGTGTATTTAAGATTGATAAGTGAGATTGAGTTAATCTCACTTTAGGCTCGAACTAAGCTTGAATTAGAGTGAAAATCGAGTGTTCTATGGCTAAACCAATGTTGAGTCAGATTGAACAGATTGTGTTAAACGAGTTACTTCTATTGACTGGGTTCTGTTTTTTAGGGTATTTTTATGCACTTATAATTCTCTCCTCCTCCATAATTCCCCGGGCAAGGTGCAATGATGAAGCCTTTAACAAATTACCTAAGCATCCATGATTTGAATCTCATCTACAGCGCACATTTTCCTTTGGTCCGGGTTGGGACGTGTATCCCTATCCCAATTGATCTTAAATGGAGTTCCTATAACTACTACTGATTCAAGGATACATAAACAAAAATCAACATGTAATTTTTCATGTATTTCTCGCCATGTTGGTTTGTGTTTAGGTATACGGTCCGGTTGAATCAATTGAAAATTCAGTTCATTTACTAAGTTCTTACTGACTAACTTATCATGCACTCTTACACCTTTGTGGAGTAACAAAACTTTCATATAAGAATATGTCAAAAGGCAATCCAATATCTTTTACAGCTCAAAAAGCAATGAATAAATATAGACAAAGTGCTTCCTCACATGGTAAGGCAGAATATAGAATAACAAACAGTGAAGCATCGAGTCCTCGAGAGAACAAGGACATGGCACTAGATTTGCAACTCACAGTAACCAAACTGGAATTGTGCAAAGAATGCAATCCTACACTAACACACTGACATTTCAAAATCACAGGAAAAAAGAGAGAGGAGGAGAAAGAACACCTGGACGTTCTAATAAAGTCGGGATGCTCTTCTCGTGAAAACTAGATGTTCCAACTGCAGGCATCTCGACTAATTAAGATGATGCTTGATGGTTGTCATGCTTGTTGTTGGTTGCTTCTGTGCCCTGCGACAGACTTTGACAACAGTAGTAATAGGGAATTCTCCTGGGAGATACTCTAGAGCACACCGATCTCACTCTGCATTCAGATGGCACTGTCAAAGAGGCTGTTGATATAGATGAGAGCTAGACATGGTTTTCAGGAGCTTATTTGCCTTTACCCTGTTTATAACTGACAATCTCGACGTCGTCCAGTGGCCCATTGGCTCCATTACTGTCGGCAGCAGAGTTGTTGGATGTGTCTATATTAAGGAAGAGGCAAACCACAGCGCAGTCATCAACTTTTGAAGTTGGATACTTGGACTTCCAGGCACGAACAGCTGATTCGACTAGGAAACGAGCAGCAGATGACCTTTCATGAGCAGACGCAACTATGCTTACCACTTCACTGTTGGATAAAGCATCCCAGACCTGAAAAAAAAAAGTTGATAAATTCATAAGGACAGGGGAAACAGAAATCTCTGAATATTAGAATTGAATCCCTCTCACCCCGTCGGTGGCCAAAACGATAAACTCATCTTGTTCAGTGATGAGTCTGTAAGAAACTTCAGGCACAGAAATTAAACCAAAACCCTTCAAACAGAAATCTCCGAATGCCCGTGCCATAGCCAAGCCTGGGGAATCATGATTGGGCAGCCATACCCGAGCCACTTCTGGTTCATCCCTCAGAGCAAAGATACGGCCTCTGCAACGCCTAATCCTTTCGGCTTCCCCTTCAAAGAAAAATCAATACATTTTGAAGAAATTAAACCTAAGGGATTGCTGCAAATAACTCATTAGAAATACTAAGATAAGAAGCAAGACCATTGACCATCATTTAATAGCTAATTTAAGCCTCAGAATCATTTTTAATTGCTTTTATGGTGCAGACAGATCATTTAAAATGTGTTATGTGCGTGGCACCATGTTGCAATTCCTACCATCAACGTATCCATAATTTCTTATTGTTCCATGATTATCAAAAGAAATTTGATACTGATATTGGTATCATCTTAAACAGTAGTAGAGCATCACTAGGCAGACCATATGGTTCTTGGTACCTTGCCTCTACAAAAGACGCCTTATAGACTACAATCCTTAAATCCTAGTCCAAAGAGTGCCATTGAGAGTCATCGTCAATATAAACAAAGAAAGAGAAAGGAAATACAAATCATACTAAGTAAAACTAAGAGGCGATCTCACTGTTAGTTATAGAAAAATTCACACGAACATGCCTTCCAGAATTGAGTCATCTCCTAACAAACTCTAGACCTCAAAAGTGTTAGCTAGCTACTGCAACTATTGCATATGCAATCCACTAATAAAAATGCAATTTTTTATAAAAGAAGCAAATACATCTATATCATGAGATAGTTACAGAAGTAGCGTACGCAAATCTTCACAACTGAAACCAAATCAGACAAATAATCTCATGTGATGACTTGCAGTTATCTTTATTAGTAACATGGCCTTCTGTTTATCAGCAATGGATAACCTTATTGCAGAGGGAGACAATGAATCCAAGAAATATAAAGAAGAAAAAGTTGCAAACCGACATGCTCCAAGAGACATGAAATGAAATGTGAAAGTAAATGACCATGTTTAACATGAAGACACACTAGTAAGAAAGCTTAAAAGTGAAGTTCTATATGATACAAATACAGAAACTCAAAATTTTAAAATACCAAAATGAGTTTGAACTGGGGTGGCTCATTATCAAATTTCATGACGGAGTGCAACTCTAATGGAAGACATAGCAAGTTATATATAGTCTGTGGGAAATCATTCATTGCTATTCAGTTTGCAAAAGGAAAATATCATAAAAAAAATCAATTATAAGAACCTTCACCGAAAGATGATTTAAACACTTGCATGTACCATGACATCTAAAATTTGCAAATGAAAGTTATATGTCAAAGATGGATTATGAAAATTAACATGCCAAGATGCCTGCAGAAGCATAGATTTACATTAGCATTATTGGAAGTAAGATAAAAGGCACAGAAGAAAAAGCATACTGGGTAGGTTTGGTTTTAGATCCACAGTCAGCTGGACAGCAATCAAGGAATTATTTTCATCTCTAGTGCCCAAAACTGCTCTTGAGTCTCCAACATTTCCAATGATGAGATCTTGACCCTACAAATGAAAAGACTATTCATCGAAGAAATTACTGGATATTGTCCAAAACTAAACTACAAATGATAGTTCTAATTGGCAAAGATAGAATGAGAAGTTACCAACCTGCTTAAACAGAGTGACTGCGGTTGTCCCACTGTAGAAGCAATCACGCTCATGATGCAATCTCAGTTCTTTATCCACTATTCTGAAAGCCTTGAGGAACGAGTCTTTCATTGTTTTCGAGAATTTCGATCGTCTGTCCCTCTCTTGAAAGGTAGTAGAAGCTATGGGCACGTCCATGGGGATTGCACATGGGATTCCATTCGAATTCACTGTGTTGGTATTATTCTCTTTGGATTGATCATTTCCTATAATTAGCTGCCAACTAGCTCGTAGATTCAAAGGGAGAATATCTCTAACTTTCCCTGCCACCATGTGGCCATTAGGACCATGACCATCAAAAACGCCACAAAAGACTGTATCACTCCTATCACCAAAATTCTGCATGTCAAAGATGAAGTTGTGAAAAGCAAATAAGGTAATCTCAATGAAAACATAACATACTTGCTATGTTCAAAATAAACATCATTGTGAAAGGGGAAAAACTCAAAGTAAACATAATTTTGGAATTGATTTGTTCGAATTGAACAACATAATAATCTGCAAATTATGTTCAATTAATAGTTTTTATAAAAAGAAAAACAGTAATTGTGTTGCGACAAGCGGAGAATGTTGCAATCAAACAGAAAGAAAAGGAATCCAAGTACACCAGAACGAAGAATTGATTGGATGGAAATGTTACTATTTTGTTACCATAAGAAAAGGAATACCCAATTGTCAAAATCACCAGAAAAGGAATCCAACAGACCTCCCAAACGATCATGGCGTCCTGGTTAGTCCCCTTCTTGCCCTGCTGGGTGTATAGCGACGCGGCGCTGGTGGAGCCATTTCGAAACTTCCTCCCCGGGATCCCGTAGAGCTCCTCCTCCTCTGGCGATGCCAGTGGCGACCCCTTCGAGCGCCCCCGTGGCCGCCTGGCCTCTGAAGCCGGCGACGCCGGAGACGATGGGCCGGAGCCACCGCTCTGCCCGTCGGCCGACAAGCAGGACCCCATCGGCAGGGTCCTGAGCACATCCAATATGCACTCCAGAGCAGCCAGGCAGCTGAACCGAACGAATCGAGTTGGCGGATCCGTCGAGCCCCAGCTTTAAAACACCACTTTTTGATCACTTCGATCCGACCAATCCGATTCCTTCGCCGTCAATCTTCTCCCTCGGCTCCCAAAGACGAGAAGCCAATTGGAGAAGCAAGGGGAAGGGGGGAAAACGCAATCTCAAGTCTTGACGAATTGTAACAACAAAAACCAGGAAAGGAATGGAGCCGAGTATATCTATCTATTTATCTATGTATCTATCTATCTATCCATATACAAATAGCTGGATTCCAAAATGGATAACAACAAACAAAGGCAAAACTTTGATGACAAAACGGATGAGAGGAAACAAAAACAAAATCTTCAAGCAGATATCGTGAAAAAAAAACGAGAAGGAACAGAAGAAGAAGAACCAAACTATTCTTTACAAGAAAAGGCAACCCTTTTACTGGAGGAACAAGAAAAGGAAGGTATCAATCAAAACGAAGAGGGAGAGAATAAGGAAGGAACAAAGATCTCCTTTTAAAAACAATGGATTCAGCGTCGTAGAGGATCGTGGATGAAGAACTCAGGGCAAAGGAAGATTCAATCTCCATCTCGTTCTCGTCGCGAATCATTGCGTTCTCCCAACTACTTCGCTCTAAGTCTAAATCTGCGACTCCAATGCCTCCTTTATTGCCGTTTTTTCCTCGCTCTCTCTCTTTCCCTCTTCCCTATTCTTCGTTCGATCGACCCTTATTTTTATTTTAGTTTATCTGGGATCCGATGCGGAATACTTTTTGTTGGTTGCGTCATCCTATTGTTATCGGGTGAAAATGTAAAATCTTCCTTCATTTCTCTTTCCAGCACTGTTTTCACGGGATGGACGGTCCTTTTTAAGCACAATATTTTAAATTAATAATTTTTAATTTATCTCTTTCCTGTCGAATTTAAATAGATTGACGAAAATGCTCAAACGATCAAATCGTTTTTTTAATTCTAAATTTATATTATTTAAAAATATATGTATATGGAATTTTAAAACATTTCAATTTTTTTAAAAATTGAAGTAAATTCAGGATGAGTTGGATGTTTATATTTATTATTTTTATTTATAAATAATTTTTAAAGTTATACTATTATATAGTAAATTAAGGGAGTGTTTGGGAGAGTTTCTACTAGTTATTTTTTAGATTCTATCTACACAAATACTTTTGAGTATTTGTGAATATCATATTCTATTTTAACTTCTGCAATGTTTGTCCAAAAGCTGGAAGCAAGAATTTAATACTTTTCTCTGTTTCTGCTTTTTTACTTATGGTCTAGAATTAAAATTTGATATTTATACCCTTAATAAATTTATCATTTTCATAATTATCACCACACTTTTAAATAAAATTTTATATTTTTATATAACATACTTTCAAAAAAAATTATACATATTTTTATAAATTTATATAAATTTTATCATTTTTTATATTTTTATTAATTTTATATCTTTTTAAACATACATATTATTAAAAAAAATAATTATGATATAATATTTAAAATATAATAATAAATATATAAAATTTATTGATGGTTATTAAAATTGTATTTACATAATTAAAAAAATTATTTTATATAGTTTAAGGATATTATTGTTATTTAATTAAAATTAAACTTAAAAATAATTATTCTCAAACTTTACCTTATATCAACTTTTGACTTTTATTTTCAAATACTTCATATTTTAGCTTCTCACTGACTTTAAAATAATCACTATAAGAATTACTTTTCAAAAAGTAAAAGCTCTCCCAAATACTCCCCAAATTGATCATTGTTATCATGGAGAAATGGTTAGATTCAGGGATAACTAAAAGATCTAAAATTGAAATTTGATATATTATAATTTATAATTGATTTGAAAAAAAAATGGATATTAGATGTCAATTAAAAAAAATAGTCATTTAAATTATTAATCAATGATAAACATAATCTTCATCTCTATACTTATTTATCATACAAGTATTGGGTGAGGGAGTCCTAATACGAATTATTTCGCATATGTTAAAAATTGACCAGGATTTATTGGATAATCCAAAACAAACTTAGGGTGTAGAATCTTTCCTCACATACACTATAACAAGAATATAATATATATAAACAAATACAATGAAAGTAAACTATCCTGTCGCTTTGGATTGTTTTTTAATGGTCTAGAAATATAGCAACATTTTATTCTCAACCCCTAAGAATTGATTGTGAAGATCTCCTCTAAAACTTTCACATATAGCCTTAGGTCAGGATTAATTTTCGACTATCAATCGACTGCTCATTACCATCAGTCGACTATTAATGTTCATCAGTCGATAAATACTCAAATCGTCGAGTTTTCAACTCGACTTGCAAATCTTCTAGTGATTGCTACATACTATCAGTCGATTATTAAAGTTCTAGTAATTAATTACTCATGGCCAATCGAGTTGATTAGTTGAGTTCCAAATTCTTTGTTCGCTTGAACAATAACATTAATCGACTGTTAATCCTTAGCAGTCGATTGAACTTGACTAGTCAAGTTAAACAATAAGTTTCATTACTTCTTGTCTGCTATAGTAATACTTGTTGGATATTATTATTATCCCTATTAGGTGGGTTTATTTGTAAGCTGCACATGTAAATACAATCTGAGCCCTTAAAGTGATCTAACTTATGTTTATTGGGTTTCAGATTATTAGATGCGGGTTCAATGTATAGAACCCTTTAGACCAATCTGTTATTATCTATGGGTAGATAACAGATTGGATTTCTATATAAAGGGGAGGTCTCCAAGGGTTTAGGTAGAATCTTGACCTAATTTCTTGTTCCTCATTGACAAGAAACTTTACGACGCCAACAACCCTAAGCCCCTTGGAAGATTCTCCTTCTTTCCGCTGCATTTTCTTCCACAGGGATCAAGCCGAAGACGTCAAGACAAAGACAATGGCTAATCAATCATGTTCTTTATCTTTCGGTTTATGTCTTTTATTTATGTTATCTCATGATTCGATGAAATAATAGATTCATGCTTATATACATTATGTTTTCTCTTCGAGTTCTTATTTGATTTTCTAGAATTCATGTGGTTAGGAGAAAACACAATGTTCTATCAATTGGTATCAGAGCCTTGACTTTGTTTCATCGTTTTTATGGTAATAAAGTTTAAATTTTTTTTCATCGATTTATTTTATGTATGCTAGATTAAGTTTTCCTAGTATAATACAATTTTTATCGTCGAAAATCATGTAAAAGAAAATTCTAGAATAGATTTGTTTTCTAAGTTTTTTCATATTTTATGTGAAAAAATACGAAAACGACGGATGAACCGTCATGTTTAACCTTTTTTTTAGATTAAATTGTGATGGTTTAATCGATTGGCTTGGTCAATTAATCGATTATCAAGTCTAAAATTATGAACAAAATAAATTTGAATTAATTGATTGTACAAATTTATTTTAATCGATTATCGTCTTAAATTTGTGATAAGATGAATTAGGAATTATATCGATTAAAAAAAAATTTATCGATGAAAATTTCTTTCATGTGAAATATTTTTTTTCACGTCGAAAAAAAACTGTTTCGTAGAGACAGTAAAGTGAATTTTATATATATAAAAGGCTAATGCATCAAATATTTTTTCTTGATGAAGAGATTAAATAATATTATTTAATATTATTTAATTATAGAACCATAAAGAAACTCTAATTTTTAATGGAGGGTTCTATATATGATATAGTCATATATATTAAGCTTTTAGATCGATTGGGATAATCAATTGGATCATACCATTTGATTACCATATAGTGTCAATCGATTAATGAGCTTAATTTTTGAGGTGTCAAGACTAATAAAGAAATTATCTGGTCGATTAAATATTTAGAATTTTCTTGGGTCTATCTACACAACGTGCTACTAAATTGAACTATTGTGTCAACCCAAAGGAATGCACCTTAGGTCGGTTTAGTGTATTTTGTGTTGGTAGACGTATATCTATGCTAAGAGCAATCGGCCCAAAGAAAGGTTGCTTTTATGCCAGATATATGTTCAAGATAGTTTACAATTATTGAACATAATTTATTTTGTTCTGATTATGCACAAAATATGTCGGCCCAAAGGAAGACATATTGCGTAGCAGATTGAAGTTGTTGTAAGCTATGGACCAAAATATAACTCATATAAAGTTTCATATTATGCACACAATGGGTCGACCCAAAGGAAGACACATTGTGTGGCCAATTAAAGGTTGAGTTATATCATAGAGTACCGCTAACAAATTATATTTTAATCTACACATTAAAATGCAATGTTGTATGTGGTATCTCATAAGGAGCTCATTTATATGCATTTAAAATTTTATTTATTTGCATAATTTTATTATATATATGTTCTTAGCTTTAGTTAAATCGTGAGCTTAAATAAATTTTTTTTATTTCAGTGCAATCTGTAACTGCCAACATTAATATCATCCCAACATTAATTGGTTCGAATTTTGCTGAATGGAAAGAATACGTGATCGTAGTCTTATGCTGCATAGAATTGGACTATGCATTAAGGAATGATCGTCCCGCACCTTTGACCAGTGCTAGCACTATAGAGCAGAGGGCTGAATTTCAGTTATGGGAGAAATCAAATCGCATGAGTCTAAGCATTATGAAGCTTTCCATACCGACACAAATAAAGAGCTCAATAACAGACAGTGAAGATGCTAGGAGGTTCTTTAACTAACTGGCAAACCGATTCACCTCAAATGAAAAAGTCGAGACTACCACACTTCTTACGAAGTTGGTAACCATGCGGTACAGTGGTAAAGGAAACATAAGGGAGTACATTATGGAGATGTCCAATATAGCGACAAGTCTGAAAGCACTAAAACTCGATATGTCTGAGAGTATGTTAGTGCATTTCGTCTTGATGTCTCTGCCTGCACGGTTAACTCCTTTTTAGATATCGTATAATACTCAAAAGGAAAAATGGACATTGAATGAGCTTATTGCTCAATGCGTGCAAGAGGAGAGGAGACTGAAGATTGAGACATCTGAAAGTACTCACTTAGCATCTGGTTCTCAAAATGCGAGCAAGAAGCGAAAGAGGATCAATAACAAAGGTAAGGGAAAGCAAACTGCATATTCTGGAGGCAATGACCATAAGGAGCAAAAGAAGCAGGATAAGGAATCCACTTGTTACTTTTGCAAGAAGAAAGGTCATATGAAGAAAGATTGCCTCAAGTACGCCAATTGGCGTGTAAAGAAGGGTAAACTTCTCAACATTGTTAGTTCAGAAGTCAATTTAGCTATTGTACACATTGACACTTGGTGGATAGATACTGGTGCTACTACTCACATAAATATCACTATGCATGGTACATTGTCTCAGGAGTCGACTTCTACTTGATGGTGAAAGATACATCTATACGGGGAATGGAAAAAAAGAGGCTGCAGTAGAGGCTATTGGTGTTTTTAGGCTTTATTTAGGAACTGATGTTTATTTGGATTTGGAGAATACATTTATTGTACCATCTTTCAGACGAAACTTAATTTTAATTTCTTGTTTGGACAAATCAGGTTATTCTTGTTAACTTGAAAATGAAATGTTTAGTATTTTCTATAATTCAATTTTGATTAATAATGGTTCCTTAGTTGATAAGCTTTATAAATTAAAGACCTTTACTCCTACGATTGACAACGTAATAATGCATAGTGTAGGTACGAAACGTAAATTGACCAACGAGAATTCTTCTATGTTGTGGCATAGGCGTTTAGAACATATATCCAAACAACGCCTAGAAAGGTTAATGTCACATGGAATTCTTGATTCCCTTGACATGCACTACTAGAAAAAATGCATTTAACAACAGTGAATCACTGTTGTCGTAGGCCAAATACCACTGTTGTTAAAGGCCATGTTGTAAAAGGGGGGGTCTACGACAACAGTGAATCACTGTTGTCGAATGTGATCTACGACAACAGTTTGTTTTCCACTGTTGTCGTAGATCACATTCGACAACAGTTTTTATAACCGTGTTTTACCGTTGTCTTTTATTATTTTCACAACAGTGTTTCACCGTTGTCGTATGCCATATTCACCGTTGTCTTTTATTATATTCGACAACAGTTTTATCACTGTGTTGTCGTATGTCACCGTTTATCTACAACAACAGTTTAGCTTTAAAAAAATCTGTTGTGCATTTGTACTGTTCCACAACAGTTTCATACCAATTTGACAACAAAGATATTTCCATTATATTTTCAATTAAAAGGCAATAATTTAACCTCGAAATAAAAACTATATATATCAAACATCATCAACATATTTACAATAAAGATCCACCACAAGCTTTCTACAGACGGAACCACACAAGTATCTTCTGTCCAAAAATCTTTTTACAGACGAAACCACTCAAGTATCTTCTGACCCAAATAAACTTACAATGAAGTTCAAATCACAAAAATTATAGCTTGGAAGGTCAGATTAAGGGAAATACTTCGAACATGATCACGAATAAGTCCCTGCGGCTGGAAAAAAGAGAACAAACACTCTAATTAGTTAATCTATTAAATGCATATGTCCAATAAAAAATGATCCATGAAGATATGTATCAACAAACAACAAAAATAACAAACTAACAAACAAACAAACAAAAATGATATGCATGTATCAGCACTTGCAATTATAAGGAAACTGCTAGCTTGGCTTATCTAGACATTTACAGCCTTGCAACCACTTTTCAAGGAAAATACTCAGACGACCATATTACCTGACTGATAAAGTTCTTTCTACTTAATTTTCTTTGTTATTTTGGAGCTGCAATTATAGGGAAATTAAATTGAACCGTTATGCCTCATTTGAAAGTAAGTGTATAACCATAATTACAATGATAAATTAAGAAGTATCATTGTGTGATCACAGCCAAATAAATGATAATGAACTATATGTCCATCACAATAAGGAAATGTGATGGACATAAATATATTCCTAACAAAGAAACATACAACTGAAACTCCAGTACAAACAAAAAAGAAATTCAAATGTAACGCACCTACAAGTGGATGGCCAACAAATGCAAGATGGATACGAATTTGATGTGGTCGACCAGAATGGATCTCAACCTTTCAATATTCCAATAAGGACATATTAAGAAATCATAAGACAGTTGTAGCTTACACATGCCAGGCTAAACTATCTAAAAAAAAGATGATCCAATCCATAGTATCTTGAAAATGATAAGCATTTGGCAGATTGCACACATGGAACAAAATGGTTCCACTACAAAAAAATAGAGTTCAAATATATGATGAATGTGGCAAAAGAATTAAGAGTTAAATATCAAAAATCAAAAGGATAAGATATGAGAGAAGTAAAATAGCAAGAATGACCTCTACAGCAATGAGTGAGGCAAATGAAAGTATGATAATGCTTGCATAAAAAAGAAATATTATTGTAGTTCATTCACTAGTAAAGGAACATAATTTACTATATCTGCTACTATTCAGCCCCTTCCTCAAAATTTCCTGTTTTCTACTATATATGCAAGCAAAAGCATTAGTTATGAAAAGTAAACGGAGACTAATGATTTTAAGTTTCTGACATGCATTGAAAAAGTTGAGCATAAACCCACATCCGAAAACTTAACAAGTATACGCTCTGAAGCAAAAAAGATAAAGAGGCTTCACTAATTCAGTTCTCCACATGCAGTTTCAATAATGAAGATTAACCTTGATGAGGATAAGAACATAGGAAAATATAGTAAGTAGATCCTGAGCATATACCTGCACCAAAGTTTGGTTTCTCTGATCATATCTTTCAAGAACTTGCATTCTGCTCAGTGCTGGCTTCCCTGTGTACACTTTTACTGCTCAAGATGAAAATAAAACAAATACTTCTGAAAAAAAATAAAAACTGATAGTCTAGATCAGAAAGAAAATGACCGGATGAAGAAGCTACATAAAGCCCCTTCTCTACTCCTGGATAATTGATTGTACCAATGGGCTGCCTGATTACCAACTGCAAAGGAAATATTGGCTAATGTTAAAGAGAAAACTTGCTTGTAGTTTACAACCAGAATCTTGAAATCAATGGACTTCTCTCAATAAGGCATAAATAAGGAAATGTGATGGACATAAATATATTCCTAACAAAGAATTGAGTAAAAATGGAACGGAAACTGGAACAATAGTCTTCATTTCAAAGGCAGTGCACTTACATAACATTATTACCAAGTAAATTGCACCCAAACCAGCAGATAATATTGAGAGAAACAGGAAGAGGTTTGAAATTATTAAACAGGGATCACGTAGGCATTCAAACAAACACATACTGATGAACTAGAGAGGAAATGATTATTTCCAGTACCAGAGTTCGTGCCGAGTGTGTGTTTGGCTATCCTTCCAAACGGGTATTGTTGAGTCGTTCAATGGCCAAAATTAGTGCTTGAGTCCCTAGTTCTCCCTCTCCGTGTGCCATGAGTGAGGCATACAGCTGATGCGCCAACGCCAAACCTGGCAATGCTAGTCCCATGCTCTGACATTCCTTCAAGCAAATGCCAAGATCCTTCACAAAGTCGTGTACGTAGAACCCAGCCTCCATGTCCCTCTTCAAGATCCTCTTTCCGTATAGTTCGAGCGACTTTGACCCAGCTGCGCCCGTAGAAATTGCGTCCATCCACCTCTCGACGTCGAGCCCAGCCTTGTGGGCATACAAAGATCATGGAAATCATGCGGAAAGGTCTTGGTGAGGAAGCCCACATTGATCTGGATGGTCTTCGAGTTCTCGTCGGCCTTTATGCTAGGGATGGGGAACCAGACAGAGCTAAAGGTGAATGTCGAGATAGTTAAAGGTGATGGATGGTGTGAATCACTTTGTGAAAACTTAGAGAGATAGTTGACATACTCTAACCCACCTCCTAAGAGAGGCAGCGGTGGACTGCGTCGCTTGAGCTGGAGACGAAGAGGTGAGTCGACGGAAGCTGTGCGAGGAGGAAGCAGCAGAGGAGAGGAACGACGCCGACGGTGGTGGGCGGCGGCGATCCACGTGCACGAAGAGAAGGGAAGGTGGCCTCGACGGGGATGGATTAGGGCACGGGCATGAAAACGAAAAGGCACAGGCACATATATTTATAACGAAAAGGCCTCGGCGGGGATTTTTTTTGCAGTTGGATATCCACCATTGATTTTGTTTATTGCTTGAACAGCACAACAATACAACAACAACAGTTTAATATAACTGTTGTCTATTGTCATAATAGACAACAGTTTATCACATCAGTTGTTGTAAATCCCGCCTATAGACAACAATTATTTTATAACTGTTGTCGTTGAGTATACATACGACAACATTTTGTTATTACTATTGTCTTTTTACGTATACAGACCAACAACAACAACGGTTAATACTAAAACTGTTGTTAAATTGACATACGACAACACTTTATCAAAAAACCATTGTCGATTATGTGTTGTTGAATGCAAAAATTCTAGTAGTGATGTCAGACTTTGATGTCTGCATAGAGTGTGTTAAGAGGAGGACAACTAACAAAATGAACAAAGGGGCTAGCCGTTGTAGTGATGTTTTGGAGCTAATACATACGGATATTTGTGGGCCATTCCCTAAGGCATCTTGGAATGGACACACATATTTTATTAGCTTCATAGACGACTATTTTAGATTTGGCTATCTGTACCTTATTCATGAGAAGTCGCAATCTTTGGACATGTTCAAAATTTTTAAAGCCGAAGTTGAACTTCAACTAGGTAAGAAAATTAAAGCCGTCCAATCCGACCGTGGAAGGGAATATTACGGTCGATATGATGGATCATGTGAACAACGTCCAGGACCTTTTGCAAATTACCTGCTGAGTGTGGGATTGTGTCTCAGTATACCATGCCTGGTACACCCAGTCAGAATGGTGTAGCTAAGCGTCGCAATCGGACCCTAAAAGACATGGTGAGAAGTATGATGACTTTCACTTCTCTACCGGAGTTTTTGTGGGGTGAGACACTCAAGACTGCAGTTTACCTTCTCAATAGAGTACCTAGTAAGACAGTAACTAAAACCCCATTCGAGATGTGGATGGGTAGAAAGTCTAGCATTAGGCATTTACACGTCTGGGGTTGTCCAGCTGAGGCTAGGCCTTACAAGCCTAATGAAAAGAAACTGGACTCAAGAATTGTTAGCTGTAATTTTGTAGGTTACTCTGAGAGATCAAAGGGGTATAAATTTTATGTTCCATCTAATAGATCCTTCTTCGAAACAAGAAACGCCAAGTTTATTGAGGACAGTGGGAGCGATAAAATCAGGGAAGTATCTTTTGAGGAAAACGTTGGCAATCCTCCTATGGTCACTACTAGTGCAATCAGTAGTGGTATGGTGACCATACCACACATTATAGATATTCTACATCCAGTGAGCGTAGTGAATCAAGATATTCCCATGACATCTCGAATGCAATTGGAGGAGCCTACCACTAAAATTGAAGTATTGCCTCATATTGATGAGCAAGTAACTCAACCGCCTCAAACACAAGTGCCCTTAAGGCGATCCACAAGGGAACGGAGAAGCACGAATTCTCGTGATTATGTTTATCTCCAAGAGCATGAGTTTGATATAGGATTGGAAAGTGATCCTACGTCTTTCTAAGAAGTCAAACAATGCTCTAACCCTGAAAGGTGGATTAACGTCATGCAAGAAGAGTTAATGTATATAGCAAACAATGACGTTTGGGAACTTGCCGAATTGCCTGAAGGTTCGAAACCCGTTGGTTGTAAATGGATATTTAAAACCAAGCGAGATTCGAAGGGCAATATCGAAAAGTATAAGGCTCGTCTTGTTGCTAAGGGATTCACTCAAAAGGAATACATTAATTATAAGGAGACTTTCTCACCTGTGTCGACGAAAGACACCCTTAGGGTAATCATGGTACTTGTAGCTCATTTTGATTTGGAGCTATATCAAATGGACGTAAAGACTGCATTCCTCAATGGAGACATAGAGGAGCCTATATATATGGTGCAACTAGAGAACTTTGAGTCCTCAGACTCAAAGCACCTAGTATGTAGATTAAAGAAGTCCATTTATGGTTTAAAGCAGGTGTCCCATCAATGGTACCGAAAATTTGATCAAGTGGTTACCTCATTTGGATTTTAAAGGGAACCCCGTTGATCAGTGCATATATGTCAAGTTCAATGGGAGCAAGTTTGTTATACTTGTTTTGTACGTGGATGATATATTGCTTGCGAGCAATAATAAGGGTCTACTACATGAAACCAAGTCATTTCTATCTGGTAAATTTGAAATGAAAGATCTTGGTGAGACATCTTTTGTTCTAGGCATTCAGATCTGTCGTGATCGATCAAGAGACATTCTTGGACTTTCACAACAAGCCTATATTGAGAAGGTGCTTATAAGGTATGGCATGTAGAACTGTACACCTGGTGACACACCTGTGTCAAGAGGTGACAAGTTCAGTTTACAGCAGTGCCCACGACTTGAACTTAAAATAAAGGAGATTGAACAATTCCCATATGCATCAGCAGTGGGAAGTCTCATGTATGCACAAGTTTGCACTCGACCAGATATAACATTTGTAGTTGGGATGTTAGGCAGATATGTTAATAACCCAGGACCGTCGCACTGGAAAGCAATTAAAAGAGTGATGCGGTATTTGCAAAGAACTAAAAGACACATGCTCACGTATCGAAGGTCAGATCATCTGGAGGTGATTGGTTATTCAGACTCCAATTTTGTTGGATGCTTAGATAGCAGGAGGTCCACTTCAGGTTATATCTTCATGCTTGCTGGAGGGGCTATATCTTGGAAGAGCGTCAAGCAGACGCTAGTAGCTACTTCTACTATGGAGGCAGAATTGGTAGCATACTATGAAGCATCCAATCACGGGATTTGGCTACGGAACTTCATCACAGCATTGCATATCGTTGTTGGCATTGACAGGCCACTGAGGATCTACTGTGATAATAAAGATGCAGAACTTTATGCCAAGAACAACCGCAGTTAGTCGAAGTCCAAGAACATCGACATTAAGTTTCTAGCGGTTAAAGAGAGAGTTCAGAGTCGCCATATTATGATAGAGCACATCTGCACAGATTCCATGTTGGCCGATCCACTCACCAAAGGCTTGGTGCCCAGGGTGTTTTATGCACATGTTGTGGATATGAGAGTTTTTCTTATGGAAGAAGAACTCATTTAGTGAGAGTCTGTATTTATTTTATTGCTCTATGTTAATGAAGACAAACATTTTATTTTGATTATTGTACGTACTTCAGGTTCAAAATATTAATGGGGATTCATATATTTGTTTGACACTCTGAATACGATATCATGATTTACTACTACTGTTTAGCATTAGATGTTTGTAAATATGATACAGATTTCTTTTGGAATCATAAGGTTTGGATCATGATTTGTTGTTGCAGTTTAGCATAAGGTATTTGTAAATATGATCAGACTCTTTTGAGTCGCTTTGGACCAGTTGGAAATTGACATGTACTGATCACATTTCATGTAATTTCTACTCTATACATCCGCATCTTGATTTATGTCGTTAATGACATTGGTATTGTGATTACTGTTGGGGCTTGAACGATCATTTACAGTAGCTATAACCTCTTTAATCCTATACCAATGAAGTTAATGGACCAGATTGTTTATAGGGGTATCTTGTACCCATAAAGTTTGATATCAACTAAAGTTTTGCTTGTATTTACGATACAACTCACATATAGCCCAAGTGGGAGATTGTTGGATATTATTATTATCCCTATTAGGTGAGTTTATTTGTAAGTTGCACATGTAAATACAATCTGAGCCCTTAAACTGATCTAACTTATGTTTATTGTGTTTTGGATTATTGGATGCGGGTTCAATATATAGAACCCATTAGACCAATTTGTTATTATCTATGGGTTGATAACAGATTGGATTTCTATATAAAGGGGAGGTCCCCAAGGGTTTAGGTAGAATCTTGACCTAATTTCTTGTTCCCCATTGACAAGAAACTTTACGGCGCCGTCAACCCTAAGCCCCTTGGAAGATTCTCCTTCTTTCCGCTGCATTTTCTTCCACAGGGATCAAGCCGAAGACGCCACGACAAAGACAATAGCTAATCAATCAGGTTCTTTGTCTTTCGGTTTATACCTTTTATTTATGTTATATCATGATTCGATAAAATAATAGATTCATGCTTATATACATTATGTTTTCTCTTCGAGTTCTTATTTGGTTTTCTAAAATTCATGCGGTTACGAGAAAACACAATGTTCTACAGTGGATTGATCACACTCATCAATCGACTATTTCAATAGCAAAATAGTATTTACAATCGATTTGTAACTTTTTGTCCGCTGCTACAACGTCAAACAGACAATTAATCAAATCCATCAATTGATTATTACGATAACAAAAACCTTAATTAAATTATGTTACTATAGGTTAGTATAGTAGAAACCTAAATCTTGTTACTATAGCAAACCCTAAAATACTTTGTCAAACCCTAAAACACCCCCTCAAACCTCAATTTGAAGGTTTAGAGTTCATTGGTCGATTGATATACCCTATCAATATACAGATACTCTCCTATTTCAACCTTACCAAAGCCGAATTCTCATCTTATTTGTATCCAGTTAACCTCAACCTACTAAGACTTTCTTTACTTGACATTATATCAATTTTAACTTGTTGAAACTTTCCGTTACGTACCTAGCATCAGGTCCACTTTAACTTATCGAGATTTCACTATTACATAGTGTTCCGGAAGGTATCAACGTCGACGGCCAGTCACCAGGGTTCAGCCCACGCGGATGGTGACGCTAGAGGAAGAATTCTCACCCTGCGAGATTAACACGAGCGTTAATGGGAACACACCGGAGGTTGTCCGGCGGAACCCACTCCGACGCTCAAGTCAGTGCCTCAGTATAGGAGATGGAAGAAAGCAAGGAGAAGATGCTTAAGTTAGAGAGTGCGTAACCCCATTACCGGAGGGGTTGGAGTACCTTTTATACCTGAGACGGCAGTCGTACGTGTCTCCATAATCTTCACCGCGTCCCCTCGATCTTCGATTACTAGATAACCCTTGTAACTATTAGTAGGAGCCCTAGAGCCAATTATGTGATGATTGACTGGGGACTTTTTGTATCATATTCTATCATTAATAAAGGCATGTTTGGTTATTATACTTACTTTGTATTTGTGTCAAATAACTAAGTATAATAATGTCCTTGGATAGTAGGTTCTTATCTACATTATATCGATTGATTGAATCGATAGTGAGATAATGTAGAGAACACTACTCTAAATCATTCCTAGTCAAGTATTAATATTCAAGGACAATATTAATGCATGGTGACTAGCATGTAGGTCAACTGATGACTTGAGCTCACAAGTCAAGGATATGTGATATCAAGTTTACACATGGGTATACATTGGAGAATGTGTACTGAATTGACCCGCCATGAGAAAGTTTCATAGATTGTCATATGAGTGTCATAAACATTCTCATGTGACTATTAGTATGAATAGTGATAAGTACCATTTTATTGATCATTTTAGTAGCCAAAATCCATGTTTGACCCATGTCTTTCTTGCTTAATTGTGAAATTACCCTAGGTTTTAGAACTTACCTTTATTTTGGACTTAATTGCAAATCTTGATATTTTTGAATTATTTGGCCACTAAATTTTTGATCTATTTGTGTAGGCATGAAAGGATCATGGACCTAGGGCATACTGGGTCAAACTTGAGTCGGAAGTGGACCCGGATCGAGTTATCAAGCTTCGGATTAATCTGGGTCGTCCGATTCAAAAGCGGCTAGATCTGATCCATCTGGGACCATCTGAGGCAATCCGAGCTAGGGTTAGGGTTGATCATGCACTGAGGTCAAGATCTGAGATTTTCATCCCAATCAGAGATCATTCAACCGTTGGATCAAGCATGGAGGGCTCTAGACTATCCATTCAAAGATTAGGTTGATATGGGTCATCCATTGCAAATATGGAGGATACGAGCTACCACGAGGCAGATCCTGACCCCTGATCAACATCATCATAGTTTGGTTCAGATCGGATAAAGATCAGCCGTTGGATTTTCTCAAAACGATCTCAGCCGTCCATTCCTATGTATTTAATCAAACATTTCCCAGCTTCTTCCCTGGTCGCGTCTTCTTCGCCGCAACTTCTTCTTCTTCGTGTTCTTCATTTTCTTTCAGTTTTCTTCATCTATGGGGCGCGACCCCTCAATTCTTTGGTTAGAACAAGATCTGGATCATCGGGAGGAGGTTTTAGTGAAGTTTCCAGCTCTCAATTGCCCAAGAAACAGAGCCGAGAGAGGGTTTCTTTGGTTCTGCCATTTGCTGCCTTCGATCTCAGTTGCGTTCCATTTCCATCCACCGGAGCTATCTGGAGGGGTTCCCTAGTGTGCTCTGACCATCCCCGAATCACCATCGCATTTGGAAGCAGCTGGATTGAAGAAGTCGAATGGGAATTTCAGTTTGAGCAGAGTTGAGCTTGGATTCGATTCGCAGAGACTGATTCTTGATGGTTTGTGGAGCTTACGGGTTCGAGGCTTGCCCTTGCGTGACGAACAAGGAGTTCTTGAGCTAGGGAAGGATTGAGGAGTAGTTTTCTTAGCGAATTTTCAGTTATTAGCTGTGATTTCGATTTCTGAATTCTGTTTTATTTCTGCACTCGTATCAGCTGTTCCAATTTCATTTCTGAATTGTTTCTTCCTTAATTAGGGTTAAATCCAGCAAGTTAAGTAGTTAGTAAGCTTGTTTAGTGAACGATCAGTTTAATTTCAGTTAATTTCCTGTTTTATAGCTTGCGTATCAATGCTGTTTTGTTTCACTTCTGCATTTTCTGTTAAACCTGCTGCGTATCAGTTCTTGGGCTGCTGCGTATCAGTCTTTTTTGTATCAAGCTAGCTTAGCTTTCATCTTCTGAATTTACTTTACGGATTATTTCATTTGCATAGCAATTGATATTGAGTTTCTGAATTCAGCTATCCTCTGTTTTCAGTTTTCGATTTCTGCATTAGAATGGTTTCCTGCGATTCCTGCTGTTAGTTCTTATTTTCATGTCAAATAACAATTCAATATGGAGTTGTACCAAGTTAAAATCAATTCTTAGTGAACTCTCACACTTGATGTCAGCTCCATTTATGTTCAGTTTATCCCTGCAAAAGTCAGCTCAATTTCTGCATGTTAGTCTCCATTTCTGCAGTTTTCAATTATCCTTTCTGAATTTCTGAATGTCGAATGCATTCAGAAACATTACAGCCATTGCCATCTGAATTTCCTGCACTTGATTTCAGCCATTGCCTTCTGTATTTGTTTTATCATTTCTGCACTTGATCTCAGCTTCCATTTGCATTCGGCTGATTCTGAAATTTCGTCATCCATTTCTGCCTTTGGTTATTTCTGCACATTGCAGTTAGCTGCAATTATGTGCATTTCATTCGAGTTTGATTTCTGATGTCTTTCATCCATCCTTGCATTCAGCTTGTTTCTGAATTGATCAGAGTACTTCTGTACAACAATTTCAGCTTTTAAAAAGTAGTGACTTCACATTCAGTGACTTACGAATTGTAGCCTCCTTATCTGCGTGCCAATTTGATGGAATTCTGCAAGTGTATCAAGTTCAGCTTAGCACCATTTAGAATCAGGATTAAACCTATCCTCTAGTGCCTTGTTGTGATTGAAATCAGTTGCATTCGAAATTGGATCATTTCTGAATTGTAGTTCATATCTGCACATAAGTTTATTTCTTGCGTATCAAATGTTAGCTGCATGTTGTATTAAGTGAATGCTTCAGCTTTGATGGATAGATTCCTGAAGTTCAATTCAATTTGTAGTGCACCTTGCAATTGAATTCAGATTTGTTTTCCAAGTTTGGCTACTTTACATTGGTTGATTAAATCCATTATTAGCTAAGTCTTTAGTGTCGACTTCTTGTTTAGTTTGTTTGGTTAAGGTTCTCCCCTTTTCATTGTGTTTGCATTTCTAATTGAAACTAAAACCAAATCTCAGTTGAAACCCAAAACAATTTAACGATACATAAACTCGAGCTTAAATCACGCAATCGTAACTAGCCCAAGGAAAAATACGACTTGTGGCCCCTTTACTACGTTTTCATACTTTGATTGCAAAAAGGGTTTCCAGCTTACAATATCTAAATTTTGAGACCCACATTCGTGACACCTAGTTAGCGGGCATCAAAATTTTTGATGACTTGAGCTCACAAGTCATGGATATTGATGCATGGAGACTAGCATGTAGGTCAACTGATGACTTGAGCTCACAAGTCATGGATATGTGATATCAAGTTTACACATGGGTATACATTAGAGAATGTGTACTGAATTGACCCGCCATGAAAAAGTTTCATAGATTGTCATATGAGTGTCATAAATTTTCTCATGTAACTATTAGTATGAATAGCCCTTAGACCTGAAGTCACTACGGTTCCCTACATAAGGAGTTATGTACTTTAGTATCGTCAAACGTCACCCGTAACAGGGTGGACTATTAGTATGAATAGCCCTTAGACACCTAGTTAATATTCAAGGACAATATTAATGCATGGAGACTAGCATGTAGGTCAACTGATGACTTGAGCTCACAAGTCATAGATATGTGATATCAAGTTTACACATGGGTATACATTGGAGAATGTGTACTGATCCAGTACACATTCTCCAATGTGTACTGGTCAGGCCAAGGTCAGTCCGATCAGGCTATAGCCTGATCGGTCTGGGCGCTATCAGATCGAACGGTGATCCGTTCGAACGCATTAAATTCTGGTTGGTGGACCGATCCACCAACCGATTAACTTCGTAAAAAACCTCTCCTTGTCGAACCCTAGCGCCGAAACCACCCACTTGCGCAACCTTTGCTTCGTGCGAAAGCTTCCCAGTGCTTTCTTCTTCCTCTAGAGAGTCTCCGTACGACGTGCAGTCCTAAGGAGTTCCTTCCGAACTCTGTTTTCTTCCTGCGGCGAGTCTCTCTTTGCGCAAGCTTGCTCTTACAATCTCCAAAACCTTCACCAATGGCACCTAAGTAAGTTTTTGGCTTCATTTTTTTTTTCTCAAAACAGTTCGTAAACTATGTTTTGAAGCTAACCAAGTTTGGTGTGTTGTTGGTGTGGTGCCGTGATTTTTTTTTTGTCGTGACCTTACTTTCTCACCATATGATCAAATCTTGGTCCAAATGTGTTCCTTGATCCATCTATGTACTGTTAATTACATTCTCTGATTGGGTCTCACTTTTCTTAATCAAATTGGTCTGATCTTGTTCATGTGGTTACTCTATGTATGACCAACCCTTGAATTGTTGTGATTCGACCTATATTTGTATCAACCTTGCCCAAATTGATTAAATCTTGTGTCATGACCAATTCAAATCTTTAGAAAGTCTTCAAAGAGTAAGGAACCTATGGAGGGAAGCTCTAAGGGCAAAGACCCTTCAATATCTACACCTTCTCCAAGGCCTCCACTACCTCCACATACTCAATTTCAGAGTGTCGCTCTTGCGTTAAATTTTCAGTGGCGGAATTTCAAATTAATGCCATGTCGGACTATAGACCAATCCTTCATCTATGAACATTGCCCGACAATCCGACAAATTATTGCACATTATAATCTTCAATCTATTGTTTACCTTGAGAGGCCAATCAACCTTGACTTGGTTTCTGAATTCTATAACAACATGGTGAGTGGAGAAGGCACGGGGTGGAGGACTCATGTTGCTAGTGTTAATGCAGTCTGGCCCTGATTGTTGTTTTGGTGTTGACATCGATTTTAGTTTAGGTTGATCATGTTGATTATGATTAAGTCCTGATCGGGGATCAGGCATGGTATGGAAAATCCTAGTCTGGAGGGCTAGGTGTTGGAAAGTCCTGACCTGGAGGGTTAGGTGTTGAAAAGTCCTAGCTTGGAGGGTTAGGTGTTGGAAAAGTCCTAATTCGGAAGGGTTGGGTGAAAAGTCCTAGCTTGGAGGGCTAGGCGAAAAGTCTTAACTTGGAGGGTTAGGTGCAAATTCCCATCCTGGAGAATTAGGTGAAAAAGTCCTGGCTTAGAGGGTCAGGTGCCTAGCTTGGAGGGCTAGGTTGGATGATGTTCTAACTCGGAAGGGTTGGGTGAAAAGTCCTAGCTTGGAGGGCTAGGTGAAAGGTCCTAGCTTGGAGGGCTAGGTGAAAAGTCCTAACTTGGAGGGTTAGGTGCAAATTCCCAACTTGGAGAGTTAGATGGAAAATCCTTGGCTTGGAGGGCTAAGGTGGATGGAAACTTAGCTTGGAGGGCTGAGTTTGAGTCCCTGGATCGGTCTGGTGATCGATCAGGGATTTTGGCACGCTGCTCCTTCGTGGATCGGTCTGGTGACCGATCTAGCGATGACTGATCGGTCGGGTGACTGATCAGGGAGCACACAGTGAGGTTGGGAACCTACTGTGTTGCTCCTGATCGATCTGGTGACCGATCAGGGAGTATGCGTTTCACCCATTGACTGGCTCCTGATCGGTCTGGTGACCGATCAGGGAGCGAGCAGTGAGGTTGAGTTCTCTTGCTGAACTGCTCCTGATCGGTCTGATGACCGATCAGGTTTACTGTGCAGATCATTCCGGAGAACGATCAAGCGTCGCAGGTTCCTCTCTATGATCGATCAGGACGGAGCCTGATCGGTCTGGTCAGGTTCTGATCGGTCTGGTGACCGATCAGGAGGCTGCCTGATCGGTCCGATGACCGATCAGAAGGCTTAGCCTGCGAAACTCAGAAATCGCCCAATATGAGGGTGGATCGGTCCGGTGAACGATCCACAACCTGGAATCGGTCTGGTGATCGGTCCAGGAGAATCTCAAAGAAATCGCGATTTCTGATTGAGCGTTGGGGATCGATCAAGACGGAGCCTGATCGGTCTGGAGCCAGTCTGATCGGTCTGGTGACCGATCAGGAGGCTCTCTGATCCGTCCGGTGACCGATCACTTTAATTCAAATTGCATTGTCAGACGCTCTGATCGCGTCTGAACACAACCGATTCGCTGCCACTTTCCTCTGATATTTGATATGCTGCTTGATTTGCTGCTCTAATACTCTGAGTAAGTTTCAGGTGACAGGGGAGGATTCAAACACTCAAGGAGAAGTCAAAGAGAGCTTTCCTTGGAGCAGGTTTGTCCCTTTAATTTCTCCACACAGGTTGCAACGGCTGGATGCAGGACTGAAGCTGCTGACTGAAGCTTGGCTGAGGGAGCTCGGGAAGTTCAGTTAGGGTTCAGTGTAGCTGGCACGTTGGCAGTGAGGCAGCTGTAGGCTGTTGGAGATGAGATCATCTGTTGCTTAGCGGAGAAACAAAAGGAACGAGAGTCGTAGTGTTCAGCATCGATTGATTCTTGTGCTTTTGAGTTCCAGTGTTCTATTTTGCTCCACATTAAGCTTGCTATTCTTGAGTTCTTCAATCATTCTGAGTAAGCTATTGAAAAGCAATCATCATACTTGAGCGCTTGAAGGAGAAAACAAGAGGCTTGGAGTCCGACAGTGGGAAGACACGGAAAAGGGTTCTGCGTGAGATCACCACTGGGTGGAGCTCAGGGAAGCTTGCTGTGTTTTTGTCCTTGCTAAGTGTTTGAGTAAGATCCTTCTTGTTGTTTCTTTGTGCTCATTCTATATCATTGTTTGAAACACACTGTGGGGAGGTTTCTCCACCGAGAAGGAGGTTGCTTCATATCCGGTGATTACCGGGGCTTGATCTGCCGACGATCAAGGGATCGCCCACCTTAAGGGCACACCAAGGAGTAGGGGCAAGTTATCCCCGAACCTTGTAAAATCTCCTTGTTAGCGATCTTGCTAATCTTGCTAGTTAGGTTTTGGTTTAAGTTTCTGCAAGTTTTATTTTCCCATACTTCCGCTGTGCTATTAATAACTTCAAGTGCAGAAATTTGATAACTCTTCAAAGAAGAAGTGATTGGCTATATTCACCCCCCCCCCTCTCTAGCCATCTCGTTCCCAACAGCTAGTATCAATCTTGATTTTAATCGATCTATTTTCACTGATTTTCTCGGCTGTCGCCGGTCAGAAAATGATTTCCTTCTCTACCCTTATCCTCCTAATCCTCTTCCGTTTCCCTTCGATGGAGTAACCCCTGATTCCATCTATGAGCACTTTCTAGGTCATCCCAGGCCAAGGGGTTTCGGTGAGAGCACCAGTGATTTTCCCATATTTCCGGCTCTTCGCCTTTCCCCTGTTGATTATATTCTGTTCAAGATCATCACCAATTGTCTTCTACATACTACTTCGAAACATCTGGATGCGATTCGCCCGTTCCACTGCTTGATGCTCTACGAGATGCATCAGCAGTTAAATTTTGATCCAGTGGCCTCGGTCTACTTCTCCATTATCGTCCACTGCATGCCATCCACCCAGTCAGTCTACATGCCATTCGGCCATGTCATTACTGCTTGGCTGGAGTCGGTTGGCATTGACGTTTCACAGGGCCGCATTGTGCCCATGATTCGACAGGACTGTCGTCTGGATCGTCGTATGCTTGCTCAGTCTGGTATTGTCCTCGGGCCCCTGGGGCTAAGGTGGAAGGATCGCAGACGTGAGGGGGAGCTACCGAGAGCGGCTCATGTCCAGGGGCCGCCAGCTGATACTGCAGATCACGACGAGTGGAGCCCTGACCTACACTAGCAGGTTGTGGAGATAGAGCGGATGATGGAGCACGAGTTGCATATCTCCGAGCTCTGGCGACAGGAGGTTCGCTCAGAGTGTCAGTCTTTCGGTCGGCGTATCGATGCTCTAGCATCTAATGTCTCTGAGATCAGCTCATTCCAGGACGCTTGGTATGAGGAGTGGTACCATCATGCGTATCCTGGTGGTGGTTCCCCCAGCATTCCTTTACCAGAGGACGTTATCTGCATTGCTGATTCCTCAGATGATGAGTGACATATTTGTCTGTACTTTGACTTTGATGTCTGTGACTTGCATCATATGATTTCTTTGGCTGTATTATGGCTTGACCTTTATGACTTTGATGCATATTTTATCCTACTTTAGTTGCTTATTGTTGATGCTATGAATACTATCTGCATATTTGTTACACTACCATAATTATGCTTATGATGCCATGCTCGTATGATACATATGCGTATTTTGCCATGCCTATATCTATTTATCATATGTATTCATATGCTTATCAAGAATCAAATTGTTGTTTTGGGATACCCCTAGAGTTGAGGGGGAGTATAGTTTAAACTTAACAGCCCTTCTAGACCCCTTTTCGGTGTTCGACAAAGGGGGAGAGTATTGGTTGGTTAAGTTTAGGATGATCATGTTGTAGGGGGAGGATCTGGATTCCCCTAAGATTCTAAAGTTGAGCAATTGATTGAGAATCCCTAAACTTAAAATCGGATTGTCAAACAACAAAAAGGGGGAGATTGTTGATGCAGTCTGGCCCTGATTGTTGTTTTGGTGTTGACACCGATTTTAGTTTAGGTGGATGATTATTGATGATTATGATAAAGTCATGTTCGGGGATCAAGCATGGTATGGAAAATCCTAGCTTAGAGGGCTAGGTGTTGAAAAATCCTAACTTGGAGGGTTAGGTGTTGAAAATCCTAGCTTGGAGGGCTAAGTGTGTGAAAAGTCCTAATTCGAAAGAGGTGGGTGAAAAGTCCTAGCTTGGAGGGCTAAGTGAAAAGTCCTAACTTGGAGGGTTAGGTGCAAATTCCCATCTTGGAGGATTAGGTGAGAAATCCTTAGCTTGGAGGGCTAAGGTGGATGAAACCCTAGCTTGGAGGGCTAGGTTGGAGCCCCTAGATCGGTCTGGTGTCCGATTAGGGAGTTGGCACGGTGCTCCTTCGTGGATCGGTCTGGTGACCGATCCAGCGATGACTGATCGGTCTGGTGACCGATCAGGGAGTATGCGTTTCACCCACTGACTGGCTCCTAATCGGTCTGGTGACCGATCAGGGAGCGAACAGTGAGGTTGAGTTCCCTTGCTGAACTGCTCCTAATCGGTCTGGTGACCGATCAGGATCACTGTGCAGATCGTTCTGGAGAACGATCCAGCATCGCGGGTTCTTCACTAAGATCGATCAGGACGGTGCCTGATCGGTCTGAGCATGATCTGATCGGTCTGGTGACCGATCAGGAGACACTCTGATCGGTCAGGTGACCGATCAGGAGTTTTGAACTGCGAAACTCAGAAATCGCCTAAATTAGAGGTGGATCGGTCCGGTGATCGATCCACAACCTGGGATCAGTCTGGTGATCGGTCCAGGAGAATCTCAAAGAAATCACGATTTCTGATTGAGCGTTGGGGATCGATCAGGACGGACCCTGATCGGTCTGGTGACCGATCAGGAGTCTCTCTGATCGGTCCGGTGACCGATCACTTTAATTCAAATTGCACTGTCAGACGCTCTGATCGCGTCTGACCATATCCGATTCGCTGCTGTTTGCCTCTGATATTTGATTTACTGTGTGATTTACTGCTCTAACAGTCTGATTAAGCTACAGGTGACAGGGGAGGATTCAAACACTCAAGGAGGGTCAATGGAGAGCTTTCCTTGGAGCAGGTTTGTCCGTTTTTCCATCTCAGATTGCAACGGCCGAGCTGCAGACTGGAGCTTGGCTGAAGGAAGCTCAGGGAGTCCAGGGATAGCTCAGTGGTAGCTGGCGTTGGCAGATGAGCAGCTGGGAGCTGCAGGGATGGTGTCATCTGATGTTTGGTGGAGAAACAAAAGGAGAAGAAGACTTCGGCTAAAGCATAAGAAGCATTTGACAGTTTTCTGTGTTGAGCTTGCTGAAGTTCTTGCTGCGCTTTGTGTTTCTCCACAATTTGCTTGCTGTGTTTCTGAAGTCTTCATCACTTTGAGCAAGCAACTACAATCGAGAAGCAACCAACTCTTACGTAAGTGCTGGGAGGAAAGAACAAGGAGCTTGGAGTCCAACAATGAGAAGACACGAAGGAGGGAGTCCTTGCGTGAGATCGTCGCTGGGTGGTGCTCGGGATAAGCTCGTTGTACTCTTGTCCTTGCTAGGTGCTGAGTAAGAGTATTCTCTGTGTTTCATTAAGCTTAAATCTATATTCTTGTTTGAAACGCTATGGAGAGGTTTCTCCACCGAGAAGGAGGTTGCGTTATATCCGGTGAACACCGGGGCTTGATCTGCCGACGATCAAGGGATCGCCCACCTTAAGGGCACGCCAAGGAGTAGGGGAAAGTTATCCCCGAACCTTGTAAACCCTCTTGTTAGCGATCTTGGTAGTTGTCGTTGTTTGCTTTCATTTCTGTTTTTAGTTTACTGCACTGCTTCGTTTTCCTTTGCTTCTTCCGCTGTGCTATTGATAAGTTGAGTGCAAAAATCTTGATAAGTGCCAAAGGTCCAAGAGATTGGCTATATTCAACCCCCCCCCCCTCTCTAGTCATCCGGTTTCCAACATGACCAAGGAAAGAATTGTCATTCACATGGTTGGTTTTAAAAAATTCGAATTATATGCTTTGAGCTTCATTGTCTTAATTCTTATAACAAGATGATCCCTTGGCTAGTGATTTATGAAATCTCATTTGGGCAATAAGGAAATTTTTCATGCAACGAATGATAGTATATCCATGCTTCAAAATAAATAAATAAGTTTTGAAATATTCACATGAATGGTTTAGGTTGACACATACTTTTACCGTGGATTGTTTAGGATAATCAGGTTTATTGTTGCAATTTATGTTTTCCTGCAATTCATGGTTTATGATATGCCTTATGTCAAGCCTAAGAAGTCCATTTTCTTGTATATGTTATACAACATGAATGCATGCTAAAGAACAAGGATTAACACATAGTTTGTACTAATAAGGCATCACCAAACAAAGAACACGAGCTTAAGGTTTAGGCTTAGGTTTTGCTTAAGATATTTTGTTTGGTGAACATGATCAAGTATGTCATAATTTACTGTATGTGTTAGTAACGTTAATGTATTACATGCAAATTTTTGAGGAATATATATATAGTTTGTGATGATCATCATAAAACCTCACAAGGCAACATCAATGCATGCTTTTGAAATGTTTTTAAAACTGGTTAAATGAGATAAAAGCATGACGGACAAAATACAACCTTATGAATTGTATTGATACAATCATGTGTTAGAAAGCTTGATCTTGTTTTGATACTAATTTGATACAAGCATGTTTTTGAAATTTTGATCATATTTTTGTTTGTATCTTGAAATCTGATCATATTTTGGAAATTTGATATTAGTATCATATTTTGATAATTGTTTGAAGAAATGTATTTTGATTAAGAGAACCCTTAGGACCAAATGGATTAAAACTATTTGAGTTAGGGTTTGGGAAAGGTAAGAGTTGAAATGAACTTGTTTCTGAAACTGATCAGTTTCAGAAAACATTCTGTATCAGACCTGATCGGTCCACCGACCGATCAAGACTCACCCTGATCAGTCTAGTGACCGATCAGGAATCATACTGATCGGTCCGGTGATCGATCAGATCAACACTGATCAGAGGTATCAGACTACTCCTCAGTCCGATCCCCTTTTCATCAAATTGTATCAGTGTAATGATCATACCACAAACAAAACTAATACACACAAATATGATATAAACCAAGTCCAATTGAAACATACTTGATCCTCCATTGGTACAATCCTGGTACAAAGTGAGTACAAGTTTGTTCAAGTGTTCAAAGAAGGGTAGGAATTTTCAAGATCCTTAATTCTCAGAAATTTTTTCTGAAACTTCAAGTATTAAAATGCTGATTTGATACAAACCTATGTTGGAATGTTCAAATTCATAAGAAAGGGTTTGTTGAGTCATGACTCTTGTTCTTAATGTCGTGTTTCAGAAATTTTTCTAAAATGACGAATATCAATGGAGTCTACACCTTGTTTTGGAATGCAAATTGTTAATGCAGTCTGATCAGGAACGTATCAAAGTTTCAGAAATTTTTCTGAAATCTAATCGCTCCCCAGACTAATAAGAAATATTTCTATATCAAATAATCAACGAACCTAATCGGTCACGGAGACCAATCAGGATTATGTGTCCGATACAGCTGCATTCCTTACTTGTCATATGAAACATATACATGTTTGACCATGATATATTTCTGCATATGTTTTCATGTGCAATTCACACTTTTTGTCGTATGATGCATATACATTGTTGTCATGATACATTTATGGTATATGTCTCTCATATGCAATTCAAAAGTTTACCTTTAATTATTTTGGGTTTGGGGAGAGACCTGTGTTTGAGGGGAAGGTATGTTTAAACTTAATAACCATACCCTTTTCGATATTTGACAAAGGGGGAGAAAATGTTTGATTAAGTTTAGGGTTATTGTAGGGGGAGGATTTTGATTCCCTTACGATAATTGAACTGTCTTCAAGTGATCATTAATGCCTAAACTTAAATCGAGTTAAATCGGGTTGTCAAACAACAAAAAGGGAAAGATTGTTGATGCAGTCTGGCCCGATTGTTGTTTTGGTGTTGACACCGATTTAAGGTTTGATTTAAGTTTGGTTGAACTAATTGTGATTAAGTCCTGGTCGGGAACTAGGCATGAAATAATTGAAATCCTAACCTGGAGGGTTAGGTGGGAAAAATCCTAATCTGGAGGGTTAGGTGTGGAAAATCCTAGCTTGGAGGGCTAAGTAGGTTAGGGGTGAAAAATCCTAGCTTGGAGGGCTAGGTATAGAAAAGTCCTAACTTGGAGGGTTAGGTGTGAAAAGTCCTAGCTTGGAGGGCTAGGAGAAAAGTCCTAACTTGGAGGGTTGAGTGAAAAGTCCTAGCTTGGAGGGCTAGGTGAAAAGTCATAACTTGGAGGTTAAGTGAAAAGTCCCAACTTGGAGGGTTAGGTGAAAAGTCCTAGCTTGGAGGGCTAGGTGAAAAGTCCTAGCTTGGAGGGCTAGGTGAAAAGTCTTAACTTGGAGGGTTGGGTGAAAAGTCCTAGCTTGGAGGGCTAGGTGAAAAATCCTAACTTAGAGGGTTAGGTGAAAAGTCCTAACTTGGAGGGCTAGGTGAAAAGTCCTAGCTTGGAGGGCTAGGTGAAAAGTCCTAGCTTGGAGGGCTAGATGAAAAGTCCTAACTTGGAGGGTTGGGTGAAAAGTCCTACCCTGGATCGGTCTGGTGACCGATCAGGGAAGTTGGCACGAAGGTCCCTCTTGGATCGGTCTGGTGACCGATACAGCGATGTCTGATCGGTCTGGTGACCGATCAGGGAGCTTCCAGTAACTTTGGCAAACCTATTGATCGGCTCCTGATCGGTCTGGTGACCGATCAGGGAGAAACCGTGACCGATCAGACTGAACGATCATTTGTCGCAAGGTTCTCACTATAACCGATCAGGATGACTCCTGATCGGTCAGGAAGCAGCCTGATCGGTCTGGTGACCGATCAGGCTAGAGCCTGATTGGACCGATCAGGCTAGAGCCTGATTGGACCGATCAGGCTAGAGCCTGATTGGTCTGGGGACCGATCTGGAGTGTGCAGCAGAATGCTGGATTGGTCTGGGGACCGATCTAGAGTGTGCAGCAGACTGCTGGATCGGTCTGGTGACTGATCAGGGTCCTCCCTGATCGGTCTGGGGACCGATCAGGAGCAGAACTTTAATTCAAATACGCTGTCAAAAGCTTTGATCACGTCTGTTTTCACTGTCGATTCTCTGCTACTTGCTGATTTCATTTGATATCGATTTGCTATGCTTCTGTTGAAGTGTGCAGGTGACACAAGAGGATTCAAATACTCAAGGAGGGTCAATGGAGGACTTTCCATGGAGCAGGTTTGGATCTATTGTGTTTTCAGGTCTCAACGGCGTCTGGCGCAACTGGCAACTAACAAAGGCGCGGCTGGCAACTGACGGAGGCTCAGCTGGAGGAGTGTCCAGTGGACTGAGCGCTCAAAGAGGTCGGTGGGTCTGTTGATGGAGCTGGCGACGTTGAGCAGGAGCTTAAGAGATGAAGCTTGAAGCAGAGGAGATGAGGCGGACAAGCCAGAAACTTGGGAAGTTTGGCTGGGCTGTGTTCGTGCTCTCTGTTGCTTTGTGCTTAAGCGTTCTACTACATCCTTGTGAGATCTGAGTGAGCATTCCTTCTTGTGTGATCTCCTGTACTCAAGTTCCATCATCCGTGAGATCTGTGGAGAGGTTTCTCCACCGAGAAGGAGGCTCTATCTTATCCGGTGTTCACCGGGGCTTGATCTGCTGACGATCAAGGGATCGCCCACCTTACGGGCACGCCAAGGAGTAGGGGCAAGTTATCCCCGAACCTTGTACATCTCCGTCTTAGCGTTTGTTTGGTTTGTGTTTCCTTCTCTGTTTTGTTCTTTGTTCTGCATTTTCTTCCGCTGCTAATCTGATCACGCAGAAAATCTCAAAGTGCAACTTGTGGGTGTCTGGCTATATTCACCCCCCCCCCCCTCTATAGTCATCCAAGGTCCAACAGCTCTTAGGATTAGTCGGTTCGAAGAGCTAGATATTTGATGTCAATTAAATAAAACTTTGACCCACTTGGCTTTTTTTCATATCAACTCTCTATTAAACTTTTGACCGCATATGTTCGATCAATTATGATTCACTTAGACTTTCTTTTAGCTAAATCCCTATTGAACTGTCAACCTCTAAGTATCGAATCAATTGTAACTCACTTAGACTTTTCTACCATCAAGTACCTGATCAATTTTTATCTATTTGACTTTTTCGCTCAAGTCAATAAATACATTTATATTCAATTAATCTTAACCTACTTAATATCTCACTCAATTCAACCAAAATATTAAATAAATATTGAAACTCAAATCAAGTCGATTAAAACTTGGTCACTACTCATGCTCCTAAAATATTAAAAAAATAGACAACAATTATAAAGACACCCTACGTTATAAAAATATCAAAAATGTGGGGCATCCTATTTTTCATCCCGAAATACTTCATTTCAATATTGTTATAGCAAATTTAACTAAAATTGACATAACTTATAATAATTTAAGTTATTTTTTATAAAAATCAAACTATTATAATAGTGTTAGAATGATTGTTTTAATTTTTAATTAAGTTAAAAAAATTAAGTATAACACTCTAAAATTATTTTACTATATATATTATAATAATTTTATTCAAAATTACTATAATATACTTAAATATCAATATTAAACACTTTTTTATTTATTTTTTCATAAAAATTGAAAAAAAAAACAAAAGGGCACACAAATTATATAAATCATCATATAAATCATGACTCATTTTTAAAAAATAAAAATAAAAGGGCACCCATCAGATTTTTATTCCCAAGATACCCCTTATCCAACATTTGTCCAGCAGCTATCAATAACCGCTACCAAGTATAACAGCTACTACCAAGTATAACAGCTACTGACTAGCTATTATAATATTATTCCTTACTTTCAAAGTTATTGTAGGTGGTAAAGAGATAATTCAGTTGGCTCCAGTGTCCACGTCAACTCATTTCAGGACCAACATCATAGGAGTTATTAATTCGAATATTGTAGCTAGCGCGTAGGGAGGGCGACGACTGGCTTAGATAAATTTTAATTCCCAGACCTAGCTCCAAGAGACAACATAGCAAATACTAGCTATCAGTCCATCCCATAGGAATCACTTCCAAAGTTATTACTGTGGCTATGATTAGTTGTTATTGTAAATACCCTAGGTGAGTTTTGATGTGATCAACTGAGTCAAGTTAGGTCCTGTAGGTATTTGATCCCTGTGTCTATGTGTGCAGAAACTTAGGAGCATGGGAAGTCGAGCGGAAGAAGCAATGAATGAGAAGGATGACACGGGAAAAGAGCCGACGGGCTCGGTGTATCCGAGGGGCGCAGAGATCTGCGAAAGAGTACCACGATGGAGCGAGAATGACGCGCGCGATGTCCGAGAACAAGAAACCGAGAGGAAGCACACACGAGGAGAAAACTAGAGATGGGTTCGGGTGAGCCCGACTTCAGATGGTTGGAGATCACCTAGAAGGTCGAAAGAAGGCTGATCAACCAAAGGCTGACAAGTAAGCATTCAGGTGCCTGAGTAGTTTCAGACGCTTGACCGTACAGGCGCTCGAGAAGTCTTGATCTCATCCAGGAGTACCCGTTTGCGGCCGTTACGATGAGAATAATCTCTGAGCCATGTGTTAGGCGCCCATAAGCACTTGGGTGCTCGTATTGGGTCACATCATCAACTGATAGAATTTTACAAGGGCTATAAATAAACCCCCTAAACTCAGCTCTTTTTATTCATTAAAACTGTAAAACCAATTACTTCTGTTCTTTAGTATCTTTCTGAGTTCTAGTCTCTGTAAGAGGTTTCTCTATCCTAAGAAGTTTAATCTGGAAATTGAGCTTATGCCCATGCCTTGGATTTGCAACCACTTTGGTTGCAACCAAGTAACTGGTTGTGTCTCTTTTTATTTCTGTTATCATTTCTTTTATGTTATATTTTCTTGTTAACTAATCACTATCTTTGTTGGCAAAATAAAAGATTATTTTTTATTTTCAGGGGTAATTCATCCTCTCTTACCGACCGCATGATCATCGATAGTTTATATGTAGATATAGTTGATATAATGTGTAGAAGTTATTAACTACCTGATACAACTATTTTTAAAATGATTTTAATTAATTTAAAGTGATTTTAAAAAGGTTTAAATAATTTTGACTAAGTTGGTAAAAGTATTTTAATATAATAATATTTAGAATTTAAGATTCAACATTTTAAGATTTAATATTGAGTGACAGCATGTAGAAGCTATTTGATCACTACTACAACGTATAGAAACTAATTGATAATTGCTACAACATGAAAATTTAACTATTTAGTGTTTAAAGTTTATGATTTAAGATTCGAGATTATAAGATTTATGATGTAGCAGTGTAATTGTGTAAAAGCTACTTGATAGCTACTATAACATGAAATTTTAATTATTTTATTAAAATTTTAAATCCTAAATCATTAACTATAAACCTTATTATATTAAAATATTTTTTATGATCAACTTAGTCAAAATTATTTATTCTTTATCAAAATTATTTTAAATTAATTAAAATCACTTAAAAATACTTATAGTAGTTATTAAGTAATTTTTATATACTTTAAAAGTTAATCGTAATTATTATAATAACGTAAAAAAAGTAGGATATTCTCGGGATAAAATATATGATAAGATATTTTTTTTATTAGTTTTTAAGGGATAACTTTTGATGATTTACGTAAGGGAGGTCTTTTTTATTTTTGTCCACAAAATTTTTGGATAACTTGTTGTTCTCGAGAAATTATTCACAATCACAAAAAAAAAACAAAAATCTATCGTTTTTGGATCTCCATCGCACACAAAACTTTACAAAACAATATTAAACGAGGATTACTTTTTTTATGTGGAAACTACGTACCCAACACAAATGGGATCGTTCACCCCCACCGTCAAATAATTGTCGTCTCTATATATTGTTAAATAATTCATCATGCATTCCACGAGGCTCCTTGATATATATATATATATATATATATATATATATATATATATATATATATATATATATATATATATATATATATATATATATATATATATAGGGATGAGTATCTCGTGACACATGGTATGAAAAAGTTATGTGGTAGGGTCCGCCGAACTAGAGCTCCAAGGTCAAATCGAGACTATCTCGGAATAATGAATCAGAGCCCCGAAGTCAAATCAGCGATCGAACTCCCAAGATTATATCGGGAGAATAAAAGAAACCCCGAGGTTAGACCAGGAATTAGACTCTCGAGATTATTTTGAGAAAATAAATGAAGGCCCTGAGGTCAGTTTGAGAGACGAGACTCCGAAACCGACTCAGGAGAGTGAAGCCCAAAGATCAGCATAGGAGTTAGAAAGCTCGACTTCAAGTAGTCGTTCCTCTTTCCAGAATAAGAAAATCATCGGATAATTATTGCCCGCAACGCACAGCAATTAAGGCCTTAATGATTGCAGTGGTTGTTATCAAATGATAGGATATCTATCAAGTAACCGATGATTAAGGGACATGGAAGAAAACGTGGGGACACGTGTGCCAAGACCTTGGATATATAAGATATCTCGGTGTCCATATAAGAGGGTAAGCTTTCCGAACTAAAAGTAAACTTTGACTCCTCGTTGTCCGCCGAAAAAATATAAGATTTCTGACTTAAACGTCGAAGTGGGCTCCACCGGAAAATCTTTTGGTGTGTTCTCTTTAACGCTCGTGTCAATCTCACAGGGCGTGAGTATCTTCTCTCTGTCATAATCGTCGTGGACTGTCCTTTGATGACTCATCGTCCTATCGCTCACTTCCGGAATATATATATATATATATATATATATATATATATATATATATATATATATATTTGAAACGCATGATGCACGTGATCTATATATTATATATTATTATGCATAGCTAGCATAGGAACTTGTTTGAACGTGATCGTTTTGTCCCTTCTTTGTGACTTATTATTTGTTTTTCAAGAGATCTCAATGATTACTTTGTTTGCTTGGCCTTTTGCCCATTAAATATTTATTATGAATAAAGTGAAACATATTAAAATAATCAATCATATTTCTCACGTGGTTGCCAGTGTATGATTTGATTTCCCAACCATTTATATATGCAATTGGATTTGTGAAACTTGCCGTCGTCATTTTCTTTGTTTTTTAAATATTAAAATCATAATTAATTTTAGAAGGGCTCTTTCGTCGAAGTTCACAGACCTTGGTCACTCAAAAAATTTCTATTTCTGTGCCGAAAGGAAGGAAGAAGAAGAACAAGATGGGTACAAGAAGGCAGCTGGATCGCAGGGACCTCGGACTGACATGAAAAAGCCGAGGGGTAAGTACTTCACGTGTAAGCAAACTGGACATTAGAAGGCGAACTGTCCCCGTAGTCAAGACAAAAGTATTTCTTCATGCTTAGTCATTGAAACATGTTTAGCGGTGCTATCTATCAGTATTTAGTGCGTAGAAACGAGAGTCACTAATCATGTCTGCAATACTCTACAGGGGTTCCAGGAAACCCAACGGCTAGCTGATGGGGAAATCGTCGTCTACGTAGACAATGCTACGAAGGCGATAACAATTATAGTGGAAGACTTTTATTTATTTTTTGATAGAAAAATAAATTAAAAAATACTCACGATGAATAATTCATATTCAATTCTGCATCCTTAAATCAACCATACTATACTCGTTAAAAAAAACATCGAATATTTGAAACATCATTTTCACCTACAACTTTAATGATTTTGACGAAATGAGAAAAAACTACTAAATGGATGGCGAAGGATGAACAAATCAAGCAAATTATTAAACTGAGTGAATTAGACTAACTGAATAGGTTAGACTAACTAAGGTAAAGATGGTTGCCTTGATCAATAACCTAAATGGGTTGTTGAGATTAACCATGAGAACTAATTAAATTAGACTAAATGGGTAGGTCGATGAAGCCATGAAGTCAGAAAAACGAGGTGATTGAGTTAAACTAACAGGGTGGCTAATTAGTTTAAACGGATTGATTTGTATAATCTTATTAGAGAATGGATTAATTATTCATGCTCGAGGATGACTTTTAGACTAAGAAAGTATTATTTATATATAAGAAGAATAATTTCATGTGCAAGAATTATGTTTTTTTTAATTGGTATTGTTTATTTAGTTTATGTTGATTAATTGGAGACGATTGATCTAGCTCATGCAATACAAGTTTCCTATCAATCATTAGGGTTAATCGGAAAACGTTCACAGTGGACGGTCCATCAATCTATCATTCTTAGATCAATAATTCATCTGTTAATTCACTGAAGGTGGGAATTGATCCTTAAATATATGAGAAACTGAGAATACGTTTTGTTGTTATATCATTGTTCAAGGTTAGGATTATATCTTTAATGTAGTAGGATAGGATAATGATAATTTATGAGAATTGTTAGAAAAATCTATAAATTTTAAAATTTTCATATTTAGAAAACTTTTGGATTTCGAAATGATAGATTTGGAATTTGTGATGAGAAGTCCAGAAGTGGCAAATATTATAAAATATTGTTTTTTTTTCATCCACAAAATCCAATGTGAAGACAAATATTATAAAAAAATTATGTGCATATGTGATCATAGTATAAATTTGATATCTAAAAATTTTAAAATGTTTTTAAATTTTATTTGAATCTATATATTCTATGTCAAAATTTTGTTATTACATTTATTTAGTGAAAACAAACAAAATTCCTCATCTCTTGTTGCCTCCATATAGATGATATGATTTTCGATAGCATCCACACACAAAACAAAAATACGATCAAAATATTTCCTTTCAATCTCTATCGCATAGACAATAATCAAAAAATTTTAAAATAAGATTTTCGATATCCCTATTATTAAATAATTAATCATCAAATTTTTGCTATACCTATTAAAAATTCATTATTTTCAATTTAAATTATCGAATTGAGATATAAGAGCATGGATACAATAAAAAAGCCTAGAGTACATTAATAATTTTAGTTTTAAATTATTCGGAGTTCTACTCCATCAATAGCTTTTGAATAAAATTGATTGATGAACTTAAATAACTCTGAATTACTTCAAATCAAAATTAATATACTACTGTAAGCTTCTTTAATATATCATTCTCAAATCTAAATTCAATAACATAAATTGAGAATGATAAATTTATAATTTATAAAATCTGAATAAAATTTTTCAAAAGCTTAGTATAAGGTTTGGGACATGTGGAACCACTGATAGACACTATAAATGGATTTTTAAGACTTTCCTTATTTGAAAAACACCACAGTTTTGAATTTTCAAATAATATAGGTCCATAAGCCAATTTAATTCAAAGCAAGTAGATGGATCAATATACTTCTGTAAGCCTCCTTATCGTATGTTTCAGAGGAGGTGAGGGAACGTTAAGTAAAAGGAATGTAACTTTTAACCTTGTTTAGAAAAGAGGTGAGGGAAAGGAAAGAAATTTTTAATTTACCCATGATATATTTCTTTACACCCCAATTTAGAATATAAGAAAGTTACCCTGCCATTTACTCCCTTCTCCTTTCTTCTCTTTCCATTAACGAACTTCCTTCACCCTATATATATATATATATATATATATATATATATGAATTTGATAGTCTAACTTAAGAATATTGAAGTTTTAAATTTATAAAGGCTCGATAAAATTTATCATAAGATCATTATAAGGTCTAAGATAATGATATTCATTAACTAATACTGATAATAAATTCTTAGGACTACTCTAATTGGAAAAATATCAACTTCTTAATTTTCAAATAGTATAAGTCTATCATATAAGGTTGCTTTATCCATAACTGATTAATTTTTAAAAAAATTGAATTATTTTAAATTAAAATAATGTATTACTGAAATCTTCGTTAATGTATTTATATTCTTGGATATATAAATCGAGGAAAATGAATTTTTAAATAGATAGAGTAAAAATTTAGAAAAATAATAAATTTCTAAGAATAGTGAAAGGAAGAGAATATTAATAAGAATGAGTTTAAATTTTTTTTATTAATAAGAGTATTAATGTACCTATACTCTTTTTAAAAAAAAAATTATTTAACTTTTTCAAATTTTCAAAACTTTGAAAAAGTTTGCATTGACGATCTTTGAGTGCTTATATTAAAAATGTAAGTGGCCATGCATGCATGTTGGATGTGAACGATGAATGATCACCCTTACAAGTCTTTGTTGGCTCGACTTTTTGTCCACCGCTATAAAATTAAAATAAACAATCACATTTCTCACGTTCCCAGTGTACGATTAGATATTTTTTTAGATTATGTTGACCATGCTGAGACATTCTTTTTAATCTGTCATGTTGTGTGGCTTTAATTTCAGAATAATGATAGGGAGAGTAAATTTGAGAAAGTAAATGGGAAAGTGAATGACGTGACAGTTATTGTATATATGTCTGATCGTCGATCGGACACTATCGGCGGCCTCTGATCATCGTCCCGAATTAAACTATGTCCTAAAAAGATCGGTGAACTTATCGGGAATCGTCGTAATTATGATCTCTTCACATTCACCGTCAATCCGACGAGATCTCAATTACCGGCAACCCTGCCGGGTTCATCATCCCCAAACATAGTTTGATTCGGGATGGCAATCAGAGGCCATCGGTGGTGTCCGATCGGAGATCGAACATGCACACATTAGCTACACGTCATTCACTCTCTCATTCACTCTCCCAAATTCACTCTCCCAATCATACTCTTAATTTCATGTACGTTGACAGACATTTTTCAACGTTTCAATTTCAGCGGTTGATCTAAAAATATTTATTCGTTATGAGCATTTTACGATTTTTTAGATAGCAATTTTTAGTCAGTTTCTTTAGATAATGAGTTTGGATACAATAGATATATTTCCCTATTATAATGGTTCAAATTAAATATGCATATGCCGTTATATTCTAGAAGATATACCAATCCATGTCTATCAATATTTTAACTCAATTACGATTCAGGTTGTTTAATTGGATTCTAAGTACTTTTGGCCAATAGATTTCTAACCAACAATAATCTCGTTTTTTAGTCAGTGGAGTAGCTTAAAAGTGATGCCGAGTGGAAAAGTATGAAACCACTAGTAGATCCATTTCCAACTGCATTATAGAACAGGTTAAAACTGCTGGACTAGAGTGTCGAAAGGTCGAAGCGGCCCGGGGTTGTAAATGAATTAAGTCGCTCGTGAACTATTCGGAGCTCGATTCGATAGAAACTCGTTCGAGCTCGTTTAATAAAGCTCGTTAATATTAACGAATCAAACTCAAACTCAGCAGTATTCGGCTCGTTAGCTCGGTGAACAGACTCGTTAATAAGCTCGTGAGCTAGTTCGTAAAATATAAAATTAATATTTAATATTAAATATATAATTTTGATATTTTTATATTTAATAAATATAAAATATCCAATAAAACTAATTTGTATGAATAAAATCATAGATTTTAATAAATATTTTATATTTTTTAGAATATATAATTTATTTTTTCTTGATAAATAATTTAATTAATAATTTATATTTGATAAGTTCATTTATGGCTCGAATATGCCGCGAGCCATCATTATATTCGATAAATTAAGCTCGAACTCGGCTCGATAATAAACGAATCAAATTCAAACTCTCAGGTATTCAACTCGGCTCGATTCAATTATCGTCCTAGGCTAAGTTGTCAACTCCTCAAAATTGAGTCATCGCCCATCCAACTAGACTTCCAGAGTTTGAGTGTGACGTCGCTGGACGAAGCGAGTGTCTGATTGGGTGGCTACCCCCAGTCCAAGTGGGTCGTCGGCCAGGCATTAAGATGAGAGGATTTTACATCCCCTGCAAGTCTACATGTGAGAGACTTTTCTATTTATTCTCTTGATTTCATTCAAATTTCTAACAATTAGTCTGTATGCATTATTAAGGATGGGAGGAACAAGACCAATTCCAATTCAATATCCAATAATTTCATATTAATGATGATTATTGTATTCTCCTAAAATTCTATCTAGAGCTATCGAATTTTATTTTTTTTCATACTATTTTATGCTCATCCAGTATTATTTTGTATTTTCCATAAGAATGCATTTTTCTCCTTTGATTTATTTATTTCTTCTTACTCAAGTCGAAATGTTCTATATTATTCTATTTAAATGATAAATTAAAGAAAAAAATAATTATTAATAAATAGAAAATAATAATTGCATGAGAATTTTTTCCAGATTTGTATCTCCTTTGGTGCAAGTAAATTACTACATCACAACCATTTATGCACTTTAAAAATAGCAAACGGGATCTCGAAACTCCCTTGTCTCCGTGCCCAACTCGTCGACAATGGTCGGCGAATCATCCGATCATCGATCGGACACCATCGACGGTCTCCGATCGCCGTCCCAAATCAAACAGTACTCTGGGTTTATGGAGAATGGATCGGGATCATCGCAATCGCGATCTCACCGGATTCGACGATGAATCCGACAAGATCGCGATTGTGGTGATTCCCGATGGATTCATCATACCCTAAGGTATAATTTGGTTCGGGACAACGATCGAAGACCGCCGGTGATGTTTGATCGACGATCGAAGATTGTCGGCGAGTTAGGATATGCGGACAGAGAGAGTTTCGGGACATAGAATTCATATTCTAAAAATTATAAAATATAATTCATAGATTTTTAATACTAATTGTACGTGATTTAGAAAAAAAAATATTTTTTAAAAATTATTAAATGCTTTTTTTTTTTTTTTAGCCTAGAGCCTCGAGGAACCTCGAGACCCATGTCTCACAGCAAAATATAAAGAATGAGATATGTTATATCCGTTGAAAATTACTCTCAATATTTATTAGAGTAAATAACCATGCAGTTACTAACTACATTCGCTAATTAATCCATGGATAACAATAATATATAAGAGATTTTCATATACATTACTAAAAAAACGAACATTTAATGAACCCCATCAGCTTCGCCGTCCATCAGCTTCGAAACAACCCCATCAGCTGCGCTGTCCCTTCTCCCGACCCCTCTCTCTCTCTCTCTCTCTCTCTCTCTCTATATTGAAACGAACACGTTATTTGTCGAATCAAAATAAATAACCATTAAATTGAGGATATAATTAAAAGTAACTTCCTATACTACTTCAAATTAGTAAATCTAACTTATATACATAGTAAAAGTCTTCCCGTTCAAAACTTCTTCGTAACTCCCGTTCCTAAACGCCTCGCTGGCTGAGCAACGTCGGCTTTACTCGACTCCGAACAGGAGTTATGAATCATCTCCTCCTCCTTGCGCTAACTCTTCCGCCGTTTCTTCTCCAATCCATGCTTGGAGGAGAGGGAGAGAGTACGAAGAGGCGATTTTGCTCTAGTGGTCGATTGTGGTCGCGAGGATGGCTCGATCCGTGTGCGTCATCCTGTTCCTCACCTTCATCACCGTCGGCATGATCCTGGGTCCGTTTCCTTTTCCCCTTTCTCTACTGGGTCTTATCGTTTTTTGAAATCGTGGTCGGTGTGGCACATCTGACCAGAATCGCTATATATGCTATCTTTCCGGTCCTATTTATAAAGAATGCCAAGGTAGAAAGAACACGACATATAGTTAGTAGATAACCAAAGTAAAAAAACCATAATATATCATGTAGCCAATTTATTGCTCTATATTCTTCTTTGATTATCCCACATGACTTGTTTCTTGTTTTTCCTTGAAATTAAATTTATCTCCATGCGAAACTAGGAACCTAAATGTAAATATCATTCATATTAGGGTCCTACTTTAATTTTTAGATTGATTAATAAGATATAGAGTTAGAGGGGACTACTTAATTTGATGAATTAGTGATAAGCTTTCATGAACGAGCTTGATACATAGCTCTCAATGGTCCTTTAAAAAATAAAATAACCAAACACGTTTGAACACTAGCGTGCTCAGTTTGTTTCATTAATGTTTTTGAATAAAGTTCATGATCAATTCATAAATGAACTTATTTATATGTCTAAAGTTTAATTATGATCTTATTTCTTCATATATATATATATATATATATATATATATATATAAATATAAGGCATATCTTAATTGTTTTAACAAATGTTTGAATTTCGTCATGCTTGGCGACATAGATTGAATTTATCATTTTGTTTCTTGGACGAAACACAAAACAAGGTGATGCAAGTGAAATGTCATACTCCATTTGCGTCGAAATAGTGTTGCCCATGTTGAGAAGGATTAGGTAGTACAGATTAGTCTTAGTTGATACAGAGGATGACTAGACTAATCAAATATAGTTTATCCCATGAGGCTTCAAATGATTTAGTTGGTCATGCGGAGGGAAAGGAGAGGAAAAAGACAAATTTCGTTAACCTGGATTTTGGGCTAAATTTTATTTTATCTCTGGATTTTAGTTTAGGGTAAGTTTTAGTTGAACCTCAAATTTTACAGTAAATTTAATTTCAATCCTGGATTTTTAGAGTAAGTTCCATGGGTTGAATTAGGGTTTTATCAATTGTTTATAATTACATCAATTAATTGATTAACCAATTTTAATCAAACAATAAAATTAACTTATTTTAATCAATTAATATATTTAATTATTGTAATCAGTTAATTCTTGATAAGTTTATCAATTAACCAATTTCAAGAATTAGTTTCCAGTACTTTAATTCATAATACTGTAACAATTAATTATATATAGATTCTGTAATTAATTAATACTATAATTATCCATATATGAGTTAAGATTATGTTAAATGGACATGTGGAGGAATAAGTATCAATTAAAATTATTTAATTTGGGTGTTAGAAAACTATGAGAACGTCACAAGAATATTGCAAGAATTGATTCTCGAACATGATGCATAGCAATTATCCAGGAGATTTTTGTAGTAGTTTTTATTCCTCTTAAATATTAATGAAAATATTTGCTTTAAATTGATATAAAATCATATCTGAAAGTACATAAGGACCTATTTGTAGGAAATCCTCTCTCAACATGTCCCATATGAAAGTAGCTAATACAACTATAAGGTCGTCTTTCCTAGAACGGAAGGAAATAGCTAAGGAAAGAAAAAGGTAGTTTGAGAAAATTTATAGGACAGAATTGTGATATATTTTCCATCCATTGTTTCCTTGGAAGGAAGCAAAAGAGGGAGAAACACCTAAATCTTAAAAATGTATTCATTAAAAACATTAAGATTTAAGATTTAGACATTTATTTCTTTCTCCTTTTCCTCAATGAATTTGGGGATACACTCTTCATGTAAGCACTTAAAGGAGTTCCACTTTGTTCTTGGGGTTCCTAAAACAATTACTTTGTCTCAAGCAACAAAGGATTTTTTTATTGTTCTGTAAAGTTAAGACAATAGAATAGTTGTTTTCAATCTTCTTAATGTTCATGATTCAATCTTTAACTGTTTTCATGCTTGTAATGCCTGCAGGTACTTTCCTCCAGTTGTTACAATTCTGGAATTTGTCAAAGTCATCTGGTATAATTTCTTCTTGAATGGGCTTGCAGTTAATCTACTCTTGATGCTTTAATTGAAGTTCTCAGGGAGCAATACTTTGTTGTATTCAAGACTCTTAGTTCAAATACTCCCTAATCTCTCCGGTAGAATTATTTTGTGTGACTTTAATAAGATAATCATGTAATTTCTTAACACGTCCATGAAGTTTATGCTAGTTTTTAAAGCTAACACGAACCAAGTTTCTCTTCTATTGCAACTATATATTTTGATTAAGTAATACAGCTTTCCAGTATCCAAGTTTTGTTCTAGAGTGATAACTTAGGGTGTTTACACACTTCCTAATTATATTAGATTTCAATTACTAGATAAGATGACATATTTAGCTAAGGAAGAATGATGCGATATGTGTGGTAGTAGTTGTCTAACTTGCCTTTACCATGTACATTAACTTCAAACTATTTCCATTTTTATATCTGGGTCAATCTTGTTTTTTTTCTCAATGATGATTTCCACTGTTGCGTGCTTTTCAAAAAACTTGTTTTAGATGAAACTGTTGGTCACTGTTACAATGTCTCTTATCAAATTTCTACATTTCAAAGGGTGTATGATTAGGGTTTCATGATATTTTCATTCAGATGTTTTTTATTGTTATATATAGTCTAGGTAATATCTAAGAATTTGAGTCCACCTTCACATACATAAATTAGAGGAATGCAAAATCCTAATAAGTTGAAGAACTTTGCAAAATGATCTTCGTTTTTCAATGAGTTGAAGCTTTTACTGATTTAGTATCATACACTATGAGCAAAGTTCCAATCTTTCTTAACAAACTACTTGTCCTAGGCCCTTCTTCCTGGGTGTCCAATAAACAGTCCGCTTTCCTTCATCTTGGACTGGTATGTTTTTTGCTTCCTTTCAAAATGATGAAATACTTATTCACCTTTTCTTGTTGTTTATTTTTACAAAATAATTTTTGTTAACATCATCTAGCCAACCCCTAATTTTTGGGAAAAAATAATTGGGACAAATATGATGATGATGATGATGATGGTGTGTTTTTGCCGACGGCAGATTACTTCTTTTAATGACTTTAGTTCCTTGCAAAAATGGCCTTTGCCTTGTGTAGAGCGGATGATAAAAAGCCGCAGAACATAGTTGGTTCTTGTTCAAATTTTTAATGGACTAGATTTATTTCAAGTTTCAGCATGCAATTTTTGTCTCTTTCCTATAATGCACGCTGTCATGGGGTTCATCCAGGTCTGGACCATGACTTGGTTTTCCATATTTGAAAATTAGAAGTGAAAGGAATTAACAAATTCTCTTAAGGCCTACAAAATTAACTTGGATATTTGTCCGTCTGCTTGCTTTCGCTTGAAGAATGTAATTAGCTGAAAGTTGTGAGGGATAGAGTGAGAGATTGGAGATAACTATATTTAATTTAACTAAAAGAGACCAAATTATTTGAGTATAGTTGATGATATAATCATAATTAAAGCAAAATGATGGATAAGATTTATGTAGCCGGCTCAATGATGGATAAGCTAAATGTCTAAATCTTAAATCTTAATGTTTTTAATGAATACATTTTTAAGATTTAGGTGTTTCTCCCTCTTTTGCTTCCTTCCAAGGAAACAATTGGATGGAAAATATATCACAATTCTTGCCTATAAAATTTCTCAAACTACCTTTTCTTTCCTTAGCTATTTCCTTCCGTTCTAGCAAAGACGGCCTTATAGTTGTATTAGCTACTTTCATATGGGAAATGTTGAGAGAGGATTTCCTACAAATAGGTTCTTATGTACTTTCAGATATGATTTCATAACAATTTAAAGCAAATATTTTCATTAATATTTAAGAGGAATAAAATTACTACAAAAATCTCCTGGATAATTGCTATGCATCAAGTTCGAGAATCAATTCTTGCAATATTCTTGTGACATTCTCATAGTTTTTTAACATCCAAATTAAATAATTTTAGTTGATACTTATTTCTCCACATGTCCATTTAACATAATCTTAACTCATATATGGATAATTATAGTATTAATTAATTACAGAATTAATATATAATTATTTGTTACGGTATTAATTAATTAAAGTACTGGAAACTAATTCTTGAAATTGGTTAATCGATAAACTTATCAAGAATTAACTGATTACAATAAATTAAATATATTAATTGATTAAAATAAATTAATTTTATTGTTTGATTAAAATTGGAAAATCAATTAATTGATGTAATTATAAACAATTGATAAAACCCTAATTTAACCCATGGAACTTACTCTAAAAATCCAGGATTGAAATTAAATTTACTGTAAAATTTGAGGTTCAACTAAAACTTATCCTAAATTAAAATCCAGAGATAAAATAAAATTTAGCCCAAAATCCATGTTAATGAAATTCCGTATGACCAACTAAATCATTTGAAGCCTCATGGGATAAACTATATTTGATTAGTCTAGTCATCCTCTGTATCAACTAAGACTAATTTGTACTACCTAATCCTTCTCAACATGGGTAACACTATTTCAACGCAAATGGAGTACGACATTTCACTTGCATCACATTGTTTAGTGTTTCGTCCAAGCAACAAAATGATAAATTCAGTCAATGTCGCCAAGCATGACGAAATTCAAACATTTGTTAAAACAATTAAGATATGTCTTATGTTTATATATATATATATATATATATATATATATATATATATATATATATATATAAATATAAAGAAATAAGATCATAATCAAACTTTAGAAATATAAATAAGTTCATTTATGAATTGTTCATGACCTTTATCCAAAAACATTAATGAAACAAACTGAACACACTAGTGTCCAAACGTGTTTGGTTATTTTATTTTTTAAAGGACCATTGAGAGATAAGTAGCAAGCTCGTTCATGAAAGCTTATCACTAATTCATCAAATTAAGTAGCCCCCTCTAACTCTATATCTTATTAATCAATCTAAAAATTAAAGTAGGACCCTAATATGAATGGTATTTACATTTAGGTTCCTAGTTTCGCATGGGGATAAATTTAATTTCAAGAAAAAACAAGAAACAAATCATGTGGGATAATCAAAGTAGAATATAGAGCAATAAATTGGCTACATGATATATTATGGATTTTTTGCTTTGGATATCTGCTAAAATATGTCGTGTTCTTTCTGCCTTGGAATTCTTTATAAATAGGATCGGAAAGATAGCATATATAGCGATTCTGGTCAGATGTGCCACACCGACCACGATTTCAAAAAACGATAAGACGTAGTAGAGAAAGGGGAAAAAGAAACGGACCCAGAATCATGCCGACGGTGATGAAGGTGAGGAATAGGATGACGCAGATTGATCGAGCCATCCTCGTGATCACAATCGACCACCAGAACAAAATCGCCTCTTCGTACTCTCTCCCTCTCCTCCAAGCATGGATTGGAAAAGAAACGGCGGAAGAGCTAGGGCAAGGAGGAGGAGATGATTTATGACTCCTGTTCGGAGTCGAGTAATACCGATGTTGCTCAGCCGACGAGGCGTTTAGGAACGGGAGTTACGAAGAAGTTTTGAACGGGAAATTTGGTTGGCTTTCCCATTCAAAACTTCTTCCTAACTCCTGATCCTAAACGTCTCGCCGGCTGAGCAACGTCGGCTTTATTCGACTGCGAACAAGAGTCATGAATCATCTCCTCCTCCTTGCGCTAGCTCTTTCGCCGTTTCTTCTCCAATCCATGTGCGGAGGAGAGGGAGAGAGTACGAAGAGGCGATTTTGCTCTGGTGGTCGATTGTGGTCGTGAGGATGGCTCGATCCTCCGGCTTGCGTCGCCGCCTCCGCTGTCGCCCGTCGTCTGGCGCGCCAAAGAAGAAGACGAGAAATTAATAAAAATGAATTAATAGAGGAAATGTAAATTAAAAAAAAAAAATCACGCGCTGCCGCGCAGGGGCGCGCATGGGTTGGGGTGCAGGAGATCACCTCTTTATATATATATATATATATATATATATATATATATATATTAAAAAATTAGAATACGGTTTTAACCTCAATTTCCCTGTCTAATCGTCAAATACTGACCGGTCATCCCCAACCCTTGGGCTCGGAGGGGCAGTCAAGAAAGGTCCCTTTTTCCTCGGGACAGGAGTCGCAAAGCAACAACACAGTAGAAAGGCTTGCCCTTCTCAGCAACTTCGCTTCCCCTCTCATGTTCCTCCATTCTAACTGCATCATCAAAGACAAAATTAGCTCAAGTAATAATAATAATAATAAATTAACTAGAATCAGAATGGCACTCTAAATCCCACTTCGCCAGTGCCTTCAGGGTAAAAATAAGTCCAGAACTACTTGCCCTAAAAGCCGAATAGGGTTTCAAATGAAATAACTTTTGCTCGATAGCGAATACCACCAAAGAAACAACCTCCATTAGATCCACAAGCGGAAAAGGAAGAAACTTTAGGCTTCAAGTCATCAATAAAAAGAAGAAAACCCTGGTGACAACTAACACCATTCTGATCTTTCCACAACTGCTGTTAAATGCGAGAGGAAAAAATGCACACGCAGCAAGACATTACAAAGGAAAAGAACCACAGCCCTATGACTATAACAAAGACCGAATCCAGAAGAGCGAGATGATAAGAAGAGCAGAAGAATGCTAACAAAAAAATTACCTTTCATGCTCTCCTTCACCGTGAAAGCATCCTGCGGGGGAGTGAAGCTGCGGGGCGATTTAGAGGAGCCGACCAGCTCCCGAGAAAAGAAATGGACAAACACTATTCACCCGGATATTCTACCTTTTGTAGAATTGGTTATTCAATTGGATCTGGGAGGGTGCCGCCTAATTTAAATCTTTGCCACCAATAAAAATGATGGTACAGAAGTGGGTAGATTCGTAGTGTCTGCCCTTAGAGTATAATGCAGTATCTAGTGAAGTAGGTGTGTATATTTATTTGCGCTATTTATTTTCTAAATTAGTTTCATATATTTCTCAGATCTACCCCAAAAAGCATCTGCCTTCGGGGCGGAGCTAAGATATTGGTTCAGTGTAGACAAATTACGATTATCGTGGACGGACACATTACAAAGAGCACCTTCCTCAGTCTAGCTCCGACGACTGGCTTGATAATAGTGCCGGCCAAAATAACTCATGACCTCTTACCTTGTGAGTTGTGTTCACAGATAACAAAGAATTTTTTTAGAAAGAGATTAGCATAAACGACAAATAAATAATCTTTAAAAATTATCTCAAATAATGATGCTTCTTGAGTTGTAAATAAGGTCCATTATCCCGATAACTGATATGACTACTATTTCGTAATGATTGTTAATGATGTATAATTTCTGATGCCCTGCAGTATGTTGCCATTAGTTGTAAAATGAATACAAGGGCATATGCCATGGAGTTTGTAGTAAAGCAAACAATTGAATTATTATTTTAGCAAGTTTATTCTAATCAGTATTTTGATCACTTTATTAAAGTGTTTTCCATGATTTCAAAATCAATCTTCACAGTATAAGACTAAAGTCTATGCAATGTCCTAAGACAACACAAATTAACAATACTTCAAGTCAAGTTGATATACTCAAAAGACCCTGAAAAAAAAATTATGGAAGGAACTGATGCTATCAAGTATCCTTCTTTTTATTTTTTAACGCTCTTTTATTGTTTTCCATTTTATTTTTGATTCGATCAAATAAGAACCAATTCAGTTAATAGGGAACCTACCAGTACTCTTAATAAGGTTTTATGTTAAAATGTTTTTATTGACCAATATTTTTTTTTGTCCGGGGCCCAGTGTGGGCAGCCTTTACTGGCTCCGCCCATGTCTACCTTTAAATGCCCTAAAAGAATTTTAATTTTTTTTTACGCTGCTTAAGTACCCTTTGTAAGAAGACTTTGTTACATGCATTCCTGTATTCCTAAGGGAAAAAAACAAAGACGATTATTCACTCAGCGTCTCTGTTAATATAGAGTCAATATGAAAATTATGAGAATTACAAACTCTATCAATGACTAGCGTATAAGGGAGAGTAGACATCTAACTTTATTAAGATTTGACTTTCAAACTTTATGATCACAACACCTCATGCGTTAATAATCAATTTATCCGTCAGAGACTTGTTGTGTGTATTTCTTTATCTAAGCAATGTTGTTATTACGGCTTTTTACCAAAGGGCGTACCCAAGAATTGATATTTACCAAAAGGCGTAGCATGGTTTCATTTTTACCAAAGGGCGCACTGATTTTAGTGAACTTCCTCTTATACCCCTCCTGCTAACTACGACCTTTCTCTTTCTCTCTCAGTAACGAATTCCGAGACGTCTGAACATGCATTTTTAGACCTTTTATTTTAAAATAATATATTATGTAATCAACTAAAAAATGTGAGGTAAAAATCGAAAAAATATTTCAATTAAAAAAATCTCATCCAACATGATTTAAAAATATAAATAGATAATTTTTTATATTTGATTAATATAAATTAAAATATTTAATAATATTTAATAAATATATTAATATATATAAAAATTAAAATCGGTTGATTTCAGGCAGCGCTGGGCCTGAAATCTTTTGATTCAGACCCACATTAGGCCTGAAATCTTTCGATTCAGGCCCGACGCGGACTCAAATTTTTTTTCTATTTTAAAAATATATTAATATATAAAAAAACCTATCAAAACACGTAATTTCATATTAAAACGCAGGGAGGGCCTGAAGTCATGCTAGGAGGGTCTGAAGTCACGTTGGATTTCAGTTTTTGATTTCAGGCCCACGTTGGGCTTGAAATCTTTTGATTCAGGCCCGACGTGGACTCAAATTTAGTTTTCTATTTTAAAAATATATTAATATTAAAAAAAATCTATCAAAACATGTAATTTCAGATTAAAACGCAGGGTCTGAAGTCACTCTAGGAGGGCTTAAACACAATCTTGGATAAATGTAAGTAAATTAAATTAAAATATCAATAGTTCTAGTTAGAGTTGAGCTAGGAGATGATATTTTTTGGTGTCCAAACTTCTAATGATTATAAATTATGTTGCAATAGGGGAGTTTTAATCTATCAGTGGGTTTTCACCAAAACCACTGATAGACCTAGGATATTTGGATTTCTCAAAATCCAATATCAATAATTAAAGTTGAGCTAGGAGATGATATTTTTGATGTCTAAACTTCTAATGATTATAAATTATGTTGTAATAGAAGATTTTTAGGTTTATAATTGAGTTTTCACCAAAATCCACTGATGGACCTAGGATATTTGGATTTCTCAAAATCCAATATCAATAGTTAGAGTTGAGCTGGGAGATGGTATTTTTGATGCCCAAACTTCTAATGATTATAAATTATGTTGCAATAAGAGATTTTTAGGTCTATCAGTGGGTTTTGGTGAAAACCCACTGATAGACCTAGGATATTTGGATTTCTCAAAATTCAATATCAATAGTTAGAGTTGAGCTAGGAGATGGTATTTTTGATGTCCAAACTTCTAATGATTATAAATTATGTTGCAATAGAAGTTTTCTAGAATGAATCAGTGGGTTTCGGTGAAAACTCACTGATGGACCTAGGATACTTGGATTTCTCCATACTTGATATCTCTATTTAGAATTTACTTAGGAGATATTATTTCTGATGTGCAAACTTAGTATCAATAATTTTCAGTTATGTTCTCTAACCGTATCAGTTGGCACACAAAGATATATAAATATGACTGCATCTTGGGCACAGTTAAAAGAAACATCTCTTTCAACATGATTTCAAAAATATAAAGAGATAATTTTTTATATTTAATTAATCTAAATTAATATAATAAATAATATTTAATAAATATATTAATATATAAAAATCCTATCAAAACACGTATTTTTATATTCAAACGCTGGGCCCGAAGTCATCCTAGGAGGGCCTGAAGTCAAATAACTTCAGACCCTATAAATAAATAATTTAATAAACAATGATTAAATATTAAAAAAAATATTTTTAAAATAAAAGAATTTTCAGTGCCCCTCGGCCTGAAGTCAGATGACTTCAGGTCCACACTAGGCCAGAAGTCGGATGACTCAGGCCCTCCATCAGTTTTTTTTTTTTCAAGCAAACGGCTGAAGTTTTTTTTGTTCAACACTTGAATTGCTATGTTTCCAGAGAGTCATAAGATTCTGTTGTCGGGATTAAGCAGCAGATATTGTTTAGACACATCAAACTTCAACCGTTTGCATGAAAAAAAAAATTGAGGGAGGGATAGGGCCTGAAGTCATCGGACTTTAGGCCCACGATGACTTCAGGCCCAGCGTGGGCCTGAAGTCAGATGACTTCGGGCCCAAGGGCACTAAAATTTTTTTTATTTTAAAAATATTTTTTTATATTTAATCATTATTTATTAAATTAATTATTTATAGGGTCTAACGTTATTTGACTTTAGGCACTCCTAAGATGACTTCGGGTCCTGCGTTTGAATATAAAAATACGTGTTTTGATAGGGTTTTTATATATTAATATATTTATTAAATATTATTTATTATATTAATTTAGATTAATCAAATATAAAAAATTATCTCTTTATATTTTTGAAATCATGTTGAAAGAGTTGTTTCTTTAAACTGTGCCCAAGATGCAATCATATTTATATATCTTTGTGTGCCAACTGATACGGTTAGAGAACATAACTGAAAATTATTGATACTAAGTTTGCACATCAGAAATAACAACTCCTAAGTAAATTCTAAATTAGGGGTGTCAAGAATCAACATGACCCGACGACCCAACCCGAATCGACCCGAAAAAAATCGGGTTCGGGTTGAAAATTTTCGGGTTCGGGTCGGGTTCGGGTTGGGGGTTTCGGGTTGAAAAATTTCAGGTTGGGTTCGGGTCGGGTTCGGGTCGGGTTCGGGTTCGGGTCGGGTTCGGGTTGACACGAATTTAATATTTTATGGATTTTTTGGGGTTAAATCAAATTTTATTTTGAAAATTAAGATATTTTTATGTATATTAATATCAATATAGTATGATCATGATGAAGTATTGAGATAAAAGTGAAGAATTATAGAGAAAATGGCGAAAAAAAAACATTTTGAATCGGTTTTTTCGGGTTATTCGGGTCGGGTCGGGTTCGAGTTCGGGTTTGGGGGTTTCGGGTTGAAATCGGGTTCGGGTCGGGTTCGGGTTGGGAGTTTAAAAAAAAAAATTTCCCAACCCGACCCGAACCCGACTCGACCCACCCGAATTGACACCCTTATTCTAAATAGAGATATCAAGTATGGAGAAATCCAAGTATCCTAGGTTCATCAGTGAGTTTTCACCGAAACCCACTGATTCATCCTAGAAAACTTCTATTATAACATAATTTATAATCATTAGAAGTTTGGACACCAAAAATACCATCTCCTAGCTCAACTCTAACTATTGATATTGAATTTTGAGAAATCCAAATATCCTAGGTCTATCAGTGGGTTTTGGTGAAAATCCACTGATAGACCTAAAAATCTCCTATTGTAATATAATTTATAATCATTAGAAGTTTGGACACCAAAAATACCATCTCTAGCTCAACTCTAACTATTGATATTTTAATTTAATTTACTTACATTTATCCAAGATTGTGTTCAGACCCTCCTAAAATGACTTCAGACCCTGCGTTTTAATATGAAATTATGTGTTTTGATAGGTTTTTTATATATTAATATATTTTTAAAATAGAAAAAAAATAAATTTGAGTCCACGTCAGGCCTGAATCAAAAGATTTCAGGCCCAACGTGGGTCTGAAATCAAAAATTGAAATCCAACGTGACTTCAGGCCCTCCTAGCGTGACTTCAGACCTTGTGTTTTAATATAAAATTACGTGTTTTGATAGGTTTTTTTATATATTAATATATTTTTAAAATAGAAAATAAATTTGGGTTCACGTCGGGCCTGAATCAAAAGATTTCAGACCCAACGTGGGCCTGAATCAAAAGATTTCAGGCCCATGCTGCCTGAAATCAACATATTTCAGTTTATATATATATATTAATATATTTATTAAATATTATTTAATATATTAATTTATATTAATCAAATATAAAAAATCATCTATTTATATTTTTAAATGACGTTGGATGAGATATTTTTTAATTAAAATATTTTTCGATTTTTACCTTACGTTTTTAGGTGATTACATAATATATTATTTTAAAATAAAAGGTCTGAAAAAGCATGTTCAGACGTCTCGAAATTCATTACTGAGATAGAGAAAGAGAAAGACAGTAGTTAGCGGGAGGGGTATAAGAGGAAGTTCACTAAAATGAGTGTGCCTTTTGGTAAAAATGAAACCATGGTACGCCTTTTGATAAATACCAATTCTTGAGTACGTCTTTTGGTAAAAAATCGTTGTTATTATACATGTAGTGATACGTAGATGCCTTCAAGCCTATGATGTGTTGGTAAAAAATGGGATGGAATTAGTAGGTAACGAGAGTTTAAATATCATCTAAAATATATTATACTTGAGATGTTTAAAAAATTCATGATATTAGGTCATCCGTCAAGACTCCTCCATGCTTTCCGATAAAACTTGAGATGTTTAAAAAATTCATGACATTAGGTCGTCCGTCAAGACTCATCCATGCTTTCCAATTTATCATGTGTCCGATGCAAAATTTTTATAGGACTAGACGTTTAGATCAATCTCTTTCAAAATTAATCTAATTATAAAAATTAAATAACTAGAGATGGTTCGATATTGACACAACCTCTTGTTTGTGAGGGGGAACTCACTGTGATCACAAAGATAGTAAGTAACCATTGATAGAAAAGAAAGAGGGACTCATTGGTTACAATTTGTAATCAAGGGTTCGATATTTGATGGTTTAAAAAAATACTGACTTAATTTTAATTTTTCAAAGTGGTTATGGTTTATGGTTCAAAACCATTAGTTAATTCACGATAGTTCAAAATTTTTATTTAAATTATCTATGCATCCCTTTAGGATATATGGAAATCAAAGTCTATTAATTCACTTACCTTTCTATTTTGTTCTCATAGTATTAGTCCTTCAATATCAAACTCTTTTATCTTGTCGTTCGAAAATTGTATTTCTTATATTTTTATTGTAGCTCTCATCCAAAGAGTTCAAGAAACAAAATAGATCATCTTTTGTTATGATAAAGAGGATGAGAAAATTTTAAGTCTTCCACAATCACCAAGTAAAATATCGAAATCTAACTCGCTTAATTCTCAAATTTCTATTTAGAATTTCGGAATTTTCGTAAATGCTTCCTCATAAACATCATAGCATTGAACACAATGGCCCAGAAGGCCACAAGAGAGTGTTTGAATCTCATAAGGTAAGAAGCTCACAAATAAAAGGAATAAATGTTAATTTAAGATTAGGGGGAAAATCTAAATATTTTTGTCAAAGTCAAGGTGAAGATATGAGTTTAGATAAAAATTTTCAGCTTTAAATTTGTTTATTAAGTCTGAAAATAACAGATACGTGTTTTTGAAGAATAATTTTTTAAAAAAAATACTTCGAAATTTTTTTTAAAAAAAAATTATAATGAGTATTTCCACTATATCTGAATCATGAAAAATTAGATCAATAAACATAAATTATTAAGTCTATTTTTTTTTGAAATTTTAATTTCAAATTTTGGCCGAAAATATTTGAAAAATATTAACATAACTTTTGTAAAAGAATTCTGCACATAAAAAAAACTTATTAGTTTAAAATAAATTTTGGAACCCAAAATAAATTCCTGTCGACAGGATTAATTAAAAACTTAGGCAGAATATAGCTTTTGGGTACTTTTTTAAATTGACCCTTATGATTTTTAAAATACCAATTTAAATTATCAGGAAAGCTATTTTTCTTTTGGCGTAAATATGCAATATCAAGTTCTAATTTTTGCACTAAGTTTTTCAAATTATCATTTTCATTTTTCAAAATATCAGAAGAGGATGTAAGTGTTAATTCATCTTTCAATTTTCAATTTTCTTTTTCTAATCTACAATTAGATTTGAGCAAGGCTTTAACTCCTGCATATAATTGATCATGAGGAAGAAAACAAACCTCACTTACCGGGTCGCTTTCGAAAAGCGAGGTTCCTCTTTCGTCATCGGTTTCTTCTGACGTCTCTCCCCCTTCATCAGTGCTCCCTTCTTGATGATTTGCCATCAGCGCAAGTCCCGCGTATTCTTGACTTTCCGACTCTTCTGATGAGGACTCATCCCAGGTGGCCTTCAGTGCCTTTTTCTTCTTTGACTGGTTTTTGAGTTTAGGACACTGGTCCTTCAGGTGTCCCTCCTCTTTACAGTTGTAGCATCTGATTATTCGCTTCTTTGGGGACCGTCTTCTTTTCTGCGTTCTTAAAAATTTGTTAGCTTTAAAAAAACTTTTAAAAGAACTTACCATTTTTGTTGTTTCGTCGTCAGTTGAGGATTCCTCGTCAAGTTGGATCTTCCTTGTGTTCAGTGCGACGATGCCTGCTTTCTTATTCTTTTCTACAAAACGAGATTCGTGAAGTTCCAAAGTAGAAAATAATTGCTCTAATGTACTAACCGTTAAATCTTTTGAATTGAAATATGCATCGATTACCGAGGTCCATTCCGGGGTTCTTAGAAATGCGTTTAAAACGTACCTTTGAGCATCGCGACTTGTTACCTTTTCTCCGAGGTTCTCAAGGTCGGTGATTAGTTCTTTTACCTTAGCATGTAGATGTGCAACTGATTCTCCATCCTCCATCCGGAGGTTTGTCAGTTGGCTTCGAAGAAGGCCTCGTCGCGCCAATTTTGCATCTGAGGTACCTTCATGTAATTCTAGGAATTTCTCCCAGAGCTCTTTTGCCGAGTTGTAATTTCCGATGTGGTTGACTTCTTGTGCGGGAAGAACGGCTAGTAGATGAAATTCCGCTTTGCCGTTTGCTACAAAGTCTACTTGCTCCTTCTTAGTCCACGACTCTATTTCTTTATCCTTGTCGTTGTTGTCTTTTGGAACTGAAAAACCATTTTTCATAATTAATAGCAGTTCAATATCTGTTTTAAAAAATACCTGCATTCGGCGCTTCCACATCGCGAACTCCCCCTCAAACTTTGGCGGGTAGATTACGGCTCCAACCATTTTCTTGAAATTGCTGCAGTCGGCGGTTAGTCCTTCTGCGGCGACCTTGGCTCTGATACCACTTGTTGGACTGGGTTGGACCGGCTAGAGGGGGTGAATAGACGGAAAAAAAATATAAAAAAAATGGAGGCACTCGTCTTTTATAAAAAACTTGGTCGCAACTAAGAACGTTGCTTCCAAGGCAGTGGACGCTCAATTAAAATCTCCTTGTGGCGGAGAAGCCTTACAACAAAAGCATGCTAGACTTTAGAGAGAATTACAAGAATGAATTGAATGAGAAAAAAAAACAAAACCTCTAAGTCTATTTATAGCCTAAGAGAATGAATCTGGATTGTTGATTGTTGATGACTTTTCTCTTGGCCGTTGATCCATGGATGTAATCTGGATGGTTGATCTTGGATGAGATTAACTGCATCCATTGGATTTGATTAAAGGATAATGTAAGATTATCTTTTAAGAAATAAAGTTTTAATTAAAACTTTATCTTTCCGCTCGTGTTGGCTGTTTGAATTTCCATGTGGCTATTCTAATCTCTAAGTAGCAATATCAGAATTACATTACTGCCATCGCCCTTTATCCCAAATGGTAAGTGGTTTACGGTAGAACGTTGATGTCTCGGGTTCGATCCTTCTTGGCTCCAAATGATTTTCTCTTTTCTTTTGGGCATTGAACCAGTCTTTTTGAATATTGGCAATCTTTTAGTGCAATCACCCTTTATCCCAAATGGTAGTTGGGTTAGAGTTTGATGATGAGGTTTTGGGTTCGATCCTCCTTGGCACTAAATAACTTTTTCTTTTCTTTTGGGCGCTTAGACTAGTCTTTTTGATTCTTCGTCTTCTGGGTGATTTCCGGCCAACCGAAGTTAGGCTCACCCGAACCCGACTCCGGCCTTTCGCCCCTCGAGCGTCCTTCCTCCCGGCTTCTCGTCTCTCGGACACCGCGCACGTCCTTCTCGCTCCACCGTTGTACTCTTCCGCAGCTTCCACGTCCCTCGGATTGTACCAAGCCCGTCGGCTCACTTCCCCGCATAATCCTTCTCGTCTGCTACGTCTTACGCTCGACTTCCTCCGTACCTAAGCTCCTGCACACTTAGCAGAGGGATTAAACATACCAGGACCTAACTTAAATCGGTTGATCACATCAAAATCAACCAGGGGTACTTACAGATATGTTCCCCGGGAAAGAGAACAATAGGCGTCGGTTCGACCTAGGATTCATTTGAAATCCAAATTCAAAACCAAACAGCTCTGGCTGTCAATCATTAAGGCTTAAGATTGTTTGCATGTTTAGTTGTCTTGCAAGAACCTGGAGTTGGTAGCAAGATAAGAAAGCAAACGCAAAACAAACAAAGGCTGCGAAAGGACTTCCTGGGCGCCTGAATAAACCCAGGCGCCCTATATGGAGGGTGCCCTGTGTTGAGGGTGTCCATCCTAGGCGTCTGGGATGTAGGATTTTATCCCTACGCCGAATTCGCTGTTTCGTATCAGAATGGACCACTTGTGAGGCGCCTCAATGGGCTCTAAGGCTCCCGAATGCAGTGTATAAAAGAGGCTTCGACCCCTCAATTCAGAACATAAACTCTCACATCCGATTACTTATTCTTTGCAAAGAAAAAGTGCTAAAACGGAGCTCTGCGACCAAGGAGGCTCCAGGAGGAAGTGCGCGATGCTTCAGAGTTTCGGATTGGTCGGAATCGCCATCTTTTATTTAGTTTGCATTTAGTTAGAACTTGTAATTCTTTATCATTATTTTGCTTGTACTCTAAACTGTAAGACGGATTTCTCCGCTTCCGAAAATTCCGAAAAGGAGACCACTAGTGGATGGGCACTACTCGTAATTAGGCCTTGGACATACTAACCCTGGGAGGTTGGGAACCAAGTAAATCTCGCGTGTTCTTGTTGTGTTTATTTTTACTTTCATTATTCCGCTGCTACTAACAACTCTGATATTCAGCGAATGATTAGCGAAATTCCGACGAAAAGTTTACAAGTCGATATTCACCTCCCCCTCCCCCCTCTATCGACGCCACCGATCCCATAGTGTTAACTATTTACGCATAACTGACGAGATTGAGAAGTTTCTGGAGTTGAAAAAAAGGTACAGATGAATGTCTGACATACAAAATTACTCATCCTTTGGTTTCCAGCCCCCCGAGTCTTCTTCGCCGTGAAAAGGCATCCAACAGCACGAATTATGTGGACAGTCTGAGATGGACAGCATAACAAAGAAAGGCATTCCAACCTGGGTCAAGTGAAAACTGAAGATCACTCATAGATGGTATAGTGAAAAAATTGCTAACTCAAGCACGATCATATTTGCCACCTTCATAGTAACTCTCATTGCTGTTCCATTGCAGCTCAAAAAAATTATATTTCTTATTCATGGTTAGAGTAGCATTTGGCAAATTTTCTTGGAAAAACTGGATTGCAGGAGTGTCCAACTGATCTTTACTGAAGTATGAAGGAAGCAAGCGCACCCATGAAAGCAAGCTTCCAGTCTCCACTTCACAATTAGCTTTTGTTGCAGTAGTTCTGCTTTCAACTGTAAAGTTCCAAAGATCAACAACAGAAAAAAAATGTTTTATCATCAAGGGACACAAGAAGCATCTGCACCTAGACAAACTGAATCACGAGTAACCAATACAGGAGGATATAATCAACAACAAAAAAAATAACAACACTAGTTTCTTACGATGGAGTAAATTTTGTGGTCATTGTAGCTTCATTCCTTCAGGTGGTGAGCTTGTTGGCTCATTGGCGGCTCGATATGGTGGGATTATCGGTATAGTGACATGGATTACGTCTCTTCAATTTGTCAACACGCCCATTTGGGTAGTTGAGGCACCTTTTCCTTTCATGTTGCCAAGTCACCCTTTCAGGGTAGTCATCTCTAACACATAGTCATCGGACTTTATCAACACACTCCTCACACCCTTTTGGGCAAGTCATTTTCAACAGGTAATCATTAAGGTAGAGGTATGTGTTTGACTCCTTTTCTTTAAGACGGTATTACCAGCTTAAGTCTTACAATTGTGAGTAATCATCCCAATATACAATGACCTTCTTCTCAAAATAAAAGCATTATAAACCTTGAGATTTCATGAACTTTCATTGCCTTAGAACTCATAAAAAGGAGAAAGGGTGGAGAACTCAAGAGGAGAATCACAACTTGAGAATTAAGAATTGAGTTCATTGAACGACAAGAATGAGGTCTCGTTTACAGCAATTGAAAAAAAAAATGATTAACGAGGTTTTTCGAACCTCAGGCGATCGGCTCGACCCCACGAATGTTTCCCATCGGCCACTAGGGTAAATCGGGAAGCGCTCGCAGTAGGCGGTCTAGAAGACTAGCGTCTCAGGGTTCGCGTCCCATTTGGAGAAAAAATTCTTACAAATACGCCGTAGCTGGGGATCGAACCGCGGATGCCTGGGATAACGACTAGTCGGCCTACCGCTGCACCATAGCCCCGAGGGCTCGTTTACGACAATTGAGAGGGAAGTTCAAGAGGTGCAAAGACAATTTAAATGGTTAAAGGTGTTAGTTCCTGCCATGTGATCAAGGCTTAATCACAAATTTTGATGTTTGACATGTTAATGCAATCATCCTCAGGGTCAAGGTTGCCTAAGTTGACTAAGCTCAAATTCACTCGAGCTGAAATTTCAATGTTTGACAATGTGAGAGAGAAGTCAAATAAATGTTTGACTTAGGAAAGCCCTAATTGGAGATTAGGCAATGAGAAAATTCTAGCAGGAGATTAGGCAACAGAAAGTTCTAATTGGAAGTGGAAAAGTCCTATCTAGAGGTTAGAAAATGGAAAGTCCTAGGGCTAGACGGAGGAAGACTTAGTTGGGAACTAGACGATAAAAATCCTAGCGGGGCTAGGCGATGAATGACCTAGTTGGGAACTGGGCAATGGAAATCCTAGCAGGGCTAGGCGGCGGAATACCTAATTAAGAACTAAACAATGGAAATCGTAGAGCTAGATAGTGGAAAACTTAGTTGGGAACTAGACAATGGAAGTTGCAGAGATAGGTAGTGGAACCCCAAGTTGAAAATTAGGCAATGGAAGTCCTAGCAGAGCTAGGCAGTGGAAGACTTAGTTAGGAACTAAGCAATGGAAGCCCTAGCGTGGCTAGGCAAAGGAAAAGTTTAAGTGGATCAAAGGTCGACCAAATACTTGGTGATCAAAAGTCAAAAGGAAAGTTGGCAAGGGAAAAATCCAAATGGATCACGGAGAACCGAACACTTAGCACGAATAGGATGAAATTTACAAATGTGTCAAATTGAGATTTTGGAACATTCTAGGGAGATGGGGTAACTTATGTTTCTTTTGACATAATGGTTAAACGATGACACTTAGATGAAAATCTAAGTATTTTCTTTTGAGTCATAAATACTATGCTTGTGTGCCATATTACATGTCATGATATCATACTTTGAATTTATATTGTTATGAAAAATACTACATATCATGTCATACATACAACATTAAGTTATGATAGCTTTTCTTTTTTTAAAAAAAAATACTCATTTAATATATGTCATAATTATTATCATGCATTATTTCAATTCCTTACAATTAAGGTGAATGACATTAATTGATATCCCAGGTAGGAAGATCAAAGTTAAATGCCAAGATAGAAATACATGATCCCTTAGTTTAGGAAAAACCAATTTATACATCTCACTAAAACCATAAAGTGACTTGTATGTGTATTGAGATACATCAGATACAAGTGAGATATTAGAAGAATGAGTAAAACTCAAGATATTGATTTGGTGCATTTTTTTGAGTTTAGTTTCATCAAAACAAATATATGATGTGAATGTTGGGAACGAGATGGCTAGAGAGGGGGGGGGGTGAATATAGCCAATCACTTTTTCTTGCACTTAACAAGTTTCATGCACTCAACTTATCAGTAGCACAGCGGAAGAACAAAGGAAAATGAAGCAGTGCAGTAAACGAAAACAGAAATGAAAGCAAACAGAGACAACTGCCAAGATCGCAACAAGAGGGTTTACAAGGTTCGGGGATAACTTGCCCCTACTCCTTGGCGTGCCCTTAAGGTGAGCGATCCCTTGATCGTCGGCAGATCAAGCCCCGGTTTTCACCGGATATAACGCAACCTCCTTCTCGGTGGAGAAACCTCTCCACAGCGTTTCAATCACAGATAAAGTTTAAGCACAAAGAAACAACAAGAAGGATCTTACTCAAACACTTAGCAAGGACAAGAACACAACAAGCTTCCCTGAGCTCCACCCAGTGGCGATCTCACGCAAGAACCCTTCTTCGTGTCTTCCCACTGTCGGACTCCAAGCTCCTTGTTCTCTCCTTCAAGCGCTCAAGTAATGGATGATTGCTTCTCGATCGCTTGCTCAAAGTGATGAAAACTTCAAGAACACAGCAAGCAAGTTGTGGATAACACAAGGCGCGGCAAGAACACTAGTTCACGAACTCTGCTTCCACGAAGCCAACTTCCGCCCTTTTGATTCTCCACCCAGCACCAGGTGACAACATCCTCCGTAGCCTCCAGCTACCTCACTGCCAACGCCAGCTACCACTGAGCCCTCTCTGGCCTTCCTGAGATCCCCTCAGCCAAGCCCCAGTCTCGGCTCCAGTCTGCAGCTCGGCCGTTGCAACCTGAAATGGAGAATCGGACAAACCTGCTCCAAGGAAAGCCTCCATTGACCTCTCCTTGAGTGTTTGAATCCTCCCCTGTCACCTGCAGCTTAATCAGACTGTTAGAGCAGTAAATCACACAGTAAATCAAATATCAGAGGCAAACAACAGCGAATCGGATACGATCATACGCTCTGACCGCGTCTGACAGTGCAATTTGAATTAAAGTGATCGGTCACCGGACCGATCCAGGACTTGTGGATCGGTCACCAGACCGATCTACTACCGTGCTGGGATTCCCAGCTCTTACGGCAACACAGCCTGATCGGTCACCGGACCGATCAGAGTGAAGCCTGATCGGTCACCCAGACCGATCAGGACAGATGAACAGTGATTTTTTAATCAGCTCCTAAGTCCCTGATCGGTCACCAGACCGATCCAGGGTTTGATCCGGAGGAGAACTCACTCACTATCCGCTCCCTGATTGGTCACCAGACCGATCAGGAGCAAGGCAGCGAGGAAGCAGCCTGCTCCCTGATCGGTCACCGGACTGATCAGGAGTCACACAGTAGGTTCCCAACCTCACTGTGCGCTCCCTGATCGGTCACCAGTCCGATCAGACATCGATGGATCGGTCACCAGACCGATCCACGAAGGAGCAGCGTGCCAATGTCCCTGATCGGTCACCAAACCAATCCAGGGACTCAACCCTAGCCCTCCAAGCTAGTGTTTCATCCACCTTAGCCCTCCAAGCCAAGGATTTTTCAATCTAACTCTCCAAGTTAGGAATTTGCACCTAACCCTCCAAGTTAGGACTTTTCACCTAGTCCTCCAAGCTAGGACTTTTCACCTAGCCCTCCAAGCTAGGACTTTTCACCCAACCCTTCCGAGTTAGAACTTCATCCAACCTAGCCCTCCAAGCTAGGCACCTGACCCTCCAAGCCAGGACTTTTCACCTAATTCTCCAGGATGGGAATTTGCACCTAACCCTCCAAGTTAGGAATTTTCACCTAGCCCTCCAAGCTAGGACTTTTCACCCAACCCTTCCGAATTAGGACTTTTCCAACACCTAGCCCTCCAAGCTAGGATTTTCCATATTATGCCTAATTCTCTATCAGGACTTAATCATAATCATCATAATCATCAACCTGAACTAAAATCAGTGTCAACACCAAAACAACAATCAGGGCCAGACTGCATCAACAGTGAAGTCCAATCATAGGGATAGTTAATGTGCAAGTCATGTGCATTTAGGTCATAAATCATGGTTGAAAATTATTTTTAAAAATGATTTCAAAAATATTTTAAAAACCCCCGATGAAGTCTATTTGTTGATAGGAATCACCATTGATTAGTTAGATACAAAGTTACTGTGAAATATTAAAGTTTTTAATGATTTCTAATTTTGTATCATTCTTTGAAAATAGAATATATTTTAATAGACAACTATTTTTCACTGATAGTATTAGACATAAGTAATGTCTATATGAAATTTTGTGAATTTTTAAATATCGTAAAATTATTTCTGAATTTGAATCTGAAATTGAATTTGAGAAATCAGATACACTAATCGTTGGGCATTGTTACCATTCAATTGGTATGCGCGGTAATTGATTGGCAGCTCATGCTAATCGATTAATATAGGCCGGAATCGATCAGTAACTGAAATCAATCAATTGGCAATGACTATGTTTGGCTAAAATGGTCTGATTTCAGTCTGTTAAACCGCATTTAGGACATTTAACTATTCCTAACCCTATGAAATACTTGGATAAGTATTTAAGGGTAATTTTTCTTAATGAAAATGAGAAAGGAATGGTTAAAAGGGACTAATTTGGAGTTAAGGAGAAGATTCAAGGTTGAATTCTTAATCTTATGGCTTCAATTTTGGGATTTTTTAAAGATTTAGGAACTTAAAATTATTGTTGGTGCAATGATAGAAGTTGATACATACTTTGAGAGGGAGATTCTCCTTAAAGGTATGATGAAGGATGAACAAGGAAAGAACCTTGGGAGAAGATTTTTGATATGCCCCAAAGAGGGAGAACATAGGATTTAATTTATGAAACTCTCATTTATGCTTTAACATAGGATGAAGAATGAAGTTAGGCTAACATGGGTTAGTCTAACTTAATCATATTGTCAAAAATCAAAATGGAGGAGATTGTTAGTGTAATTGTTCTCGGGTCAAGCTTGACCAAGTTGACTAAGCTCGGATTGACTCGAGCTTGAGTTTCGATGTTTGACAATATTTGAGAGAGAAGTCAAGTAGATACTTGGCTTGGGAAAGTCCTAATTAGAGATTAGGAAAGAGATAGTCCTAACTAGAGATTAGGCAACGGAAAGTCCTAATCGGAGGTTAGACAAGGAAAAGTCCTAACTGAAGGCTAGGCAACAGAAAGTCCTAACTACAGGTTAAGTAATGGAAATTCCTAGTGGAGATAGGCGGAGAAAAACCTAATTGGGAACTAGGCAATGAAAATCCTAACGAAGCTAGGCAGTGGAAGAGCTAGTTGCGAACTAGGCAACGCAAATCCTAGCGAGGCTAGGCAGTGGAAGATCTAGTGGGAACTAGGCAATGGAAGTCCTAGCAGGGTTAGACAGTGGAAGACCTAATTGGGAACTAGGTAATGGAAGTCCTAGTGGGGCTAGGCAAAGGAAAAGTCCATGTGGGTCAAAGATTAACCGAATACTTGGTGATCGACAGTCCAACGAGAAGTTGGAAAGGGAAAAATTCAAGTGCATCACTGAGGACAAGACACTTGGCACGAGATGAAAAGTCTAAATTGAGTCAAAGATTGACCAGACACTTAGTGAAGAAGTTGTGATACGTCAAGATCGACTGGATATTAGGCAACAGGAAATCCCAACAAGTTATGGATGACTTTAGGATTGGGCAATCAATTGGCTCAATCGATTGGCCCTGGGCTAAAGAACTAATCGATTGGGAGCTAGTTTTGGCGAAGCATACTAGGTTGCCTAATCAATTCAGTGTGGTTCAATCGATTGGAAGTCTTTCGCGAAACACAATAGGTTGCTAAATCGATTCAATATGGCCAATCGATTGGGGCAATTGATTGAGAGCCTTTTCGCGATAACACAAAGGTATTGGAATCGATTGGGGCAATCGATTGAGGCTAAGCCAATTGATCAAGCCATCAAGGTAATCGATTGGGAGAGTTTGTCGCGAGAACAGAAAGCTTCTGAATCGATTGAGTCAATTGATTAGAAATCAATTGATGCTAAGCCAATCGATCAAGATAATCGATTGGGTCAATCGATTAGAAGCTATCAATCGATTGGTATAGCTTACCAATTGATTAGACGAACGAAAAAGAATCGTTCTGCAGGTTTTGAACGGTCGATTTGATGTGACAATCGATTGGGGGTAAGGTCAATCAATTAGGAGGTATTTTCCAGCCCAAAAGGAACCCTAGAAAAGGAGTTCTCGTGGATATTTCGAAGCATTGATTCTTGGATGTTTTGGATAAGAAGTGTTGATGTATTTACTATCACCAAGAGGCATTTCAAAGCTACAAACAAGCATGCAAAGCAAGGTTTTCAATTCTAAAGTGTTATTGCTTTCATTTTCATTTGTGTTTTGCATTGCTCGCTCTTGTTCTTGTAAGAACTAGCGTGGACGGGGCTTCTCTACCTTCGGAAAATTTTCGAGAAGGAGGCATTCATAATAGAGTTGTGAGTGTGAGGACTGAACCCTTAAATTAGTCACCTCAAGGAGATGGATACTAAATAAAATCCAAGTGTTAGCATTGTGGAGTATCTTCGCTTCAAGTTTCCGCTTCAACATCAAGTTTGAAGAAGTGAACGAAGCTATTCACCCCCCCCCCCCCCCCCCCCCCCTTCTAGCTCATTCGTGTACTAACATGACAAACGGTAAAGTTATTGATTCATATTTAACATACTATTTGAGTAATAAATTTTAATGTGTCAATTTGATTATCTTATATCAAGTAGATTGGAATAGAAGGTAGCTTGGACCGAGATAAATTTTAAATAGCGGCATGAATTAAGTGTGGAGCCAAAGTTAGGCTTGCAACTCAAAGATGATCATAAAGCTTGGATAAAGACCTAAAGATATGTGACCCATGTTTTGTGCTTGAGAACTATAATGTCTCAAGGCTCTAGGATGGACTACGAGTTTGTAGGGTCGCTTAGGCATCCACTTCGAATCTCTTGACGAGTATTTGCAGGTCGTGGTGATGACGACGACGACGAACAAGAGGCAGAGCATTCCAGCCTTCGGCAACTGGGACTACTGCAGCGATCTCCCCATCACTCAGTACTTCGAGTCTGCTGTGCAGGCTGGGCTGGTCCGAGGGTGCCATTTCCATTGCGAGGCAGCAGCTGGTGATGATCTCTTCAAGTTGCCACCTCTGCGAGCTTCTTGTGGAAGGAGGGTAAGTAACACACACACACACACACGCAGACTTTCTCTTCTATGGTAAACACGCACCTTCTTGTGTCCAGCCAGGGTCTGATTGATTTTGTGTTGATTTGAAGGCGAAGAAGGGGGATGAGAAGCAGCATCAGAGAGGGCAGGAAAGGAAGCAGGGGAAGGTGTTTGACGATGATGCTGTGGGAGGAGGAGGAGGAGGAGCGAGGATTAGGAGAGATCCCAAGGCGGTGGACGAGGACCTCTACAAGATCCCTCCGGAGCTCCTCTACAAGAAGCCCAAAAGGGTAATTGCCTTAGATTTGCAGCTGTCCGTCTTTTCTTAGAGAAATAAGTGCATGGGCTTGTTTGAGCGCAGAAGAGGTTGCTGAGGAGCTTGTGGTCGGGATGCATGGGATTGCACTGCGTTGCATGAGACGAAGGATGTTGGAGGAGTAGTACAGCATCAGTCTGGTGTTGGAGAGGAAATCAAAGAAAGTGTTTCTTCATTGTATTGGTTCTAGCAATCCAAGTTCATTTCGTGCTAACCGTTTCAGTTAGCTCTGTACTTCTGCTACCTCCAGGAACCTGAAGTTCCTCTGTGTTTCTTGTTGAAGAGAGGAAAGCTCTAGTTTGGAGGAGCTCTCCTTGTACGAAACTGACGAACAAGAGTTCACTTACCCCTATGCAGAGCAATTTTCCGATCCAACGAAGATGAGGGCCCTATGCTAACTTTATTCTCTTCGTTTTTCCTCACCAAAGACCAAGACGAAGTAAAAGTCAAACAAGAAGCGAGCAAGTGAAGAAATTATGAAGCACGCCAGAGTCTACTTGACAACAAAATTATGCATTGGAAAAGATGACATCCTTAAATCATCAAATGATTCAATAATCTATTGAAAAATAATAAAAAAATTATGCTTCATTTTCTTCTTTGTTTTTCCGCGTAGCAAAGACTTTAAGTCCATGGTTTCTTGGTATTCCAAAAGCGCCTCGCAGTTCCTGTCATGTTACATTATACAAGTTAATCAGCATCAATTTGTTGATGTCTTTTTCAGTTCCTATAACTCGACAAAGTACGTTTTATGTTCATTATGGTCTGACGAAGAACGTACCCTGCCTCATCCAGCTCGTGGCTGTCCACTTCTCCCCTTTAAGAACTGGGCAGCCTGAATGAATACTCTTTGGGTCTTCTTTCCCGTTGAGGCCCTACAATTAGAAAAAGAAAGGCACACCACTTTTGACCCATGTCTCTTCTGCAGAGTTCATGCTAGCAACGAGATAAAAGGATAGATTGCATTGATAAGTAGATCATGTCATGAAAGAAGAGTGAGAAGGTGGACCATGTTCCAGAAAAGGAGTGCATCTCCCTTGTTTGGTTTGACACACAGTCCCTGCACCGTCACACCCCCACAGCTGCAGTTGCCAGATCCTACCTGAAGAGGAAAATGTTTGAAAAAGAAAAGGGATCATCAGCAGATTGATGCATGAGGAGATTAGACCATAACTGAAGCTCCCAACAAAGACTTTCAAAGGTCACACACTGTTTAAGTTTCATGGAAACAGTAGTTTGAGATCCAGAACTAAATGCTGGATTAGATGGGTCGACAGTCTTGGAACTAGCCTAGTTCAAGGTCTAAATTTAGATTGAGAACTTGTTAAAAGCAAAAGCATCTGTTGACTCCAAGCAGCCTAAATAACTGAAGTAGAGGAAATGATCATATCAGTTTCAAAATGTTGCTAACACATGCAAAAGAATAGAATTTGGGCAAGTACATGCGCTGGTTTACTAAAACCGAGGGAAAAAGTTAGCATGACAATTTAAAAAGCTAGTTAGAACCGATCAAATGTCAACTCATTGCATTTGCAAGCAAATAAGGCATCCATTCTAGTTAGGCTTGAGCAAGCAATGCTCTTTAATTTAGGCTAAACTTACTTCAAAAGGTTTGGATATTATCATTTTTATTTCTACTTAATTGTTTTACACTTGAGGGTGATAAAATAATAACAATAATCACACACCTTAACATTAATTTGGTTTCCAGTGTGCAAGAGAATTTATTTTTTACAGAAAAGCATTCTCCAAACAGAAACATGATGAGAGATAATTCATCACAACTAACCAACGGAAAGTATGTTTCGCCCCCTTCTACCACATTACTTAAATACATAAGCATCGTGGCTACACGTTGGCCTCCGTTCCTATTGCCTGCATTGAGGGTTTGGAATGCAACAGTAATCCTTGGAGAAAAGAATTGAGATGTAGATTATTATATTTTCTTTTTGACAAAAAAAACTTACATCTTCCGGCAGATAATCATGATGTATCAAGTAATACTCGGTGGGTTTGTACCTGTGCAACAGAGCATTCCTGATTATTTACTTATCCACGAATATATGTTCTGCAAGAATATTTTGAATTACTGCTACCTAATTACATAAAGCAGCTCTGCATTTTCTTGTGGACCTGAGCGAATATAGCAATCCGCTTTTCAACAGCCTGACAGTACCCAAATATCAAAGGTAAGTCAAGGGTAAGTCGGATCTCGAATCAAAGTTGAATTACATGAAGAGGCAAAAAAAAAGTGTACATCTATGAATTTGTTATGTATGTCAATCAGCATATTGTTGAAGAAGTAAACACAAATTACTGAGGAGCACCTCCACAGGATAAAGTGACATCAAAAGACTTCTAACACTCCATAAGCTTCCACTACATTAATTAATTAACTAGTTATAAGAGTAATTTGAGATTGCTTCTATCTTGGGTCATACAATTGCAAGTGCCAACATTATTGAATTTCTCATTTCTGACCATGCAAACACATCCTGCATTATAGAAGTGTTTATAGTCATGCCCCTACTACACCCTTTGCTTCAGTTCATTCGGATGTGTAAACATAAGTCGTGTCAATTCTACTTTTAGCTTTAGATGCTTTGTAACTTCCATAGATGAATATTCTCGAATAATGTGGTGGTTTCTAAAAAAAAAGAGCGTCGCTAACTTTTTCTATCTTTTCTTCTTTCAGCATTGAAAAACAAGTTTGGGGCCATAATCAAGGTTCTACACAATGACACTACTAAAGGGTTGTGTGATGAATAATTCCCTATAACAAAATTCAAGTCAAGTTAGAATGAGTTTTCAGATCATATTCCGGTCGATATGAATACACCATCACACTATCAGTGAAATATTCAAGCGTCCATGAGTTAGAATTACCACCACATATTCAATAGGAAGAGGAATTGTATATCCAAGGACAGATAGTCCTAAAACTAAAAGGCGTCTAAAATTTGCAAGTAATACCAACCTGAATCATTGAGAATTTTGTTTGTCCAGGTGTCAGAAAGGTACCATAACTTGTTCGAATATCACTTGTAACTGCCTAAAAAAACAAGAATGAGGTAAGAAGCATGGAACAATTTCTCAAGACAAATTCACAGTAGCATGCTACTTATTGTTAGACAAATTACATCAGTATTTGGAAGAAAACAAACAGAAAAGTCATGCTACTTATTATTAGACACCCATGTACATATAAAAATAGTGACTTCAACTGAGAAAAATGTTGAGGGTAAAATGTTGTTAAAATAAAATTGACAAAACCAGCAAGCACGTTCATACTTATTGACCTATCAACACTTCCACTTTCGAGAATATGGTGCTGAGATTATCAAGTTGTTTCTCATTCAAGAAGTAATAATATATATACATACATATATTTATATATGCACATGAGTATATATGTATAATTGGACCATATAAGACCAACCATCTGTTTGAGTTTCAAGTCAGATCTAGAAGCTAAACCACCTCTGGAGATAACCTGTCCTCAAGTGTTAAAACAGTTTGATGAATGATGCAAAAGAATCAAATGGTAAATACAATAGCAGATTGTGTTAGAATAAAACAGCATCAAGTAAATAAAAAAAAGACACCCCTAATAAAAAAAGGCTAAGCAAGGCTAAGCAGGTCCATAGAGTTGTTTCATGTATATTTTATGAGATTGAAAATTTACCTTCCCTGTTTTAGTATCAAGCACTTGAGAAGCATGGAGATGAGGCTCAGCAATTATTTTAAGATAATCACATTCCTGTAAGAGTAACCTTCAAGTCAATTCAATCAGACTTGCAATATCCATTTCTGTATTGACAGAAAATCAAAAGAGTGTCCCTAATTGTCCATATCATCAAAAGGACGCCCCTCTTTCAAAAATTACCTAAAGAGCACCCACCCATAATTTAATTCCCGAACTAGCCTTGTGTCCTCCACCTTGGAGCAACTTTGGTTTAAGTTGCACTACCTTAAAGCATCTTGACCAAAACTAGTGCAACTTTGATTTTTTGCCTTTCTACATTACATAAAAAAATAATAATGGCAAAGTCCTGTTTAAGTTGGGAAGCAATGAGAGACCAACCATTAAAGGTGTACACAAAAACCTTATAATAAAAGAATCTACTTAAAAAATATTGGATGCATATAATATTTGTTAAAATTGATAAGCAAAATGCAGACATGCATAAAGAAGCGAAGAGGTGGAAAAATAGAAGATATGTTTTTCTCTCAGATCTAATACCGTTATTTTATTTTCAAGAATATTGCACAAGGGATGGACAAACACAGTGGATAAATACCAACTTCTAAAATTAGTGAACCAAGTTGATTATGATTACAGTAACTTGGTAACTTTGGCAAGGACAAAGATCAAAAGAAAAAAAAAACCTAACACCAGCAATGCACACCATACATGCTATGCCCCACCCCATTTCCATCCCCTAAAAGAAAAGAAAATATAAAAATTAAATATACACAAAAGATAAAATAAAACATTCTTGAGAAAAAGCATCTTTAGAAGGGAAATGTGATACCTCCATGGTTAAGAAATTACGAAAAAGAATAATCCGTGGTGACCAGCTGAGAATTTCAGGTTTTACCTAAATAAAAAAAAAAGAATATCGATATAATTTAATGGGTATTACAAAAATCTGACAGACCATAAGAGGATCTATGGCCCAAATTTAGCTCTAATTGAGACAATTGACACACATCTGATAATAACAAAGCATTTTGGACTAGCAGAAACTGCACCAAGTGGCTAAATGCTCAGACCTAAATGACCTTTAAGATTGGAAAAATGTATAAAACTCAAGATGATGGAGCTGCCAAAAAGACAATTTCAGTTGTTAAAAATTGGAGAACAAGTTAGTCCAATTGCTTAAACATGTTAAAATTATCACAAGCTTTCAGAAATATAGATTGTCCAACACCCACAGCTTGCCAGTTACTTAGAAAATTGTTTGTCATAGCCAATCATTCCAGTATAAGTGTAGAAGCATGTTGCAACTCCATTAGCAAGTCAGGGTTTCTTAACCAAGCAAAAACTAAGACCTCTTGTTAAACTCTTTTATTTATCACCTATCACATCGTGTCATTTCCCTCTATTGTTGATTTTTTTTTTCATATTATCTAAATAGATAGTTCTAACTAGTAGTTATTTTTCAACATTCCATACTATACAGTTTAATATAGTCTCATTCAATGTTGGAGGGTAGATGAACTACAGAACTTTGGATAATTTGCATATACTCCACTCGTATCAAATGAGAGAGGCATGGTAGTGTTGGCTCTGCATGTTAAATTGGAGTGTAGACCCTACTCCATTCAAAAATTACTAGTGATTTAGGATGACGACAAAAAACAGTCCAAAATCGCAAATTGATTCCAATTATAAAGATTATCATGCCCAGCATTATCACAATCATAATTATTATTATTATTTAGATTGAGTACCATATTCGCTATTACTATATTAATCATTATATCTTCCATATATTGTCTACATATTTTGTATAAATAAGCATGTTAGTCTACAATCCTGAATCAAAAAAGAAAGCAGTTTCTTTTCTTACTTTCTATTCTCTTTTATATGCTCTATCAGGGTACTCCCTCTTAATATATAGACCTAATCAACCACCATACTTATCTGGAGGACTAATGGACATGAAGTATCATAACTTAAGCATGCCCCCTCCTTTCCATCATAGCTCAGAAGCAGTGATCTAATGCTAATACAATGTTGAATTAGGGTGAAGCCCATTCCACCCGAAGATGACTAGTCAGTTGGGATGGGAATACCCTTGTTGTGTATAGACAAAATAAACTACCGCACTTCTGCGTGAGACTTATTAACAATACAATGTAAACATTGGTCTCTTTCTTATACTTTGAATTTTTGAATAAGTGGTTTGTTAATCAAGTATTAGAGCAGGATGTTGGAGGTTTGCTTCCCACCTATGTCAAAATGAATATCTAATCAACTCACGTATTGGGAGCTCAAAGTTAATCAAGTCAAATACCCTACCCACACATCAAGAGGGAGGTTTAACAATATAAATATATAAATTGATCAATTTCGTAATAGCTTGAGCTTTTTGGGATAATGGTTAGTCAATCAATTTTAGTAGGACTAAAGGCTGTTGTACCTTCAATCAAAAGATGACTAACAGAATCTTAGGACTGCTTGTTCGAAAAACTAGTTTACAAGATGATAATTTGAATCTTGTAATGACTTTTGGGGCCATGACTAGAACTTGTATGCCCTAGCTATTTGAGCCGGCTACATGAATCTTATCCATCATTGTGCTTTAATTATGATTATATCATCAACAATACTCAAATAATTTGGTCTCTTTTAGTTAAATTAAATATAGTTATCTCCAATCTCTCACTCTATCCCTCACAACTTTCAGCTAATTACATTCTTCAAGCGAAAGCAAGCAGACGGACAAATATCCAAGTTAATTTTGTAGGCCTTAAGAGAATTTGTTAATTCCTTTCACTTCTAATTTTCAAATATGGAAAACCAAGTCATGGTCCAGACCTGGATGAACCCCATGACAGCGTGCATTATAGGAAAGAGACAAAAATTGCATGCTGAAACTTGAAATAAATCTAGTCCATTAAAAATTTGAACAAGAACCAACTATGTTCTGCGGCTTTTTATCATCGGCTCTACACAAGGCAAAGGCCAATTTTGCAAGAAACTAAAGTCATTAAAAGAAGTAATCTGCAGTCAGCAAAAACACACCATCATCATCATCATCATATTTGTCCCAATTATTTTTTCCCAAAAATTAGGGGTTGGCTAGATGATGTTAACAAAAATTATTTTGTAAAAATAAACAACAAGAAAAGGTGAATAAGTATTTCATCATTTTGAAAGGAAGCAAAAACATACCAGTCCAAGATGAAGGAAAGCGGACTGTTTATTGGACACCCAGGGAGAAGGGCCTAGGACAAAGAGTTTGTTAAGAAAGATTGGAACTTTGCTCATAGTGTATGATACTAAATCAGTAAAAGCTTCAACTCATTGAAAAACGAAGATCATTTTGCAAAGTTCTTAAACTTACTAGGATTTTGCATTCCTCTAATTTATGTATGTGAAGGTGGACTCAAATTCTTAGATATTACCTAGACTATATATATCAATAATTACGCGACTTTGAAAAAACATCTGAATCAAAATATTATGAAACCCTAATCATACACCCTCTGAAATGTAAAAATTTGATAAGGGACATTGTAACAGTGACCAACAGTTTCATCTAAAACAAGTTTTTTTAAAAGCACGCAACAGTGGAAATCATCATTGAGAAAAAAAACAAGATTGACCCTGATATAAAAATGGAAATAGTTTGAAGTTAATGTACATGGTAAAGGCAAGTTAGACAACTACTACCACACATATCGCATCATTCTTCCTTAGCTAAATATGTCATCTTATCTGGCAATTGAAATTTAATATAATTAGGAAGTGTGTGAAACGCTCTAAGTTATCACTCTAGAACAAAACTTGGATACTGGAAAGCTGTATTACTTAATCAAAATATATAGTTGCAGTAGAAGAGAAACTTGGTTCGTGTAGCTTTAAAAACTAGCATAAACTTCATGGACGTGTTAAGAAATTACATGATTATCTTATTAAAGTCACACAAAATAATTCTACCAGAGAGATTAGGGAGTATTTAAACTAAGAGTTCTTGAATACAACAAAGTATTGCTCCCTGAGAACTTCAATTAATGCATCAAGAGTAGATTAACTGCAAGCCCATTCAAGAAGAAATTATACCAGATGACTTTGACAAATTCCAGAATTGTAACAACTGGAGGAAAGTACCTGCAGGCATTACAAGTATGAAAACAGTTAAAGATTGAATCATGAATATTAAGAACATTGAAAACAACTATTCTATTGTCTTAACTTTACAGAACAATAAAAAAATCCTTTGTTGCTTGAGACAAAGTAATTGTTTTAGGAACCCCAAGAACAGAGTGGAATTCCTTTAAGTGCTTACATGAAGAGTGTATCCCCAAATTCATTGAGGAAAAGGAGAAAGAAATAAATGTCTAAATCTTAAATCTTAATGTTTTTAATGAATACATTTTTAAGATTTAGGTGTTTCTCCCTCTTTTGCTTCCTTCCAAGGAAACAATTGGATGAAAAATATATCACAATTCTTGCCTATAAAATTTCTCAAACTACCTTTTTCTTTCCTTAGCTATTTCCTTCCGTTCTAGGAAAGACGGCCTTATAGTTGTATTAGCTACTTTCATATGGGACATGTTGAGAGAGGATTTCCTACAAATAGGTCCTTATGTACTTTCAGATATGATTCTATATCAATTTAAAGCAAATATTTTCATTAATATTTAAGAGGAATAAAAACTACTACAAAAATCTCCTGGATAATTGCTATGCATCATGTTCGAGAATCAATTCTGGCAATGTGACATTCTCATAGTTTTCTAACACCCAAATTAAATAATTTTAGTTGATACTTATTTCTCCACATGTCCATTTAACATAATCTTAACTCATATATAGATAATTATAGTATTAATTAATTACAGAATCAATATATAATTATTTGTTTCGGTATTAATTAATTAAAGTACTGGAAACTAATGATTGAAATTGGTTAATCGATAAACTTATCAAGAATTAACTGATTACAATAAATTAAATATATTAATTGATTAAAATAATTTAATTTTATTGTTTGATTAAAATTGGTCAATCAATTAATTGATGTAATTATAAACAATTGATAAAACCCTAATTTAACCCATGGAACTTACTCTAAAAATCCAGGATTGAAATTAAATTTACTGTAAAATTTGAGGCTCAACTAAAACTTACCCTAAACTAAAATCCAGAGATAAAATAAAATTTAACCCAAAATCCAGGTGAAATTTGTCTTTTTCCTCTCCTTTCCCTCCGCATGACCAACTAAATCATTTGAAGCCTCATGGGATAAACTATATTTGATTAGTCTAGTCATCCTCTGTATCAACTAAGACTAATCTGTACTACCTAATGCTTCTCAACATGGGCAACACTATTTCAACGCAAATGGAGTATGACATTTCACTTGCATCACCTTGTTTTGTGTTTCGTCCAAGGAACAAAATGATAAATTCAATCTATGTCATGACGAAATTCAAACATTTGTAAAAACAATTAAGATATGCCTTATATATATATATATATATATATATATATATATATATATATATATATATATATATATATATAAAGAAATAAGATCATAATCAAACTTTAGACATATAAATAAGTTCATTTATGAATTGTTCATGAACTTTATTCAAAAACATTAATGAAACAAACTGAGCACGCTAGTGTCCAAACGTGTTTGGTTATTTTATTTTTTAAAGGACCATTGAGAGCTAAGTATCAAGCTCGTTCATGAAAGCTTATCACTAATTCATCAAATTAAGTAGCCCCCTCTAACTTTATATCTTATTAATCAACCTAAAAATTAAAGTAGGACCCTAATATGAATGGTATTTACATTTAGGTTCCTAGTTTCGCATGGGGATAAATTTAATTTCAAGAAAAAACAAGAAACAAGTCATGTGGGATAATCAAAGTAGAATATAGAGCAATAAATTGGCTACATGATATATTATGGATTTTTTACTTTGGTTATCTACTAACAATATGTCGTGTTCTTTCTACCTTGGAATTCTTTATAAATAGGATCGGAAAGATAACATATATAGCGATTTTGGTCAGATGTGCCACACCGATCACGATTTCAAAAAACGATAAGACCTAGTAGAGAAAGGGGAAAAGGAAACGGACCCAGAATCATGCTGACGGTGATGAAGGTGAGGAACAGGATGACGCACACGGATCGAGCCATCCTCGCGACCACAATCGACCACCAGAGCAAAATCGCCTCTTCGTACTCTCTCCCTCTCCTCCAAGCATGGATTGGAGAAGAAACGGCGGAAAAGTTAGCGCAAGGAGGAAGAGATGATTTATGACTCCTGTTCGGAGTTGAGTAACGCCGACGTTGCTCAGCCGGCGAGGCGTTTAGGACCGGGAGTTACGAAGAAGTTTTGAACATGAAGGGCTGAGTCAAGTTACTCCTGCAGGTATTTTCAATCCATTTTTAAATGCTTGAAAATTAAAAAAACGTTCTTTCACTCCTCCGTTACTCAAGGGCGAGTCGAGTAACTCCTGCAGGTATTTTCAATCCATTTTTAAATGCTTGAAAATTAAAAAAACGTTCTTTCACTCCCCCGTTACTCATGAGGCAAATCAAAATTAGAAAACATATCTACTAAAATGATAAGATAAACGAGGTAACCCATGGATTGGAAAATGAATTAAATCATTAAAAATGAATGTTCATTTGATTTTTTTTTTTACATTATCTGACAGATGAAAAATGTCTCAACGTACGTGAAATTAAAGCCACACAACATGATCAGACAGATTAAAAAAAAAGTCTCAGCATGGGTCAACAATCAACATAATCTAAAAATATATCCAATCGTACACTGGGAACGTGAGAAATGTGGTTGTTTATTTTAATTTTATAGCGGCGGACAAAAAGTCGAGCCAACAAAGAAAGTTAAGGGTGATCATTCACACGCACATGCATGCATGGCCACTTTCATTTTTAATATAAGCACTCAAAGATCGTCAATGTAAACGTTTTCAAAGTTTTGAAAATTTTAAAAAGTTCAATAAAATAATTTTAAAGAGTATAGATACATTAATAATATTCTGATTAATAAAAAAAATTTTAAACTCATTCTTATTAATATTCTCTTCCTTTCTCTATTCTTAGAAATTTATCATTTTTCTAAATTTTTACTCTATCTATTTAAAAATTCATTTTCCTCGATTTATATATCTAAGGACACAAGTACATTACCGAAGATTTCAGTAATACATTATTTTAATTTAAAAGAATTTATTATTTTTTTTAATTTATCAGTCAATTTTGGATAAAGCAACCTTATATGATAGACCTATACTATTTAAAAATTAAAAAGTTAATATTTTTCCAATAAGAGTAGTCCTAAGAATTTATTAGTAGTATTAGTTAATGAATATCATTATCTTAGATCTTACGATGAACTTATGATAAATTTTATCGAGCCTTTGTAAATTTAAAAATTCAATATTCTTAATTTACACTATCAAATTCAAATCTTAGAGCATATATATATATATATATATATTAACGCTTTGTTTGGATGGAGTGAGGAAAGTTCATTGATGGAAAGAGAAGAAAGGAGAAGGGTGTAAATGGGAGGGTAACTTTCTTATATCCCAAATTAACTAGGGTGTAAGGAAATATACCATTTGAAGGGTAAATTAAAAGTTTCTTTCCCATTCTCTCACCTCTTTTTTAAAAGTTACATTCCTTTTATTTATCCTTCCCTCACCTCTTCTGCAACACATGATAAGGAGGCTTATAGAAGTAAATTGATTTTGTAGATCCATCTACTTGCTTTGAATTAAATTAGCTTATGGACTTATATTATTTGAAAATTCAAAATTGTAATGTTTTTCAAATCAGGAAAGTCTTAAAAATCCATTTATAGTGTCTATTAGTGGTTCCATTGTCCCAAACCTTACACTTAGCTTGTGAAAAATTTTATTAAGATTTTATAAATTTAAAAATTTATCATTCTCAATTTATGTGATTGAATTTAGATTTGAGAATGATATATTAAAGAAGCTTACAGTAGTATATTGATTTTGATTTGAAGTAATTTAGAGTTACTTAGGTTCATCAATTAATTTTGTTCAATAATTATGGATGGACTAGAACTCTGAATAATTTTAAATTAAAATCAATGTACTCCTCATATAAGATTTTTTATTGTATCCATGCTCTTATATCTCAATTCGATAATGTAAATTGAAAATAATTATTTTTTAATAGGTATAGCAAAATTATGATGATTAATTATTTAATAACAGGGATATCGAAAATCTTATTTTAAATTTTTTTGATTATTTTCAATGCGATAGAGATTGAAAAGGAAATATTTTCATCGTATTTTTGTTTTGTGTGTGGATGCTATGGAAAATCATATCATCTATGGAGGATACAAGAGATGAGGAATTTTCTTTGTTTTTACTAAATAAATGTAATAACAAAATTTTGACATAGAATATATAGAATCAAATAAAATTTAAAAACATTTTAAAATTTTTAGATATCAAATTTATACTACGATCACAAATGCACATGATTTTTTTTATAATATTTGTCTTCACTTTGGATTTTGTGGATGAAAAAAATATAATATTTTATACAATTTATATCTAGGATGCTAAATTATTTGCCACTTCTGGACTTCTCATCACAAATTCCAGATCTATCATTTTGAAATCCAAAAGTTTTCTAAATATGAAAATTTAAAATTTATAGATTTTTCTAGCAATTCTCATAAATTATCATTATCCTATCTGATCCTGTCGACAAGCGAAGATCGGTTCTCTCTCGGATGACTCGGTCTGACCAAGATGACCCGGTCTACTGTGACTTGGGGGGTCAGGGTCAGGCTCAAATAGAGATCAAGCTCGAGTAGCTCGGCTCGGACCGAAATGAGACTCACAAGACAGTGGTGTGGTTGCAAAATGGCAGCGATCCCCTCTACAGAGCCATATGGGGGGTTTATATAGGGGAGAGGAAACTACCTGCTGTGTCAGGGCTGTCATATCTCATTAAGGAAGGATCAGTTGACAGATTGTGATAGTGACGACCGTATTAATGTTATGAGACTGCCGCAGCCGCCTGACATCCTGCCTAAACTGTCTCTTCTGTTCCCCATTAACCCTTGGCGACTCTGTCAGGCAATGATTATACCGGGAGGGCTGTCCTCAGGCTACTGATAGGAATGACCTATAATGGTTCAGCCAACCCCGAACGACCGTGAGTGTCTGAATTCGAGTAACTGACTTTGAAGACCTGACCTCGGGCGACCGACCCCGAGTGCCTGACCTCGGGCGACCGACCCCGAGTGCCCGACCTCGGATGACCGACCCCGAGTGCCCGACCTCAGGTGACCGACCTTGAGTGCCCGACCTCAGGCGACCGACCCCGAGTACCCAACCTCGGGTAACCCTTGGCCCGGCTTATTCACCACAGGTTCAGAGCGACAATCGAACCCGACCGAGCCCCTGATTCTTCTAAAAAATGATCCGCCCCGATCACAAGCCTTCCCCTCAAGTCTAGTCGAGGGAGGAGTTCAGTCCGACTGACTAGGCTCCCGGCTCGGTCGGAATACCTCTTTCGCGCCTTCCTCTGCGTCACATCGCACGCTTAATCTTCTTCCTTAAATGCCGAATCTTCCATCAAATCCTCATTAATGCAAGGCTACGTGTCCTCCCCCGACTGGAGGCCGCTGGTAACGAAGCGTCACCGGTACGGTTCGTGCGACGTGCGAGCGAAGCTTCGAGGTCTGGGAAATGGCAGAGATCGGACGGCGAGGATTTCCACCCCGCATTTTCCTTTCTTCCATCGAACAACCCTCTTGGCTTTACCTCCGGTATAAATAGGCTTAAACCCTCATTTTACCCCGTTCTGTCCCGACCTCTGACTTTTTCTTCGATCATTGTCCGACCTCCGCTGCCTGACCTCCTCAGTTCCGACAAACAGCGTCTCCGGCGAACTTCGTTTTTAGGTACTCCTTTTCTTCGCCGAGCCCCTACTGTGTTTTTCTCTGAGTTTGTTCCCATGGCCGAGTCGTCCGCGCCTCCCGAGCCATGGTATTTAACCACTCGCTCTTCATTAACCCTAGGCCAGTTAGAAAATTTGCGTATAGATTACCTGATCCCAGAAGACCACGTAATGGCTCCTCCCGGCCGCCGGGATAGGGCGCACGGACCTCCCTTAAATTACTACACTATCTTTTCCAACCAACTGTCGACCGGCCTGCGATTTCCCCTCCATCCTTTTTTCCGCGCCGTCTGTCGGTATTTCCAAGTGTCACTGTCCCAATTGGCCTCGAACTCAATCAGAATCTTATGTGGCGCCGTGATTATTTTCACTGCCCACAAAATCCCTCTAGACCCACGGGTGTTTCACTGTTTCTATTATCTTAAGAAATAGGAGCCCGGGAATTTCTACTTCCAGTCTCGCATTAACTCAGCCTTCTTAGAGAAAGTCCCTTCGTCTAATAAGGGTTGGAAGTCCCATTTCTTCTACATTTGATCAAACCCCACTGCCAACTGGCCTACTACGTGGGCAGAGAACTTGCCCGATCACCCTCAACTGCCCAAAAATCTTCACTCAGACCCGAGCTACCGATCGGCCTTCTCCAAGCTCGGGGGAGCCCGATATCATGCGGGCAAGTTACTGATTGAGGGTATGCTGTATCTCTTCCTGCTGAGCCAGGTCCCGGCGGAGCTACCCGCCACCCTCGGTACGTCCCTATTTGATTTGCCAATTTGTTAATGCTAACTAAAACTTTTTCGTTTGTGCAGCCGAGGTCATGTATAGCACGAGGGTCGATGCTGTGTTAGATCGGGAGGAAGAGGCCATGGAGGCTCTGGCCGCCCAATTGGCGGCGGCTCGGGCAGTGCCATCAGCAGATGCTGCGCTCGCTCTCGAGCAATCCGATATGGTGGAAGATAATCCAGAAGGGAGTCTCCCAGCTGGGGGTTCGGGCGCTGCAGCCCGAGTAGCGAGCGAGGGGACATCTATTCAGATAGAGGAAGACGAAGAGGAAGAGGAACAGGAGGCTCCTGCTAGCTTGGTCAGGAAACGCCGCCGGCTGGTCCTCCGCTTGAGTACGCCTTCACCTCAAGCACCGACCTCGGGGGGGTCAGGTCGCAGCGCCTTCCCGATCCGATCGAGCTATGCCCAGCCCTCGAGTCCCGACCCCGGGCTGGACTCCTGTTCCGGCTGTTCCCCGACCTTACACTCGGGGTTTGACCCAGGCAACACCCCGCTCGGCATCCCGAACTTCTACCTCCATAACAGTACCACTCGGTGCATCAACCTCAGGGACCGCGCCGCGTCTTCAGGCCCCTCAGACGAGCACCACAAACATTGACGCCGTGGAAGCCCTTCTGTCCATGCATTCCCCTCCGAGGTCAGCTGTGGAAGTTCAAGTGCCCTCAGCTACTATTCTAACTCCGACAGTCCAGCCTCAGCCACTTAACCTGCATGACATGTTGGTCTTGGGCTGGGAGGAAGGGTGGACGGCGTCTTTCGCGATGGACCCTGTCAGCTTGGCCGACCACTTCGTCTTGGGAATGACTCAGGTACCTTCTCCCATTATTCGGCTGTTTATGCTTATCCTTATGCCCTTCATGCCATTTTGCAGCAATGGGCGTTGAGTCATGCAGTTAGCCAAGCGCTGGTTACCAACACCCGGGAGCGCCGGGCGGCTAAAAGAAGAGTAAGAGACCTGGAGGCCAAGGTGGCGCAGTGCACCCTTCCTCCGGGCGATGAGGGGCTAGACCAGCTTCGTTCAGAAATAACTGCGCTGAGGTCTCATATATCAGAGTTGGAGGTCTGCTCGGAAGAAGAGCAACGGTTGATGGCCCAGTCTACCATGGAGGTGGAGCGCCTGACTAACCGGGTGGCTTATTTGGAGGGCGAGAATAAGGTCCTCAAGACCCGGAACACCCGAGCCCATTCTGACTTGGACAAGAAAACAGCAGACGCCAAAGGCTTTCAACGAAAATTGAAGGAGTCGGATGTCGCTCATCACCAGACCCAACTCGCCCTGAAGAACAAAGAGACAGAGCCGGTTGCCCAACAAGAGGCCTTTCAAGGTTTGGAAACTCAACTAGTTAGCAAGGAAGCCCAGCTGGCTGCTCGGGAGACCACCATCCAGGGGAAGGATACTGAGCTTGCCCGGAAGGATGCTGAGCTTGCTCGGCTCAAGAAGGAGTTGGAGGACTATAGGTTGGGCGAGTCCGCCTGGATTGAAGCAGCCCGTCTGGCCTACATTAAGTCGGACTCCTTCCTTGACCAAGTAGCGGAGCGAACCGGCGGTATGATTGTATATGGCATGAAGGGTGCTATCCAGCAGCTGACCGAGGCCGGCCACCTCCCCGAGGACCTTCCACCCAATGCAGTGAAGCCGAGGCGGATCAAGGCGTCAATTCCTGAAGATGCCTTCCCCCCGTTGACTTAGGTTAAATTTCCACTTTCCTTTGTTTTGTACTGACTTGGCTTTTAGGCCTTAGAAAGTTCGCCCTCTTCTGAGTTGACTCGGCCCTCGGGGCTTAATTTTGTAACGGCCATGAGCCCTTTTTTGATTATGTTAACTTGTCATGGTTTTACTTCACTCGCCCTCACACCGTACTTGTTTGCTTGTGCTGATTGGGGCTTGTGTTAAGTATCATCTGCTCGATGTGCCCGAACCATTTCGCAAGGGCCAACGTTTGAATTACATCGCGAATTTTCACTAAGTGTTGTCTGTCCAGGACGCTCATACTGTTCCCTTTAGTTCGATTTCATAAGCCGAGCTGAAAATCTTTCTAAGTGTTGGACGCTCAACGTATTTGAGCTCTTAGTTGTTCAGTCGGGCCGTTACCCGGATTCGGGCATGCTGTTCGGTCGGGGGGATACCCTGACTTAGCGTTCTATCTTATTTCCGGCGAGATAACCCTATCGGCGAAGCCAAGTTAGCTTGTGTGCTTGGGTTCGACCAGATCAGCCTTACTAAACTGACCTACTATCCTCTTCGTCTCTCAGAGCGTGGGAAGTCACGCCCCGGCAGTGAAGATCATATAAATGTGTTGATTCGTATTTCCCTTAAGCAAGAGTCTAGACACCGTCCGACTTACCCTGACAGAGCGTGGATCGCCACGCCCGACCGGGCCCGACCGAACGTGGAACGCCACGCCCTGTCAGCGTCGAGTCCGGTGGGTGCGTGAGAGCAAGCCCACTTATAACTTGCCTTAGCAAGAGTTTGGACACCGTCCGACTTACCCTGACCGAGCGTGGATCGCCACGCCCGACCGGGCCCGACCGAACGTGGAACGCCACGCCCGGTCGGCGCCGAGTCCGGTGGGTGCGTGAGAGCAAGCCCACTTATAACTTGCCTTAGCATGAGTCTGGACACCGTCTGACTTACCATGACCAAGCGTGGATCGCCACGCCCGACCGGGCCTGACCGAACATGGAACGCCACGCCCGGTCGGCGCCGAATCCGGTGGATGCGTGAGAGCAAGCCCACTTATAACTTGCCTTAGCAAGAGTCTGGACACTGTCCGACTTACCCTGACCGAGCGTGGATCGCCACGCCCGACCGGGCCCGACCGAACATGGAACGCCACGCCCGGTCGGCGCCGAATCCGGTGGGTGCGTGAGAGCAAGCCTACTTATAACTTGCCTTTTTTGCCTTTTGGGGGGTCAGAGTTCTGGTTATAGTTTTATCTGAGTACAGTTACAAGAATCATTTCTCTCCACTCTCTTCACGGTACAATCTTAGGTGCACTGCACTCCAAAGTCTTCCGAGCAGCTTTCCTTGAGCGTCTTGCAGATAGTAAGCTCCTGATCCCAACGCTTCAACTACCAGAAAAGGGTCACTCCATTGAGGCTCCAGTTTGCCCACTTCCCCTACCGGCTTGACTCTTTTCCAGACCCGATCACCCACCTGGAAGCTTCGGGGGATGACTCCTTGGTTGTATCGGCGCCGCATCCTTTGCTGGTACGCGGCTATGCGAACTACAGCCTTAGCTCGGGCCTCCTCGATCATATCCAGCTCTGCCCGTCTTTTCTCTGCGTTGTCTTCCCCATACAGATGTCTTCGGTCAGACTCACAACCGACCTCCATGGGAACCACAGCTTTACTACCGTATACTAACTGGAAGGGAGTGCATCCTGACCCTTCTTTAGGGGTGGTCCGTAGGGCCCATAGATCACCAGTCAGCTCATCCACCCAAGACCCACCAACTTGATCTAGCTTGGCTCTGAGCCCCTTCAGAATCTCTCTGTTGGCTACTTCAGCTTGGCCATTACTCTGGGGATATGCTACTGAGGTAAAGGCCTGTTTGATTCCGAATTCCTTGCACCACTCTCTGATTATCCGGCCTTGAAACTGCAGACCATTGTCTGACACCAGTTTGTGGGGTATGCCATATTGACAGAGGATGTTCTACTAAAGGAACTTCTTCACCGCTTGCTCAGTGATCCGAGTCAGGGCTTCTGCCTCGATCCACTTGGAGAAGTAGTCTACCGCCACCAACAGGAATTTCTTTTGACCGGCTGCCCTAGGAAAAGGTCCTACTATATCCATACCCCACTGATCAAAGGGACATGATACAGTGGACGTTCGCAGCATTTCTACTGGTCGGTGTGATAAATTTTGATACTTCTGACAAGAAAGGCAGGAGAGGGCTAACTCTTGAGCATCTTTCTGTAAGGTTGGCCAAAAGTAGCCGGCTAGCAGGACCTTCCTCGCCATAGACCGACCTCCCGAATGGTTACCACAGGACCCCAAGTGTACCTCTCGTAGCACATAGTCTGCCTCTTCCTCTCCCAAACATCTGAGTAATGGCTGGGCAAAACCTCGCTTGTATAAAGCGTCTCCTATCAGAGTGAACCTGACCGCTCTTATCTTTAGTATCCTGGCCTGCTCGGGCTGATCTGGAAGAGTTCCTTCCTTCAGATAGGCGATGAATGGAGCTCTCTAGTCCCCCTCTATTTCCATTTCTGTTTCTCTTTCAACCTGGGCTACCAGCATGACTTGAGGTGAGGGTCTGGGGAAAACCCAGGGACGGACCGAACTGGCTAACCTAGCCAGTTCATCAGCTTTGGTATTATCTCCTCGAGGGATTTGTAAAATCTGCACTTCTTGAAACTCTGCCTGCAATTGCTTGTAAGCCTCCACATAAGCTTGTAATTTTTCGTCGTTGACCTCGAACTGCCCGGTCACCTGCCAAGCCACCAACTGGGAGTCCGAGTGCAAGCTTACCCGAGTGGCACCCACATGCTTGGCCACTTGCAAACCTGCCAAGAGAGCTTTATACTCTGCTTGATTGTTAGTAGTTGGGTATTCTAGGCGTACAACCAAGTGCAGTGAGTCTCCCTTAGGGGAGACCAACAAGACTCCCACGCCACTCCCTGCCCGAGTGGCCGACCCATCCACATAGATCTTCCATATTCCTTCTTCTTCCTCTGCATGGAGCTCACTTAGGAAATCAGCCAAGGCTTGAGCTTTGATTGCAGTTCAGGGCTGGTACTGGATATCATATTCACTTAGTTCAGTTGTCCATTTGACCATCCGACCTGAGACTTCAGGGTTGATCAACACCTTCCCGAGTGTGCTATTAGTCAGCACTCGGATAGGATGAGCCAAAAAGTATGGTCGTAGTCGCCGAGCCATCAACACAAGGACATAAGCTAATTTCTCGAGTGTAGTATACCTACACTCGGCCTCCTTAAGCAGGTGCCCAAAGAAATAGACCGGTTGCTGCTCGGTCTCCTTTTGGGTTACAAGCACAGCACTCACAGCTCCCTTAGTAGCAGATAAATAAACATACAACGGCTCTCCCTCCTCAGGCTTGGCGAGCACCGGCAGACTGACCAAGTAGGTCTTCAGTTCTTCGAAAGCCCGATCACATTCAACATCCCACTGGAACTTGGTGGCCTTGAGCAGAATCTTGAAGAACGGCAGACTCCTATCGGCCGATCGGGAGATGAATCGGGATAAGGCCGTGATCCTTCCTGTCAAGCGCTGGACTTCCTTTAAATTTCTGGGGGAGGCATATCTAGCAGAGCTTTCACCTTGCTGGGATTAGCCTCTATCCCACGTTCGGTCAGGATGTAACCGAGGAATTTACCACTCTTAGCTCCGAACAAGCATTTGGCTGGGTTAAGCTTGAGGTCATACCTCCTGAGAGTGCAGCAGGTCTCTTGCACATCTGCTATCAGGTCGGCGGCTCGGAGGGACTTGATGAGGATGTCATCTACATACACCTCTACGTTCTTCCCGAGCTGCTCCTTGAAGACCTTGTTTATCAGCCTTTGATAGGTCGCCCCCGCGTTCTTGAGTCCGAAGGGCATCACAGTGTAGCAATAAGTACCCTCCGCTGTGACAAAACTGACCTTCTCTTGGTCCTCTGGGCATAACGAGACTTGGTGGTATCCTTGATAGGCATCTAGCATGCAGATAACTCGCTTCCCGCGGTGGAGTCTACCATCTGATCTATCCGGGGGAGAGGGTAGCAATCCTTGGGACAAGCCTTGTTGAGATCCCTGAAGTCTATACACACCCTCCACTTATCACCCGGCTTGGAGACCAGCACCACATTGGCCAGCCAGGCAAGGAATTGCACTTCTCGGATGTGTCCTGCTTTCAGTAACCTTTCCACCTCGGCCTGAATAATCTTGTTCTGCTCAGGGCTGAAGTCTCTTTTTGTTTGCTTTACAGGTCGGGCGTCCGGGTAGACATGCAGCTTGTGCTCCATGACCTCAGGCCTGACCCCTTTCAGATCTTGCTGGGACCAGGCGAATACATCCTGGTTTCGAGTCAGACATTCTATCAGCTGTTGCCGGAGGTCGGGCGGCAACCCCGGAGCTATTCTCACCTGGGTCTCTTCTCGGCCAGGCAATAACTGGACCTCTTCCTTTTCCTCTATCAACTCAGCCCAGGGGGAGGGCTGAGAGGACTGTACCATGTTACAGTTGTAAGGCGGGGCTCGGTTAGCCTTCCTAACCTCCACCCGGACGTCGTCCACATAACACCGGCGGGTGACCTTCTGGTCTCCCCTAACCTCGCCGACCTGATCCCCTACCGGAAATTTGACCTTCAAATAGAAAGTGGACACCACAGCTCGGAATTCATTTAAGGCTGGTCGGCCCAGGATGGCGTTATAAGCTGAAGGTGCGTCCACTATCAGGAAGGTAGACCACCTGGTCCTTCTTAAAGGCTCCTCGCTGAGTGATATGGCCAACTTGATCTGACCCAGCAGTTGGACCTCATTTCCCGTGAATCCGAATAAGGGTGTGGCCACGGGCTGCAGCTCAGTCATCTCAATCTGAAGTTGCTCAAATGCCTTTAAGTATAAGATATTCACAGAACTCCCTGAATCGACAATGGTACGATGGATCTGATAGTTGGCTACGACCGCCGTGATGACCAGGGCATCATCATGTGGTATTTCTACTCCTTGTAGATCAGCGGGACCAAAACTGATCTGCGGCCCCTGAGCTTGGGCGGAACTGCAGCCCACTTGATAAATGTCAAGGCGTCGAACCTGCGACTTCCGAGCTCTATTAGAATCTCCATAGGTGGGTCCACCCGAAATTACGTTGATAGACCCGTGTGCAGCATTCTGCCGGTTGGCTTGCTCTGTTGGGACCGGTAGACGAGCTAGAGGGGGGGTGATTAGCTCCGATTTGCTTGTAGATGATTTGTCGTGGCGGAAGACTTCAAGCAATGCTAACACAAGGATTTACTTGGTATCCACCCCGGTCGGGTGACTAATCCAAGGATCCACTCTCCTCACTCTCTCATGCACTATGAAAGATCTCCTTCTTGAGGTGGAGAAACCTCTTACAAGCTTTCACAAAGATACAACAAGAATCAAAGCAAACACAAAATGAAATCTTACAAGATTTACAATGAATAAACTCTCTTTGCTTTCCTTGCTATCTTTAAGCTTGTGGTTGCCTCTAGAATCTTGGAAATGCAGCAGCAAAGTCCTCCAAGACTTCCCTTGAGATGGCACCAAATGAAGGAGAAGAAGGGGAGAAGAGATGTGGCTCAAAACCTGCGTGAAAACCCTTATACCTGACCCCTAGGGTTCCCTAATCGATTACCCAATCGATTACCACGTCATACTAGCCGTTCAACGGCTAGTTTTTGAACCTGAATCGATTAGCGATTAAGACTGCTCTTAATCGATTGACCAATCGATTAAGGGAAGGCTGAATCAATTACCCAATCGATTCAGCCACCTTCTGTTCTCGCAACAAACTCTCTTAATCGATTACCCAATCGATTCATTTTCTCCTTAATCAATTACCTAATTGATTAAGATCCTCCTTAATCAATTACCTAATTGATTACCATCCTTCTTAATCAATTACCCAATTGATTAAGATCCTTCTTGTTCTCACGAGACAACAACCCAATCGATCACCCAATCGATTGAGACCAACCTAACTTGTGTTCACGGTCAACCCCTTTGACCAACCTCAATTTCACGGTCAACCCCTTTGACCAACCTCAATTTCACGGTCAACCCCTTTGACCAACCTCAATTTCTCCATCCTAGCTCTCAACTAGGACTTAACCTGATTCCCAACCAGGTTTGCCTAACCCTCGAGTTAGGTCTAGTCTCTCAGTAGACTTCCACCTTGCCAACGTGCAATCTACCCGATTCACCTGGACTTCACCTAGTCCCACTAGGTCTTTTCCCATTGCCAACGTGCGATCTCCCCGATCCACCTGGACTTCACCTAGTCCCACTAGGTGTGTCTAGTCCCACTAGGTCTTTTCCCATGCCAGCGTGCGATCTCCCCGATCCACCTGGACTTCACCTAGTCCCACTAGGTGTGCCTAGTCCCACTAGGTCTTTTCCCATGCCAGCGTGCGATCTCCCCGATCCACCTGGACTTCACCTAGTCCCACTAGGTCTTTTCCCATGTCAGCGTGCGATCTCCCCGATCCACCTGGACTTCACCTAGTCAAGTCTCCAGTCAACCTTGACTCACTTGACATCATACGACATTCAAACATAATTATCAAACATCGAAACATCCAAACATAAGCTCACCAAGCTTATCTGACATCAACTCACCCGAGCCTAGTCAACCTAGGTCAACCCTGACCTAACCAAGATTGCACCAACATGCTCCTCACTAGCGGTCTCGTGCTCGGTGGAGCCGGGGGTCGGGAACAGTTGTCTTGCCGCAGGGGGCAGTCGGTCGGACAGGGGACTCAGATTGATTCGGCGACGCTCTCCCTCGACCTCGACCACCTCCCTGATGAGCTCCTCTTGGGCTTCCTCGGCTGGTGCGACCTCGACCTCTGCCAGCTTGCCAGCAGTCCTGAAGATCGTGTGTATGGCTATTATGAGAAGAACAATAGGGTTGCCACCTGGAAGGGAGGCAACCCAGGGCCACTTGCTGAACTATTCCCCTTTCGGCTCCTTGTCGTTGTCCCATAGCTCTGGGCTTCTGAGAGGTCCTCCAGGAGGTGCACTTCTCTGCTGGTGCTGAGGGATCTCAGGTGCAGGTCTTGCCTCTGGCCGTCGGGCGGCTTGCGCCTCTTCTACATCCACATACTTGCTGGCTTTGCCCAGAAGGCCCTCGAAGTCCTTCGGCAGCTTGCGGATCAGTGATCTGAAGAATTCGCCCTCCTGCAGACCCTGGGCGAAGGCGCTAACTAGCACCTCGGATGTAGCGGTGAGCACTGTTGGTGCAGTTTGCACTAACGGTCAAACTCGGGTTTTGATGTATGACAAAGTGGTTAAAGTTAGGGTTGTTGGTTTTTAACCTCTTTACTAAGTGTGCAGGGTTGAAAGACTTAGGACCAGACACCAGGCTGAAGTCCAGGATGGTTGAGTCCTGGCGGGAAGTCCAGTTGGGTCCGCGGGACCTGACAACTGGCTGAAGACCAAGTTGGTTGAGACTTGGCAGGAAGACCAAGGTGGTCGAGCCTTGGCAGGAAGTCCTGGTGGGTCAAGAAGTCAAGTAAAGCTGCACAAAGGGTAAGTGAGGTAAGTCACTGGAAGAGCGAACCAGTGAGGACGCGTTCCCCATCGAGGGAACAGCAGGCGTCGGTTCGACCTAGGGCTCCATTTTGGAGACCAAAGTCAGAACCAAGACAGCTGAGGCTGTACAAATCTAATAATTTATTATGTTATGCTGTTTTGGACTAACCCTGGATGCAGGACCGAAGGACTGTGTATCTGCAGCTCAGAGAACCTCAAAGGAGTGAGGCAGTAGCTAAGCAGGGCGCCCCGGATGTTTCGGGCGCCCCCAGAGTCAACCCAAGTCAGCAGACCAAGAAAAAGCCCCGACAGCAGCATTTCGGGGCGCCCCGGATGTTCCGGGCGCCCCGCGCGCTCCGGGCGCCCCGCGTGTCGCGGGCGCCCCCAGTGCCACCTCACTGCCAGCTGCCGAAGCTCGCCCTCGCGAAGCTAAGGAGATGAGGCTTTGACCGGTCAACCCGGGCGCCCCGCGCGCTCCGGGCGCCCCGGTCAAAGCAGATCCCGAAGATTAAGAGATCAGGCTTGACCGAAGGGTGCAACGGATCGAACGCCACGTGGGGGGCGCCCCGAGCATCCCGGGCGCCCCAGCCCTATATAAAGGGCCCTCGACCCTCTTCTTGCAGACAACACTTCTTCCAACGCCTCAAAGTTCTTCTACGCTCGCGCCTTGCTCCGGAAACGCTTCACTTCGAGCCGACGACGTCCTGCTGCCCCGAAAGAGTTGACCTACTCCGGACGTTGGTAAAAAGAAGAATTTTTTTTAATACTTTATTGCACTTAATTACTTGAAAGTGTGGGGTTGTCACACTTTCAATTCTTTTGTACTCGCCTACTCTATCGAGGTTTCCCGGTAGAGAGTTTTAGTGGATTGCCCAACGGAAAGGTCCGAGGGACCTGGGCCTTCGAGTAGGAGTCGCCGAAGGCTCCGAACGAAGTAAAAATCGTTCGTGTTTGTGTGTTCGTTTTTCGTTTCTTTCATTTCCGCTGCACACGCTTTTTAAAGCGCCCTGATTTTTTTAAAAAGTCACGTGATTCACCCCCCTCTCACGTGCATCGATCCTACAAGTGGTATCAGAGCCTGGTACGCTCTGTATCGGTGCAACCACCATAAGAGCCGGGGGAAATCCAGTTTTTCTTCGACTTTTGATTTTTCGCTACACATGATCTAAATTAGGTATTGTTGCCTATATTTGGATTATCTCTTTCGTTCGTTTGATTTTACTCGAATTTGGTGCAACACCATTTCGAGTCGCTCTTTCTCTTTCTTCTCCTTTTCCTACCACACTACTAATCCAAGACCTAGTCTTGGGACAAGTTTTTGTGTGGTCTATTTCAGATGGCTCAAGGTGAAGGGTTTAGCACTGCCCGTCCTCCACTCTTCAATGGGGAAGACTTCCCTTACTGGAAACGAAGAATGGAGGTGTACCTAAAGACAGACATGGATCAATGGTTCGCAGTGCAATCTGGCTACGAACCACCAATGGACGAAGGAAACAATGCACCACTGAAGCCTGATAGATGGAACCTTGATATGAAGAGAAAGGCCCAGACTGAGTACAAGGCGCAGAACACCCTCCAGTGTGGACTAACAAAAGAGGAATTGAACCGTATCGGCCCAACTGAATCTGCCAAAGAGCTCTGGGACAAACTAATTGAACTACATGAAGACACCTCTGATGCCAAGGTAACAAAAAGGGATTTACTTTTAAATAAGTTATTTAACATAAAAATGCAGGAAGGAGA